>JALMGJ010000008.1:600000-1052500 GCA_023362775.1 Charina bottae
AGAATAGTAAGTTGAAAATGGAGATTAGAGAAAGAGCTTCAGCAAAATGTAATTCATGATCATATTTTTACTGGATGTGGTGAAGGCAAAACCCAGCCTCCTTGTGAATAAGCCACATCAGCAGGGAACGAAGGCAGATTCAGTGCCTGCTGAGTGTAAAGGGTACTCTGACAATGGAGAAGGGGGGAGAAAAGAAAACTAAGGTCATAAAAGTGCTGCTGGACTACACTTATTAGACCCGTACAAACAAACTCCCTCACCCTTTTATACTGGCTGGCCTAGAATCAGGTTACTGCCCAGGAAAGTGAGGAGGGAAGAAAGGGAGCTGGAGACCACACAAGGAAGGTGCTGCTTACACACCCAAAGCTGAGGCTAGAGACTGTTGTGTGAGAAGCTGGAAAAAAAAAACCCCTCAAACTACTGCTGCCAAAACCATTTACTTCTTGGCTAGGCATTTTATTCTGAACATTACTTTGAGTTGTCTGTAGCTTGAATCATGTCAACTGGATTTCTATTTTCTTAATGGAAACGTTTCGCTCCTTATCCAAGGAGCTTCTTCAGTCTGAGCAAAGTAAACCCTTACCAACTTTGCTCAGACTGAAGAAGCCCCTTGGATAAGGAGCGAAACGTTTCCATTAAGAAAATAGAAATCCAGTTGACATGATTCAAGCTACAGACAATTCCACCTGGATGACTGAGAACCTTCATAGACATTACTTTGAGTTCTTAGTCTGGACTGCTTAGGCAAAGAGTCTGCTTTTGTTTTCAAACCCCACCCCTGAGTGCTCAGTTCAAGGACCTGGGAAGAATAAACATGACCAGGTTCTCGAGAATCCAGGCTTTGCTTGCAGTTATACTCACTAGTCAATTCCCGACTCTCTGTTTGCAGGGTCACTGTCACACTCGAGAATGGCAAGGATAGGAAGAGAATTACAGCAGTAGAAGGAAAACCTAGGCATGCTGAGTCCCAGCTAGTGGAGGAAGAAGATAGGGATGCAGAAAGGAACAGTTAGAACTCTGCAGTTGGAACACTATCTAGCCCAGTGTTTCTCAACCTTGGCAACTTTAAGATGTGTGGACTTCAACTCCCAGAATTCCCCAGCCAGCCTGCTGGCTGGGGAATTCTGGGAATTAAAGTCTACACATCCTAAAGTTGCCAAGGTTGAGAAACACTGATCTAGCCACAGAGGCACTTGAGGGTTCACTAAATACTGGGACAATCCTGAGAACAGAACTAGAACAAGTGAATGAGAACAGGAAAGATCTGGGTTAGGAGATTCAGGAAAGTGCTGGGTTGAAGCCCCTGAATTGTATCATTTTTCATTTATATATATAAGATTAAGGAATACCTTGTTAGCAATCAAGATATATACCTGGAACTCTTTTGGAGATAATGTTTTAATAGTATACATACATACAGTATGTGTACCCATCAGTCACAAGGAGGTGGCTTCAACTGAAATCCCCACTTTCACTCTAATAGAATTTGGACAGATGTCTGGAAAGGAACAGTTACAAAAAACATTTTATATGGAATGTGACACTTGGGTCTCCTTTCTAACCGTACCTGGATTCTGGAAATATTGGTATGTATTTTAGGGGAAATCTAATATTGCTTTAAAATATTAGTTTGGAGGAAATTAAACTCTAAGAAGATCCAAAATGGAAAGAGACCAGAGGCTGCTTCCAGCCGCTCAGATGGCATCTTGTATGGCTGTTCTGAATTTTGGATATGCCTTCATGACTAATGCACAAAAGTTCATTATATTCAAGATACAAAGTTGGATAATTGACAACAGCAAGTGGATAAATTAAGATGGGAAAACAAAAAGGTGGGCCTGGGAGAAACTAGATAATACCCTTTATTGGAAGGAAAGGTTATAGAGTATAGTCCCATTTGTGGCAAAATTAAATAATTTGTACCAACAGTGTTGTGTTTCTGTGTGGGTGGCTGGAAGAATGGAAAGGATAACAGTGAAAAATGGGTTGTGTAAGTTGACCTATATAACATCTGAATATTAAATTAACAAAAGAAAGAGGAATTGTTATACACCTCTTTTGATGTATTATCAGCTGAAAAACATATTTCATGCCTTTTTATTGCTAATCTGTGTAATCTGATATGACAGCTTTGAAGTGAGACCCTGATTCACAATTTGCAATATCTATCTATCATCTATTTCTCTCTCTGTCTCTCTGTCTCTGTCTCTGTCTCTGTCTCTGTCTCTGTCTCTGTCTCTGTCTCTGTCTCTCTCTCTCTCTCTGTCTCTCTCTCTCTCTCTCTCTCTCTCTCTCCTATTGTTTTGTTTTTCCTAAGGGAACATTTATTAAGGCAAAATTGTGAATATGTGTGGGAGATGGGTAATGGATATTTTCTTTTTGTATGCTGTACAGTATATTGATGAATTGGATTTTACAATGATGATGATGATGATGATGATGATGATGATGATGATAGCCTCAGATACTTGTAAGCACAAAACTTAACAATGTTATGGAGATTGGCACATGAGGAATTATGTATAGAGACCAGCCCCCTCTATCTTATGAAACAACTAATCCACTGGAATGGACAGAGGCTCACTCATCAGAGAACCAATGTGCTAGACCCAGATTTAGTTGGAAATGTATGTATGACTTTTAAAAATTACTAGTCTTAGGGGCATTCTTAATCATGACCCCTTTTTGCTATACTTCCTGCTGCTAGTATCTAATAAGAATATGTTAATGTTAAGGCACATAAACCTGGGTAGGTGATATTAATATAAAACCAGATCACTTCCATAGAGTGTTGTTTAATCTCCAATACATGTTATGAAGTGCAATACTAAATATTGGTGCTTTTTATATATAATGTTTTTTTTCATTATAAAGAATCATAGGTAATAAAATGGAAAGAAGAGGATGGTCACCATAAATGGTAAAAAATCAGGTAGCTATAGGATTGAAGACAGAATTGGAAATGCAATACTGAATTTGGTAGATAACATTTTTCTGGCTAATAATTTCAGCTTAGGTTTATGAACAAGACAATTAGTTGAATCATTACATGAGTTGGCACAAGGACTTTGGACTACATCTATTTTTTTTTTAATGGAAGAACAAATGCCCAATAGCTCCATAAATCTGGTTAGCCCTTATGAAGTTTGGGGAATAATACATCTTGGGCCAAAAAGCAAATAATTGGTAGATTAAGTAATATATTTATGAAATTGGCACAAGATCATATCCCTATTGCAATGTTGAAGCAGATGAAACAAACATTTAGAGATTCTGATCCTGTATGCACTTGGAAATTCAACTATGTATGTCAGTTCATAGGAAATACGCATTTGGGCAATAACTTTTGGACAGAAAGCTTTGAAAAATATTATTGATGTTCAATTTGTTGTTTATTATACTTCGATTAGTTTGTGTTCTTACAAGATAGAGTTGTTAATTGGAATTGGTTGGATCCTGAGCAGGAAATATTTTGTAGCTTTCCAAATCAAAGTGCAGTGGTCTCCACAGTTACAAGAATTGAATTGGAATATTTGGCAATTCTGAGGATTGCAGAATGGCAGCTAGTCTGACTACAAAATAATTACTATTTTATGAAAGGAACTGACTGCAGAAGAAGTAGAGCATGCTGCAGCATCTTTTTGGGGTGATTGCTAATCCGTGATATACAAGTTATCTTCACTGCAGAAAAGATCTGAACAGGAGGAAGCAAGCAAGACACTGTATCACATTGCCTTCCAGAGGACTGCACTATTGTCTTCTGCTAAGGACTGAGCAATCATGTGCCAAAGCAAGCACAAGGCTTGTGTTCAGAATACTGTACAGAATATCCCTCTCAGCCTCACTGACAAAAATTAGTGATTAGGCTCATCATGGAAAACATAGGCTCATCAAGGAAAACATAGGATGAGACAAACTTGAAGCCAAGAAAAGCCAATATCATTCATTCATTCTATTAAATTTATTATGGCCACCCTCTCCAGAAGACTCTTCAGTGAGATGCTGATGCTGGATGATCAACCATTTAGTCTGTGGGAATTTATCAGATTCAGATGCCAGATGGAGCCTCAAATTTTAATAGGAATGTCCTGTCCTGAGCAGCTAGAAAAAAAGTATTGATTCAGATGAGCTACTAGAAAGTTTATTTCCAAATTTGTTCATAATCTGTTATTTGAGCATATTAGGCTCAGATTCTGATGGCATTTCCCACCATCATCTTCATCACTACAGTCAAATCCTCAACATACAGTAACTGAAAAAATTAAGTCTTTGTAGGAATGCAGTCTAAACCATGAGTAACCACATGGAAGATTCTTTCTCCCTTTTTTCACCTCACACCTAAAACACTTCCAGATGTTATCCACAGTTTAAAAATTATCATTGTGATCCTTCTTTGTAATTTATTTATTTATTATTTATATTTATATCACCGCCCACCTCCCCCAAAAAGGGGACTCTGGGCGGTTTACAGTAAAATCACAATTAAAACCATGAAAGAAAAAATTACAATCAACACTATAAATAGAAATAAATAAATATAAAATCCAATGACAGTGAGATCTTATTCAGTAGGGAAGGCTCTATGGGGCGAGCCACCCACCAGGAGGAACTGTTACCCCCCCATCCCAAGCAAGGCGGCAGAGCCAGGTCTTCATACTCTTCTGGAAGGCCAGGAGTGAAGGGGCCCGCCTCACCTCTGGGGGCAGAATATTCCAAAGGGCGGGCGCTACTGTAGAGAAGGCCCACCTCCTGGACCCCACCAAATGTAATTCCTTTCTTGACGGGGTCCGTAGCATGCCCTCTCTGCAGACTGGGTGGGGCGGATCGATGTTATGGGGATGAGATGATCCCTCAGGTAACCTGGTCCTATGCCATGTAGGGCTTTAAAGGTGATAACCAACACCTTGAATTGGACCCGGAATCATACCGGTACCCAGTGCAGCTCGCACAGCAATGGTGTTATATGTGCTGATCTTGAGGCACCAATAACTGCTCATGTGGCTGCATTCTGGACCAGCTGAAGCTTGTGGATACTCTTCAAGGGTAGCCCCATGTAGAGCACATTGCAATAGTCTATATGGGAGATGATGAGGGCATGAGTGACTGTTCGGAGGGCATCTCGATCCAGGAATGGGTGTAACTGGCACACAACCCAAAGTTGTACAAAGGCCCTTCTGGCCACGACTGCCACCTGCTCTTTGAGCAGGAGTCGTGAGTCCAGAAGGACCCCCAAGTTCCACACTGGGTCTGAAAGGGGCAGTGCCACCCCATCAAGGACCAAGGATGATAATTTCCTTGATACAGAGGGGCCATCAACCCACAGCCACTCAGTCTTACCAGGGTTCAGCTGAAGCCTGTTGTTCCCCATCCAGCCCCCTACAGCCCCCAGGCATTGAGACAGGGCGGCCACCGCATCACTTACTTCACCTGGGATGGGGATATACAATTGAGTATCATCAGCATATCGATGATACCTCATCCCGTGGTGACGGATGATCTCACCCAGCAGTTTCATGTAGATATTAAATAGAAGAGGAGAGAAAACCAAACCCTGCGGCACCCCACACAAGAGGGGTTGAGGGTCGGATCTCTCATCCTCTATCACCACCGATTGGGACTGGCCCTGGAGGAAGGAGGTGAAACAGCGCAAAACTACACTGCCCACCCCAATTCCCTGAGCTACTCCAAAAGGATACCATGGTTGATGGTATTGAAAGCCGCTGAGAGGTCCAAAAGAGCCAGGATGGATGTACTCCCTCCATCCCACTCCCGCCAGAGATCATCCATAAGCATGACCAATGTAGTCTCTGTCCTGTATCCTGGCCTGAAACCTGCCTGAAAGGGGTCTAGATAATCCGTTTCATCCAGAATCCTCTGGAGTTACAACGCCACCACTTTCTCAACCACCTTTCCCAAAAAGGGAAGGTGGGAGACAGGACAAAAATTGTCCAACACAGTAGGGTCCAGGGATGGTTTCTTGAGGAGAGGGTGTACCAGCACCTCCTTAAAGGCAGCCGGAAACACCCCCTCACTCAAGGATGTATTAACCATAGCCTGGACCCAACCACATGTCACCTCCTGGGCTGCCTTTACCAGCCAGGAAGGGCACGGGTCCAGATGGCATGTGGTGGCATTTACAGTCTGGAGGATCCTGTCTACTTCCTCAGGTCCAACAGGGTCAAACCATTCCCAGATAATGGGGTAAGTACGCTCCCTTGGCATCTCCCCAGACTGTGCCTCATGCTGAGAGTCCAACTTGGAATGGATCTGAGCAATTTTGTCCTGCAGATGCTCAGAGAGCTCTTCCGTCCGGCCCTGTAAGTGGGTCACTGAATCTACTTGACCCAAAAGAGATCGAGTAATCTTAAACAGGGCCTTCAGGCGGCATTCTGTGGATGCAATAAGAGCAGAGAAATATTCACGTTTTGCCGCTCTTACCACCACAAGATAGGCCTTAATATCTTCTTATTCAATGTCCAAGTCCAGTAATTTACCAAATTCCTTCTTTTTCCAACTTCAAGTTACATTTTGTTGGCCATTCACCCATCCTCAGTGTATATTTAATTCCTTACAGATCTCTCCCTGTCTCACTCAAGCTCTGGTACTTACTCTTCTGAAATTCAGTATGTTTTTATCAGTGAGACAACTCCAGTGTGTCTGCTGTTCTTTCAGAAACTGCTCACTAAACAACATAGAAATTTGGAGACTTCTGCAGCCTCTGAGTCAAATTGAGATTAATCTAGCTATTATCAGAATGTCTATATTGTCCAGACAGAAGCTTTGGGCTTTGTTACTATTAAAATACACTATCATAGACACATCATGTCTATATGTATATGTGCTGCATATCACTGTAAACTGTTTGGTGTATATTTTAAAGATACAGAATTTAACATGTTTTGAACCAGGGGAAGAAACTGTTGGGAAGCAATGAAAGAAAACAGAACATGGAAACAGTAACTTATTGATACATATATGTTAACATATACAAAAGACTTTTTTTCCAATAAAATGGTTTAACTTACCAGGCATGGTTGTTCTGTGTTTGTCTGATTTGTATATTCCATCCTGGACCAGCACTTTTGAAATAACTTTCCAAAATTTGAGTTTACAAGCTCATCAGATAATGGATCTTCATGTCTTTCTTCTGACTGAACTTGACATTAAAGTTAAAAACTGTAACTTATATATGATAAAGCTGGTAGATATGCATTTAAAAAGCAGGAAGGAAGTCTGCTTTTCTTGATTCTTTGGTTTCTTTTGCTAACTGGCAGAACTGATTACTTCTAGAAGCCATACAGTTTCTCTTTCAGAAATTAAGTACAAGGTACAGCAAGTGATAAGTATGACGTGTCACATCTCAATCCAGTATTTGTTACTTAAATCTGATAATACGTATGTAGCAATTACTTTATTCAGGCTAGGCTGAGCAAATATGAACATTGTAAGCAATTAGTATATTAAGAACTGTTTTAAAAAAAGAATAGATGCCTTTTTAGTAATTAAATTATGTTTATGACTATTGTATCATCCATTTCATATGTTGGTTGTTTTCCTTGGAGGCAAATATATTTTTAGAAGCAAATATTTTTAATATTCTTTTCCTTTCCAAAGACCAGTACTTGTATGCATCCCCAAGTCAGGCAAACTAGTGATTAACAATGCCATGTAAGTAGCAGCCAACACCTGGGAACAAAGAGAACCTTGGTAGATTTATATACAGTCATTACCATAGAGCATAGCTTTCCAAACTGTGTGTTGCAACACTTTAGTGTGTCGCAACACACAGTTTAGTGTGTCGCGACACAACCCAGAAGTGGACGTGCACGGCGGTGGTGCGGGGGCATGTGCGGCGGCAGCAGCGACGACAGCAGCAGCGCACCATCAGCGCTTCCGCGTTTTAGTGGAAAACACCAGGCTGCCGCCACTGCCGCCACTGCCGTGCACACCACTGCCGCCGTGCACCCCCCCGCGCTGCCACCATGCATGCCCCCACTGCCACGCGCACCCCTGTGCCGCCACCGCTGCCGCCTTTGGTGTGTCGCCAATGGTGGCAGTTTGGAAAGCACTGCCATAGAGAATCATGATGTATCTTTTCATGAAATATTTGTGATTTATAAAGAACCTGAAAGCAAAGCAGAGCAAAAAGCTGAATGCTGATGTCAGCATTCTGTGAGTTGAAGTTGACAAGGCAGATATTAATTCCAAGCAGATTTGGGAAATTCCAGAACAGAGATGGGCTATCAAAAAAAGCTATGAAGTGACTCAGGAGCAGTTCTGAGGTAAGTAAAACATGATGACTTTTGCCCATGGCTCAGCTGATATCATCCATTGTTTAGCACCTGTAGCCTTGAGTTCTAATGTATATCAGGAAGCTATCTCTGCCCCCCCTTTTTTTTTGACATTTAGTTGCATCTGCTGTATTATTTGTAATCATATGCCAGAATTGACTTTTCATACAAGAATATCACTTTAAATGATGCTTGTTATATGTTTAAAAATATTGTGGGTTTGCACTGAGGTCTTATATGTCTTCAGTGTGAAAGTCTATCCATATTCAACTTTTTTTGGTTGGGGAGAGAATAAAATCTCATCTACATTTCATTATCTTGATATGTTCAAGGATGAAGGGCAAATACTTCCCTAAACGTATTTCTCAAATATGTTATCTTCCCAATCCCACAGAACTTCTACTGAGTAGTCTGTCCCCCTGTCTAAGGAAACAAGGATCAAAACAACCAAGTTGTAAGAACTTAAATAAGTGGGGGCAATATTTTCAATGACAGTAAAATCTGCATCTAAAGGTAAACAGCTTATATCTTTAAAAAATGTTTACAAATGACATAATAACAATTCTGAATGTCTTTTATATCAGGATCTAAATCTGGAGAGTTAGGGTTCTACACACAGAAAGTCTAATGGTTTTGTTGTTTAGTCATGTCTGACTCTTCGTGACCTCAGGGACCATAGCAAGCCAGGCATTCCTGTCCTCCACTGTCTCTCGGAGTTTACTCAAATTCATGTTCATTACATCGGTGATGCTATCTAACCATCTCATCCTCTGCCGTCCCCTTCTCCTTTTGCCTTCAGTCTTTCCCAGCATCAGGGTCTTTTCCAGTGAGTCCTCTCTTTGCATTAGGTGGCCAAAGTATTTGAGCTTCAGCTTCAGCATCTGTCCTTCCAATGAGCAGTCAGGGTTGATTTCCTTTAGGATTGACTGATTTGACCTCCTTGCAGTCCAAGGGACTCTTAAGAGTCTTCTCCAGCACCACAGTTTGAAAGCATCAATTCTTCGGCGCTCAGCCTTCCTTACGGTCCAACTCTCACAGCCATACATTACTACTGGGAAAACCATAGCTTTAATTATACGGACCTTTGTCGGCAAGGTGATGTCTAGTCCCTGGCATATCCAAAGAGGGCTGCAAAATATCTGGATCTGCTGCATTTGGTCAGTTCTGACAATCTACTTTAGGTAGTCCAAGGGTGTTACAAACTAGGAAGAAGGATAGTTTAAACCTTCTGGCACCCCTTCTTCCAAGGCTTCCTAGTAAATAGGATAGTTATGATAAATTGCCAGCAGTGAGGCTGAACCACCTGATTCCCTGTCCAGTTTGGACCCAGTCTATTCTTTGGGGAGTTCTTAACTGTTCTACACACAAAACTTCTCTTGTCAGCCCTGTTCTAGGAAAATAGAAAGGACAATGCTTTTGATCATCCTTCCAGAAGTTTAAACTTAACAAACAAACCTTTCCTAAGAAAAGATCGAACACATGAGGAAGTTTAAATGAGTGATTCCTATATTAAATTAATGAAGCCCAATCCCTAAATATAAAAAGGAGCCTAGTGGGAAAAGAGAAATGTAGGGAAAATAGGAGAAGACAACAATCTCATAAGGGAAATTTAAAATAAATGACCTGAGTTAAACTAGTTACTTATTACTTCCTTTAATAAATTCTTGTGTTTTAATGTAAGTTCTGAGTTAATTGCAGAGGCATTTTTTATTATTAACAAAACTTCTATATCACTTTATTTAATGACTCTGGATAGCATACCAAACATTGGAGAGAGATCACCTGAGCCTCCTGAAAGGTCATCTGTGAGGAACATACAGTAAGAACAAAGGAGCAGGGGATTTGATCACACAGTTGCACCCATAGTCTTGACATTTTGCCCATCTCCTGCACACATCGCTGGCCTCCTACTTACATGGTGATAGGCCCTTCTTTCCTTCGTTTTTTATATTACAGCAGATGGGTAAATGCCAGTGTCTTTGCGGAGACTGACTGTTGCATTGACGAATCAAAAAAAAATATTACATCTTGGATGTCTTGGATCTTAAGATAGATCCAGACTTACCACTTAGTCCCATTGTCAGAACTGGCCAGCAACCACTTTTAGAAGGCAGAAATGGATGATAGCACTCTTTATCAATGCGTCATTCACCCTCAAAGCAACCTTATATGTGTTTTTCGGCTTCACTTCAAAAGTACACTTACCTACCGTAAGTTGCCTCAAGTGCTCCTGTCTAGTTGGGCTAGAGCTCTTCAGATTGCTGCAGGCTAACCACAGCAGTTTATTGATTGCTTTGCAGAGGAAGGACTGTTCCTTTAGCTGAGCCTATGCTCATCATGCACTGTAGCATCTGTACAGTGTACAGATTACTGTAGATATACCTCCCTTTACCAGCGATAATGAAATAAAGCTATTATTAAAATCTTTGCATATTGTATGATTTTATGCTGCCAGAACTCACTGGTAAGGTGTTTTGATTGGGTTAGTGGCTAAATAGATATGTTATAGGAACAGGGACAGGATGTGTAAACTCTGCAGATTGCCACAGATGACATGCCAGCTGGAGGCAATGCACATACTGGCGTCTGAGAGACAGAAATAGCTGGGCATATTTCCAAAAGCTCTTCCACGTTCAGGGTTCTAGTAGAATGAAATAGTGGGAGAAAGGAAGATACTGCCAATTCTATGACAGCATAAGCCTTCTGACAGGACTACTTTGACCTCTTTGGAGAAATGTATAGTTTCTTAGAGTCTGCCTGAGAGTTTCAAAGTCATTTTATTTAAAATATACCAGTAACGTAAAATATGGTTATCTTCTTATATTCATAAATCTGGAGTCCAAAACATCACTATGGAAAAGGATATTTATAAACATACACAAAGAAGATTTATAGATTATGTAGTATAGGAACATATAGTGAGAAACTATGGTATGTTTTTGTGTGAGAAAAAATGTTGGGTTAGGGTTAGGGTTCTCTACTCTATCTACTGTTTTGTATTTTAACTGTACTCTGATAAAATAATAATAAAGTTATAATAAAAAGAAGAAAAAATGGTGGGTTGGTGGGTTAGTGTATATGCAAGAGGACAAGTGTGCACATATATGCATGTATATATGTAAATAAGTGTATACTTATCTGGCCCCCAATCCTTGCTGTATAAGTTCACTCTCTGAAATCCCATTGAGTTCAGTAACACTTTCTGGCAAGGTTCCGATAGACTTATAGGTGCCTGTTATAACTGGGGATTCAATGGATTATTGAAGGAGTGACTTGTTTGCTGATTTTTAAAAAATGGCAGTGAGTGTGCCATAACTTCACTGTAATGTTCCCCACTTGCTCTGTACCTTGGATGAAAACTGTATTACAGTATGTACATATATTTGTCAACTGGAACAGCTGCAGCTGAGGAAATTTCTGTAATGAGTCAATTCAGTATATCCTACTTTAAGGGCTTGTTAATGCTAGATTATCTCTGCACATCAGGCTGCAGATACTAATGATTGGTGTTGATTTGGTTGAACTGTAGGTCAAACAAATTACAGATGGAGCAGTTAAATAAAAATAAGATAGGTAAATAAAACCACAAACCTTTCTTCCAAGTATAGCTTTAACTCTCACTGAAGCCCTGAAGTTCTGGAATAATAAGGAAACAAATTTAAAGCCAGTTCAAATTAGATTTTCTTTCTCAGCCACATTTAATCACATATACCTAGCAATACTTTGGAGAAACATTTCTGATCTGGACAGAACAGAGGTACAACTGTGATGGTCTGAGATAAAACTGTGATAGATCCATAACTTTAGTGGTAATTTTCTAGAGGCTGCCATTATAAATATTGCTCCCTCCTGTACCTGCTATGCAAATGTATAGCAGAGGACAGGAGATTTGAATTGGGGCTACAACTTGTCAATACTTAATGAGACATCATGCAAGCTGCCATTATGACTGACTCCATCAGTTCTTTGTAGCTGCTCCTTAAGGCAACGGGCTAGAAACCAGGAGATTGAGAGTTCTAGTCCTGCCTGAGGCATGAAAGCCGGCTGGGTGACCTTGGGCCAGTCACACACTCTCAGCCCAACTCACTCACAGGGTTGTTGTTGTGGGGAAAATAAGAGGAGGAAGGAGTATTAGGTATGTTCCATGCCTTGAGTTATTTATAAAAATAATAAAGGCAGGATAGAAAATAAATAAAATAAACAAATCATGGTTAAAGGAAAAAGATGCTAATGAATGAATCATAAGAAAAAACCCACACACTTCAATCTATTTTTGTGTTACATTGCATATGTGCAAATATGCATGTTTATTTGTTATTGTAAAGCTGTAATTTATAGTTATTTATTTAATAACTGATGCAGAGATGTTGCTTTGTGGGCTCATTTTAACCATTATTAATGGATAATGACCATCAATAATGGATAATAAAATCCAAATTCATTCTGTTACATTTCTCAATTGTATTTATAGGTTGTTGAGCCCAAGGGGTGTGGTGGGAGTGAAATTCATCTCTTTCTAGAGAGTTCTCTTCCAGCTTGTTTTGCTGAGCCATATGAGTTGCAAGATATGCTATAAATAATGGGAATTATAATTTACTATTTTGTGCTGGATTGGAGTATGTGAGATGACAGAGTGTTTTTTTTTTTTAAAAAAACCTTCAATAATTGTGTAGGAAAGAATTGCAGCAGATATACATTACACAACATAGTATGTCAGCTAAAATGTGTTCTTTCTGCATAACAGTATAATCACACCAATCATAATATGGTTTGTTTGGTTTTGGCTTATTGTGTAACCATACTCAACATGGTGTAAAGCTATGCATGATTTGTAAACCAGCCGGTTAGCTTTTTCAACAAACCACACTTAAAATAAACCTGGCTTAATATGATATATTCCAGTGGAGAAAAAACATTGTCCATTTGCAGCTGTCCTTCCCAGCCAAGTCTCATTCCACAATATCAGTAATTCAGCTTTGAAGATAGAGAGCTACTAGCTTAAATAGCATTGCACAAATTTGTAGATGTAAACAGTTACTTTATAACTGTTTAATAAAATTTTAAGCTCATACTTATGCTAGCCCCAGAGGTCCCTCTGAACCTTCAAATATTGCCCTCCAGGAGATTATCTTCCTGAAATTCCCTCTTCTGCATAGTATACAAGTCACTCTAACAATGAAAGATTAACATTCCTATGTAAGATCTTGGTATTTCTGCCTTGTGGATCTCCACCAATGTGCCTCTTCTGGTTCAGAATGCAAGGGATAATCATTCTTCTTCCTATAATCTTTGACAGCTTTGATGTTATATGCAATGTACAATTTATGAAGCATCCATGAGCACCTGAGTCCCTGCCAAGAAACATTTTATAGTTTCTTTGTGTAGATAATAGAACATTTTATGACTTTTATGACATTTAGCATGCATGGATTTTGTGTGTTTATTTGTAACAACTAGTATTATATCCTAGTGTTTATGATGGAAGTTATTTGTGGGGACTGACCAATTATATCTTCTGGATAGGAAGGAGGGAGGGAGAGAGAGAATGGATTGGGTTAGCAATCCATGCATATATTATGTGAAGCAGTTTTCTTAAACCCTCATTTTGTTCAGATTGTTTTTGCCTCTGTTCCCCTCCCCTCTTTAAATGTCAATAGCTAATAATTTTAGCTGGGAATTCTAGCTGAAAGAAACTAGTTAGGAATTGCAGATAAAAAACAGGAGCATGGTAAAAAGAAAAAGAAATCTAGTCTGTGGAGGATGAATAGACCAAATACAATGTGAGGACATCATCTGAACTTCTAGCTCCTTTGAATCAGCATGTTCGGCCTACTATCTCAACCAAATACATATGACAGATCCTTTGTTTGTTGTCAGTCAGGCTAATAAAATACTTGATTAACACCC
The DNA here is from genome assembly GCA_023362775.1 of Charina bottae. Classification (NCBI taxonomy): domain Eukaryota; kingdom Metazoa; phylum Chordata; class Lepidosauria; order Squamata; family Charinaidae; genus Charina; species Charina bottae. The sequence continues at coordinate 614,199 of JALMGJ010000008.1, forward strand.
AGTATTTGAAAATAGATATATTGCACCCTCATAGGAAATCATGGAGGGGTCCTAATTCTCAAATCTGCTGGCTCAGGGGGGTAAGATAGGATAGAGATGTGTCTCTACCCATTGGAGCTTTTCTTGCTGGAGGGCCACATGATTCTTGTAGAATGGTCCATGAACATAGATGTACTGCTGATAGTATTTCTGCTGTCAAGCCATTAAATGGGTTGTTTCAAGATAGTGTGGGAGAAGGTTAGAACTGGCCATAGATCCAGTGAATTCTCCCCCAAAAGGATGTAATTTCAGGAGTTGTATGGTTAGTTTCAAAGACACAGATCGCTTCAGAAAAAGAAGACATTCTCCTCCTTCTCTGGCTGGCACAAACCAACAGGACTTGGATACAGTACATCATCCACCAATTACTTTTAAAAAGTAAGAGGCTATTGGAGTTGGGTGGCTATAATAAATTTAAATAATAAATAATTTTTAAAAATAACATAAGGTTGCTGTTTTTCTCAGTATCTCTATCCCTTTTTCCTATGGTAGGGCTACCATATCTAGACACAGAAATCCAAGAGACCACTAGATGGCAGTACATAGATACAGAAAACTCAAACTCTCTGCTGACAGCTAATGGTCACCCAACTTTTACAGCCCAGCTCCGGTAGCCCTATTTATGGCATCTTGAATTTTGGAAAGTTTCAGCTGAGGTTTTAATGAACTAATAATGTGGGGCAGGGGAATGGAAGTCCACAGATTGAAGATGATCACAGTCACCTTTAACCCTTTCAGCAATTTTTATTTATTGTATTTATATACTGTGTTAATCTATAGAGACTCTGTATGGTTTACATCCATAAAAACATAAAAAATACATGGCATAACAACAACAAAAAAGTATGAGTATAATACATCATACAAATAAAGACACAGGGGAACCACTCTTCAGTCCTCAAATGCCCTCCAGAACAATTCCATTTCCCCCACTATCTAGAAGGCTAATAGGGAGGATGCTAACCTGGCCTCCAGAGGGAAGCTATTCCAAGGTTCAGCTGGGGTGCCTGAGGAATGCGGACTGTGAGCTCCCGCCCTCTTCACCTCATGAATCTGGTGGACTGCCAAAATACTTGGCTGGGCTACAAACATCAGATAAGCCAGACAGGCCACTGCTATGTGGATGAGGTGATCCTGTAAGAACTAGGTGCCGAGCCATGTTGGGTTTTATTAGTTAAAGCCAGCACTCTGAATTGCACTTGGAAATCCCTTAACAACTAATGGGGGAATTGCAATATAGATGTTATGTAATCATGGCAACCTTGGTCTACCAATACACAGACCCCAGCATTTTGAACTAATTGCAGTTTTGAAGTGGTCTTCAAATACAGCCTCATGTAGAATGCATTGCAATGATCCCACACCCACCCACACCCACCAATGAACTACAAATAAATGCCTTATTTTTTTTCTAGGCTGGTTCTCTGTGTTCCTCAGTTGTTTAGGGGTTACAGTATTCCAGATGAATATTGGAATATTGTAACCCAGTATCTGGGCTGCAACTTTTCAGTTGACCACTATATGGGAGCAAAGGGAGAACAAAACTTCTAACTCCTTACTGCCCTCTAGCTGGATTTTTGCAGTGCACATATGGTAGCCTAAATTGTTCATTCCTGTTACATTTTGTTCTGCTTCAACAGGCGTTTTAAAAATATAAGGCATAACTGAAGGCTTTAGAACAAATCCCAACATGGTGCTATTTTGGCACAGAAGTTTGTTATTGACATTTCAGTTGGAAGCAACAGGATGCAGAATACATAGGCTTTCTAAATCTCAAGGAGGGCTACTGTATCTGAGCTGCAAAATCTGGATGATGACCAGATGTTGGCAAATTCTTTGCTCCCATCTAGTTAGGATCCAAATGATTGCAGCCCAGATATAGTAGCCCTATTTTTCAAAAGAACCAAATTACACCTTTAATCCCATTAGATTTGGCAGTCACACAGCTGATAGTGATGATCAAAAGCCATGTCATGTGGTAAACTAATCACAAGAGGGAGCCATTGTCAATAGCATCAGGAGACTATTATTTCAATTGTGGATCTGAATAGTATTGGATTGATTATTCTTACCGAAAGCATTTCATCTTTTATTCCTCATAATGATATGAAAATTTATTTTTTTTCAGTGTAGTCCAGCAGGTGCCTGTCAAATAATCTTTTCCTCCATATGGAAATTCAGGCACAAGCACAGTGGGTTATATAGCCATTACTTTTCTGTCTACAAGAATCAGCAGACTCAGAAAATCCTCAGATCTGCAGAAGTCTGAAAACTATTTTAAAAAATAAAAAGTAATGGGGAATTTCCAGAATAGCCAAACTAAGGCATGGAATGCTTCTGTTGGGAGATGGAGGGAGAGAAGTAGGAAATGAAATGGAAAAAGCATAGGAGTATATTGTATATTATTATCAGCATTAGTAAATGCATAAACAATTGTTTCTGCAGAATAGTGTGAATTGCAACAACATTTTATAGTATGAAAAGCTCATATATATAGCTTTTCATACTATAAAATGTTGTTGCAATTCACACTATTCTGCAGAAACAATTGTTTATGCATTTAGTAATGCTGATAATAATATACAATAATCCTGACCTAATCCATGTTGCACTGTGTTCTGCCCAATACTATCAGCATTTGTGCCCAGTGCAACTGGTGTCAGACTGTGGCTTTAATCCTGTGTACAGTTACTGCCATTATGTGCAGGAAACGTTGGGGCCTGCTCTTCAGAGAAGGCAAGAGTAGGATTGCAGTATAAAACTCCACTAAGCATGTGGAAGAAATATGTGGTTCAGAATGTGCTACTTCAGCTTTCAAGGGTGTGTGTGTATGTGTGTGGGGGATTATGTTCCTTAAATATAGAAAACTAGTCAGGTTAATGTAAAGCTCCGCACACCTTACTTTTCTGATATGGCTTGCAAAAGTGAAGGTAAATTTCTTTAGTTAATTTTCTGAGATATGTTTAATCAATCTAATCATGTCCAGGTTGACTTGAGAGAAATAGCAAAATATTAGGATGCTTGTAGTGTTATTTGATACACTACCAAGGAAGTAAATTTGACAGTGTATAACTTCCTTGATCCCTGCTGGTAAAAACATCATGCACTGGTATGAAAGAGCCTGAGATAAACTGAAATCTTGATCATAGGCACTTTGATTTATTGGCCCTTCAGGAGGAGGCATGCTTAGTGGTAGAGTACAGGAAGAGTCAATATCATTGACCTTGCCAGATAAGGCTGAGGAAAGTTGTGTGAAGTTCAGATAAGTCCTTGCCAGTCACTTTAGATCAGCCATTTCCAACCTGACCTTGTACACATATGTCAGACTATAGCTCCCACGATCCCCATCTATATCTTGGAGATGATGGGAGCTGTAGTAAAATACATCTGAAGGGCACCAGATTGGGGAAAGTTGTATTAAGTACTAAGCTAGAATGGTTTTATTTGCTATAAATGCTAGATAGTCCTCAGTTTCCAGATATGACACCATTACCTTACTAATACTGTTTTTTTTAATTATTAGTCATAGGTTTGTACATATATCACACTGAGTCTTGATTTGTTAAACAATGATTTCTTCAGTAAACTCTAATCAGGTGAGTTCATATAATCCACCAGGCTGTAAACTATGGTTTTAAAAAAATGCTTAGGTTCACAAATTGCACTGAGGCAAAATCAACCAACCATTTTTTGTTTAATGTAAAGTGTGAATCAAATAAAGAAATATTACTCACGGAACAGAAACCAATCCAAGGGTATACTTTTCAATGGCTTTCCTATATGCAACTTATAGAGAAATTTAAATTAGATTAAAAAAATTGGAATTTGAACAAACCAAATCAGAATTTGAGATAAAATTATGTGAAACTGATGAACACTTAATTGCTAAAATGTATAAATTATTGTTAAAAGGAGAAATGGTGGAGGAACAAGTTAAAGACTGTATGATTCAATGGGCAAAAAATATCGGCCACAATATACAATTGCAACAATGGGAAGATATGTGGACTAAAGGATTAAAATTTACCTTGTGTTATAATCTAAAAGAAAATTTTTACAAGATGATGTACCAATGGTATATGACCCCACAAAAACTTGCAAAAATGTATGGGAATATTTCCAACTTATGTTGGAAACGTAAAAAACAAGAGGGGTCTTTTTACCATATGTGGTGGACATGTAAAATGGCAAAGAAATTTTGGATTGAGATACACTCACTGATGCAAAATATACTACAAATACGAATACCATTTAAACCAGAATTTGTTTTACTCGGAATTTTGGATGTACAAATAGAAAAACATTTTTCTAGAATAATACAATATATGATTACAGCAGCAAGACTTTTATATGCACAAAACTGGAAAAACCTAATTGTACCAACAATACAGGAATGGATGTTGAAATTATTGGATATGGCAGAAAATGATAAATTGACATGCTTATTAAAAGAAAATTCAAACCGTTATTTTCTCAAAGAGTGGAAGCCTTTGATGGACTATTTGCAAAAAGCAGGAGGAGCAAAGCTTGCATGGGGTTTTGATGATTAGATTATATATATTAGACAAGAAATGTATATGAATGTTACATGAATAGCCAGCATGTAAGAACAAATTACTTTTCTTTACTCCTATGACCATAGATAGATCAGAAGTTATCCAATTTCTATGTTTTTTTTCTTTCTTTTCTTTTGCTTTACTACACTTTTCTTTTTCTATTTCTTTGATTTGTACTTCTATTTCTGTTTCATTTTCAACTTTCAACTTTGTATATTTAAAATCTTAATAAAATCTATATATATATATAAAAAAAGAAATATTACTCAATGTACCATAATAATGATTGCTTAACCACCAGCTGATGTGTTTGGCAATATATTAATTCATGTTTTGATTTAACTACTGCTAGCACACAGTATAGAGGCAAATAGTTAGTTTCTGATCAATCAGTCTTAGTGCATAAAGTGCCTTAAAGGGTTCTCTCATTCCGTTTTTCTGAATTGGGCTATATCCCTTTTATCAAATTTTACAAATATGGAGCCCAGGCTTGGTGAGAGCTACTTTGTTGTTCAGTTACACAATAAGTACATAAATGTTGGCCCTGGGACTTTGACACTCATCCTGTTCCTCTAAGACTTCTTCTGCTCTTAAAAAGAAATCAGAGTGATGTTATAAGCAGGCAACATTATAATAGGATTGATAAACAAAACTTGTGCACTGTGCTGGCAATCTATAAATATCCTTTTTATGGATATAAAGTGGCAAGAATAAGGTGGTAAAGTGACTGTGATTATACATGATACTAAGCCACAGCTTGATTTAACATGGCTTGATGAATGAGACACAATGGCGAGGTTCAGACACATGCTAGGCCATAAATCATGGTTTTAAACCATAACAATTGGGTTAGCACAATAAACTAACCCAAAGAAACCACATTATGGCTTAGTATAATGTGTGAACCCAGCCTGGAACACTGAGGGATTGGCAGAAAATTATTTGATTAATTAATTTCAATGCATTCTTCAAAACCTGTGTCTCCTGATGAGATATCATAAACTTGCCTTTCCAACAATCATGCTTTCTAGATCTGTTGAACTACATTTTCCATCAATCCCATCAATATGGTCAATTTTGCCTGAAGTTTATAGGAGTTGCAGACTCTCACAGCTAAACCATATCAGGATGGGAAGATTTTCAAGTAAACACGTTGCATTGTTGCTGCTTCAGGATGCTAACTCAAAATGTAAAGAATATGCAAACTTTCAACGTGAAAGTGGGCTGCAATTCTACTTTTGCTTGTGTCCTGACATTTAGGAATTTCACTGAGAAGTCGAGAGAGTGTTAGATTTTTGTGTGAAGTTGACAAAGTAGTATGTGTAAGCATGTTTGCATCTTACCATTTCACATCAGCACTGAGTCAGTGGATATGACTTTCTTTCTTGCATTTTTCATATATCATCTCATTGGTAAAAATATGAGCCTTCAGTGTCTTTAAATTATGGTTCCAAGCCTTTTGCATATAATTCTATCATATTTATTAGATTCACCCTTAGAAGGAATCTTGTGTATGCATAAAACATTCTTTGTTTAACACTAAACTGAGATCACAGTTTGTGATCCATCATGACATTTAGTTGTATAAAAGATAGCCTTCCATGGGGGTAGATGAGATACAAATTACCAGTGTTGTAGGTCAAAGAAAAGAGAACGCTGGTATTTTACATATTAAATTAGTACTAAGCACCATGTATTGTGTGTGATTTCTTAGAATCCTTTGTCTTATAGCAGGGCTATGAGGAAGCAATAAATCTTAAACATATGAGAGCTGTTTATAGCTCTCTGAAGCTGATTTCTCTTACTTGGTCAATTAATCTTTTGGATATGGAATATTAAGCTGCCTGCAGGGGGTTCAACAGCATCAAAATGGTGGGCACGGCTGGGCAATTGAAGCCCCACCCTTTTTAACATGGATTACATCACATGAACATAAAAAGAGACTGGGCTTTGACCATCTTGGTATAGCCACCATTTTGATGCTGTTGACCCTTCTGCAGTTGCCCTGTGGAATATTCAAATTTTGTATAGCATATATTATTGTACATTAATTTTAGCTGCCTAATATTGAAAGAAAACCTGATATATTTGACTTTTAAAGAAGGGAATGTACATAACCATTAGTATTCCAAAACAATAAAGTCCCCTTCTTAGAGGATGATGGTGTACATTTGATTTTAAAAGTTTTGGAAATATATGATTTTTTGGATTATGCAGCAAAAGGGTGCTTAGAATATGGATTTCGGAAAGTTAACAATGGATTAAGGGTTCAGATGGATTTGGAATTATAGCTTTGAATTAATTATAAGAAATTTTCCTGAATCCAGAGACTTTCCTTTTGGGACTAATGGACAGGAAACTAGAAAAAAGTCATGGAACTTTGTTTTTGTACAGTATATGACAATTACAGAAAGACTATTATATGCTCAAAAATGGAAAGGTTCGACTCTACCCACAGTGGAGGAATGGTTGATGAAATTGATGGAACTTGTAGAGATGCTAAACTAACTTCTTTGATTAGAGAAAAAATACATCAACATTTATGGCTGATTGGAAACCCCTTATAGACTTTTTGCATGAAATGGAAAAAACTGCACCTATGACTTGTGGTTTTGATGAAAAAAAGGATAATAGAAAAAAGTGAGCCTTTTTTTTTGTAATCATAGAGTAAGAGCTAATTTTGTAATTGTACTTATATTTGCTGTAAAGGAAATTAGAAGCCTCTTCTTTCTATTTATTTTTATTTTTTTTCTTTCTGCACTTTTTCTTTTTTCTTTCTTTCTTTCTTTGCCACTTTTACTCTTTATTAGTTTGTGTTAGTTTTTATGTTCTTTGTAAAACTTTTAATTTGTAAAATTTGTATATATAAAAAGAATTAATTAGAAGAAATTTTCCCATGGGAAATGGCTATTGTTTTGGGTCTTTCTAGGAAGGAATACAAGGTTGGCTTATTTGATCAGAGCTAAAAGAGAAAAATAGTTATATCTGGTTGCCCTTACTGGACTTTTGCTGATAAAGAATGAATGACGAAGCACTTGGATTTTGTTTTTTGCTTAAGAGATGAGCTATGGGGTGAAGAGAGACTGTGTTGTACTTAGAGATGGTGATAAGCTATTAAAATTGCCTTTATATGCTGGGATGTAGGGGAACTTACTTCTGTTTTCCTCTTTTTCTTTTTTCTCTTTCACACTTTTTTCCTTTTTTGTATTTTTCTGTTGGTATTTTTTGTAGTTTGTATTTGTTTTTATTCTTTTCATTCATAATTATCAATACAATTATTTTAAAAGAAGAAAAGAATATTAATTAATGAATGAAATGAAAATATAAAAGTAAAGAAAACTAGATTGTATGTCTGTGAAAGTAAGATAAGGAGAAGCACTGATCTGAATGAAAGTGGTCTGGTCTTGTGGAGGGGAATTGATGAATATGTGCAAAGAAGTGAATATGTAGATTTAATTATGAAAGAAAGAGATAATATGTATGTCAGACAGTATTAATTGGTATCATTTAAGTAGGAATCTACAGGCTGGTGACAGTTGCATGATTTTTTCTAATGAATGGTGACAATGAAAGATATTGAGATTGGGGGGAAATGGTGCAATATTCTGAATGAAGGCAATCCAGGGACAAAAATTATTCTGCTAGAAGATACAAATGTATAGGTGGGAATGAGTAAAGAAAGTACAGGAAAAAAGGGGGTGGGGGTATTCTGAGATCCAAGAATGAATGAGAATGGTGACTGTGAGTGCTTAGAAAAAGATCTGTTTGTTTCAAACATATGGTTTATGCACACACTTAGCAAAAAAAAAGCCAAAATCCAAAAATCCAAAAGCATAACTGATTTCATTCTTTATGAGGAAAGATTGGTAAAATTAGCAAAGGATCCAAGAGTTACGAGAAGTTCTAAATGTGGGAGACATCATTTTTAGTAGTGTCAATATGGGGTCTTGAAAAAAAAATGACAGGGAAGGAAATAAAAGAAGAAGTTAGAGTCAAAATAAAATGACTGAAGGAAGAGAAATTATATATTTTATTTATTTATTTATTTATTTATTTATTTATTTATTTATTTATTTATTTTCTATCCTGCCTTTATTTTTATTTTTTATAAATAACTCAAGGTGGCGAACATACCAAATACTCCTTCCTCCTCCTATTTTCCCCATAACAACGACCCTGTGAGTTGAGTTGGGCTGAGAGAGTGACTGGCCCAAGGTCACTCAGCCAGCTTTCATGCCTAAGGCAGGACTAGAACTTTCAGTCTTCTGGTTTCTAGCCCGTTGCCTTAACCGCTGGACCAAACTGGCTGAAAGAGACAGATTCTCAACAAAATGACTGAAAAACAAATACAGGGAAAGAGAATGCTGAAGCTGCTGAAACAGAGTAAGAAGAAATATATTTCAGAAATTTACACAAGTGTAAAAGTATGAAAAAGGATGCTTGGTGGAATGATGTAGTGAAAGAAGCTGTGGATGAGGAAAAATATATAAGAGCATGCTGCAAAAAATGAGGATGAGAGAACAATATTGCATAATGTATATTGCATAATGGGCAAATAGAGAAAAAGATGGAAAGAATGTAGTCAGAGAGAGCAAGGAACAGTTAACATTAAAAGAAGTGGAGGAAATACAGAGCAGTTTTCCTGGAAATAAAAAATATTGTTTGAGGAGTGGGTGAAAAGGGATGAACAACATCACTTTACAGTACAGTGAATTAACTGAAGGTGATGAAATGATTTGGGATGAAACTGAAGTGAGAGAATATTGGAAACGGTAGTTCAGAGATTTTTTGTGAGAATTTGTAATGGGAAATAGGAATAACCTTGAGGAATGGAAGAGCTGCAACCAAGACAACAGTTAGGTAAAAGAAATTTGAGCCTGGGGAAGAAATGTAATTTGAGAAAACGTCTCAGACTTGACCCTCTTTAGTTTTCACAAAGATTGGAGGAAGCATATTCAGACTTGCAAGATTCTATTACTGTAACGTTATAACAAAAGTAGTATTAGCATTCATAACTTTGGTTTTCTAGTCTGGTCTACCTTGAAGACTGATAGAATGGTAGCAATATTTCAAAGAGTGGAATTCAATTGATTGCTATAAATGTTAGAGTCCAAGAAAAAATGATTAAAAAGAAATCATGTGAGGATGTTCAAAATTGGTAAGGCTTCAGGAGTAGGAGAAATGTTGAAATATGTGGATATGGTTTGCTTATGGGGTGACTAGAGGTATAAGGAGTGCATCTATGCCTGATAATTAGCAGAATATTGTTATTGTTCCATTATCCAAAGGGAAAGTAACAAGAATGAATACAAAAACTACAGGAGGATGTTGCTAAATGTAATATGGAATTGTGGTTGGCAGATTTCTGATTGAAAAGTCTGAGAGGTGTCAGTGACTAAAATTTTGGAAATGTAATATGGCTTTATATTGGACAGGAGGTGTGGAAAGCAGATTTTTGCTTTTCAGCAGGTCGTTGAAAAATGTATGAATATATCCAAAAGTTTTGGATTTTGATGATTAGATTATATATAAATAGCATATAATAGACAAGAAAAATATATGAATGTTATATGAATAGCCAGCATGTAAGAACAAATTATCTATTTTATTCTTATGACCATAGATGGATCAGAGGTTATCTAATTTCTATGTTTGTCTTTTTCTTTTTTTTCTTTTTCTTTACTGCACTTTTCTTTTCTTTTCTTTTTAATTTGTATTTCTATTTCTGTTTCACTTTCAACTTTTAACTTTGTATATTTAAAAATCTAATAAAACTTCAAAAAAGAAAAGAAAAATGTATGAATATAAGAAAGTTTATTGTCCATTTGCTGATGTAGAAAAATACAGAATAATGTGAATAGGGCTGAATTGTAAATTTCACAAATATAGAGTTGATGGTTGGTTGTTAAATTCAATAAGAGTGGTATAGAAATAAAGTATGCCAAAAATAAATAGAATGCTTAGAGGATGGTTTGACATGGTGCAGGGAATAAGACAAAGATGCATAATATTCCCTTGACTAAGATCCCGGTGATTTGCAGTGTAGGATGTAATGAGAATGCATTTGAAAATTAATGTATTGAGGACCAGGGTAGTTGTGTTTGACAGGGAAAATGAGGTGAAAAATTGCAAGTTGGTAGATAAATTGTGATAGAGCAAGTATTTGTGTACTTTATGAGAGATTAGAGAATGTTTATGAGAGATGGGAACGTGGATAGAGAAAATGTATTGCAAATCTTGTTTCAAATATCCTGAATAGTATGTTCTCTGTTGCAGGGAATGAATGCTTGTTGCAGGAGTGAAAATGGCCATATGTAAGAGCATATTTCTGTCCAATTTATTATGTAGAATTAAGAGTACAGTATGTCAGGAGAAAATAAAAGTAAGTTGAATCCAGTGGGAATGGGCTACTTAAGATGCATGTATGGTAAAACAAGACAGTGTCAAGAATTATTGAATACTGAATGTGAATTGAATATGAAAGTGAGTGACCGGTAGGAAACAAATAAGCTGCTCAAAAAAATAAAGGGAACACTGAAATAAGACATCCTAGATCTGAATGAATGAAATATTCGTATTAATTACTTTGTTCATTACATAGTTGAATGTGCTGACAACAAAATCACACAACAAAATCACACAAAAAGCAATGGAAATCAAATGTAAGCAACCCCTGGAGGTCTGGATGTGGAGTTACACTCAAAAATTAAAGTGGAAAAGAACACTACAGGCTGATCCAACGTTGATGTAATGTCCTTAAAACAAGTCAAAATGAGGCTCGGTAGTGTGTGTGGCCTCCACGTGCCTGTATGACCTCCCTACAATGCCTGGGCATGCTCCTGATGAGGTGGTGGATGGTCTCCTGAGGGATCTCCTCCCACATCTGGACTAAAGCATCCCCCAACTCCTGGACAGTCTGTGGTGCAACGTGGCGTTGGTGGATGGAGCGAGACATGATGTCCCAGATGTGCTCAATTGGATTCAGGTCTGGGGAATGGGCGGGCCAGTCCATAGCATCAATGCCTTCGTCTTGCAGGAACTGCTGGCACACTCCAGCCACATGAGGTCTAGCATTGTCTTGCATTAGGAGGAACCCAGGGCCAACCGCACCAGCATATGGTCTCACAAGGGGTCTGAGGATCTCATCTCGGTACCTAATGGCAGTCAGGCTACCTCTGGCGAGCACATGGAGGGCTGTGCGGCCCCCTAAAGAAATGCCACCCCACACCATTACTGACCCACTGCCAAACCGGTCATGCTGGAGGATGTTGCAGGCAGCAGAACATTCTCTACGGCGTCTCCAGACCCTGTCACGTCTGTCACATGTGCTCAGTGTGAACCTGCTTTCATCTGTGAAGAGCACAGGGCGCCAGTGTCGAAGTTGCCAATCTTGTGTTCTCTGGCAAATGCCAAACGTCCTGCACGGTGTTGGGCTGTAAGCACAACCCCCACCTGTGGACGTCGGGCCCTCATACCACCCTCATGGAGTCTGTTTCTGACCGTTTGAGCAGCCACACGCACATTTGTGGCCTACTGGAGGTCATTTTCAGGGCTCTGGCAGTGCTCCTCCTGTCCCTCCTTGCACAAAGGCGGAGGTAGCGGTCCTGCTGCTGGGTTGTTGCCCTCCTACGGCCTCCTCCACGTCTCCTGATGTACTGACCTGTCTCCTGGTAGCGCCTCCATGCTCTGGACACTACGCTGACAGACACAGCAAACCTTCTTGCCACAGCTCACATTGATGTGCCATCCTGGATGAGCTGTACTACCTGAGCCACTTGTGTGGGTTGTAGACTCCGTCTCATGCTACCACTAGAGTGGAAGCACCGCCAGCATTCAAAAGTGACCAAACCATCAGCCAGAAAGCATAGGAACGGAGAAGTGGTCTGTGGTCACCACCTGCAGATCCACTCCTTTATTGGGGATGTCTTGCTAACTGCCTATGCTTTCCGCCTGTTGTCTATTCCATGTGCACAACAGCATGTGAAATTGATTGTCAATCAGTGTTTCTACCTAAGTGGACAGTTTGATTTCACAGAAGTGTGATTGACTTGGACTTACATTGTGTTGTTTCAGTGTTCCCTTTATTTTTTTGAGCAGTGCATTGAAGTGTTTGGGTCATATGGAAAAAATGAATGAGGATTGTAAAACAAATATACAATGGAAGAATGGATAGGTCAAGAGGAAGAGAAAGGAAAACAAATTCATGGCTGGATAGAGTTGATAAATGCTCAGGAAGAGAGGCGAACAGTTTAAGAGCAGAAGGTAACATATGAAGCAGTGTATGGACATGAGTGGATTTGCAAGGATAGAAAGGCATGGAGATCTGTAAGGAATGACATTGTTATAAATTATTTCAGCTATTTTTTTTTATATTGTGCCTTTTATTACTGCTTTTCTGCATTCTGCATAATGCTGTTTATCCCAAAAGGAATAGCATAACAGGTATGTATATACATATGTATAAAGTAAAGCAACTAAATGGATGCTATTCTTGATGAAGAATCAGTTTAGAAATTAAACTCTTCCCTATTATTTTCTTTCCCCCTTTTCTTTTTAAAACCATTGTAAAGGAGTGAATAAAACAATTCCCCTCCCAAGCTTTTCTCACAAAAGCAGGTTCAGTGTTGAGATCTCATACTCATACATGTTACAGAATTTCATGTCTCAGTTGCCACAGCAACTGTAACTTGGACACATAGCATATATAGTCAGACACGTACTCAAGCTGGGAATGCTGCTTTGTGAGGCAAGATGCTACTGAAATAGTGTGCTCAAGAGGGGCTATTTATTTTTGCAGTATACAACAATGCCATTTTTCTCATGTTTTAAAAAAACTCTCCATTCACACTTAAATTCAATCCTATATATTATGTTTAGCCTTTCTTTCACACTGTAATGTATACGACAACCCAGAACAAGTCCAAGCCATTCTGTTTGTGGAGGCAAAGGACAAGACAGTACACTCCTGTTCTGGCTCAAAAATTGTACTTGAGGAGTGTTCAATACTGTTCCCTCACTAAACTGGAGGGAGATATTGAGTGGATATTCACTCCTGGCTTCTAGATTCTTCAATATTTTGAAAAGTACTCTGATGAAGAGATGGAGGGGATTCTGATGAATATGTAGATTACCCAAAATTGGCCAGATAGCTAATATCCTAGAAGAGAGAAATTCCATGAAAACATGACTTAGAGTTTTAAAACAGAGAACGTAGAACACTGTTTTGCCACAATAAGTATAGGGCAACATAGGCTGCCTGGGTGATCCTGACAAAGAAGATGGGAGAGAACCACCAGCATGACTGTTGGGTTGATCCAAATCCTTCATTTGGCTCTTTTGAGTTAGAGGGACTATAAAAGCCCAAGTCAAATTGTGATTTTACAATACCTATGCAATAATATTATCTACTGTGTCTGAATCTTGGCCTTTGCTCCATGGTTGCATCACCCTCAAAATCATGTCCTGAATCTGCCCAAATAAAACTTATATTTTTTTCAAATAATTTTTTATTAAGAATTATAAATGAAAAGAATAAAAGTCAATACAAACTACAAAAATACAAACAAAAAAAAAGGGAAGAAAGAAAAAACAGAAAGAAAAAGAAAAAAAAGAAAAAAAAAGGAAGAAGTAACTTCCTCCTTCATCCCAGCAGGTAAAAACAATTTTAATATCTTATCATGCATGCTTGCTGCAGGACCATATAGGCCAGTACATGAGCACATTGGGAACAACACCAGAGGCTCCAAACACCATAGATAGAACAGTCACCCAACACTCAAGGTCTAGACAGACCAATCTGAGCACAGCCTGGATTGACTACAGGAAAGCCTATGACTCAATGCCACACACATGGATCTGTGAATGCCTGGCACTATACAAAGTCAACAGGACACTAAGGACCTTCCTCAAGAACTCAATGGGACTGTGGAAGACAACACTGGAAGTCAACTCAAGACAGCTCGCACAAGTGGCCATCAAGTGTGGCATATACCAAGTTGATGCACTGTCCCCACTGCTGTTCTGCATGGGCTTGAACCCCCCTCAGCCAGATTATCACAAGAACTGGATACAGATACAAGTTCAAGAGTGGAAATACCATCAGCCACCTCCTCTACATGGATGAGATCAAGCTGTATGCTAAGAGTGAACGAGACATTGACTCACTGATCCACCTGACACGGATGTCATTCAGACTAGAGAAGTGTGGCCGGATGGTAGTAAAGAGAGGGAAGGTAGTTAAGACTGATGGGGTGGAACTACCAGCAGGCCACATAGCAGACATACAGACCAGCTACAAGTACCTTGGTATCCCACAGACACATGGGAACCACAATGAGGAGGCAAGGAAGACAGCAACATCCAAGTACCACCAAAGGATAAGACAGGTCCTGAAGAGCCAGCTCAATGGGAAGATCAAGATCCATGCCATCAACCTGTATGCCCTGCCAGTCATCAGATACCATGTCAGTATAGTGAGCTGGCCAAAGGAGGACATGGAGGCTGCTGATGTGAAGACTCAGAAGCTCCTCACAATATACGGAGGCTTTCACCCCAAGTCCAACACCCAAAGACTGTACACCAGTCGGAAAGAGGGCGGGTGGGGTCTGGTGAGTGTCAAAACCACTGTCCTAGATGAGACCCAGAGCATCCAGGAGTACGTCAGTAAGATGGCACCTAAAGATGAGCTGCTGAGAGAATGCCTGAGGCAGCAGCAGACATGGAAGAAAGATCAAGCGGAGGAAGTGCCACGGCAAGACAAGACCCTGCATGGGATGTACCATCAACAGATAGCTGAGGTGGCTGACCTTGGGAAATCCTACCAGTGGTTGGAAAGGGCTGGGCTAAAAGACAGCACTGAGGCACTGATCATAGCAGCACAAGAACAGGCACTAAGCACCCGATCCACAGAAGCAGGGGTCTACCACACTAGACAGGACTCAAGGTGCAGACTGTGCAGAGAGGCCTCAGAGACAGTCCAACACACAGTGGCAGGGTGTAAGATGCAGGCAGGAACAGCATGCACTGGAAACCAAGTAGCTGGCATTGTGTACAGGAACATCTGCACAGCGTATGGGCTAGACCCACCGAAGTCCAGATGGGAGATTCCTGTCCTGTCCCGACTAAGACCCAAAGTAGGGAAGGTGTGAAACAAGTCTTTTATTTACAACAAGGCACACACAAATATAGCTAAGACAACAAGAGTGTCACAAGATGCTCATAGAGTTCAGGTGGCCTGTGGTGATTTGTTCTCAGTTGGCGTGCACACGGGCAGCCACCACATGGCTGCAATACAAGGTTCCAGCGTGAGGCTTGGCGTGGCAGCGAGGAGCAGCTCTGGTGTGAGGTTGTATGTGGCGGCCGCAAGGCGTGGTGGTTACTCGAGGCTTGGTGCGAAGGCGAGACAAGATTCCAGCATGAGGCTTGGCGCGGCGGTAGCAAGGTGAGGTTAGGTTGTGGCTCTAGGCTCGGTGTGAAGACAAGGCAGGGTTCCAACGCTGGGCTCGGTGTGGCAGTAGTAAGACAAGGTTGCAACTCGAGGCTTAGGGAATAAGTCATCCATCAGATCCCTTTGTTTTATATTTAAATCCCCCTTCAAATTAATTTTATAGGCATCCATTAGAACTTATTCTTGTTTTACAACTTCATTAGAGCATATTCTGTCCAATTTCTCAAGCGATTGATCCATTCTGTCCTGTAACTTTGCTGAGAGATATTCAAAAGTTTGCACTACAGACTTCTGCTCCATTTTCTTTTTCCTCTGGCTCCCTGTAATGTCCAGCCTTCAAGGTCTTTTTATCATAAAAAATACAGAGCAATCACCATTTTCCTGTGAGAAGATATCTTCCAATTAATTCAAAACTATAATTGTAAATCCCTCTGGCCCCTTAATCCATTATTAACTTTCCAAAATCCATATACTAAGCACCCTTTTGCTGCATAGTGCAAAAAAAAAAAATCATATATTTACACCATTGTCTTTTAAGGAGGCAGAGACTCACCTGATGAATACAATAAATCTTGCTGGTCTGAAGGATCTTATTTATTTATTTTATTTTATTAAATTTATATTACCGCCCATCTCCCCCAGCAGGGACCCTGGGCGGTGCACAATAAAATAGAATTAAAAAAATATATAAAATTACAACAGTACATAATAATATCTTAATCTCTCCAATATACAAAAAATAAAAAAAGATTAATATATAAGGCTCAGTTGAGCTTAATGTGCATAAAAGGCTGCTTTGCAAGTGTGAGCTTGATGTAATCCCGACTTCCAGCCACTGCACTTATAAAGTGACTGTAAAAAGGCAGTTTCTGTGGTCTTCTCATGAGTACCGGCTGTCCAGAGTCACGTGGATGATCTCTAGGATCTCTCCTTTGTTCTAGGGAGATTATGACAGCCCAGATCCAGCGTCCAGCCACGATTTCTCTCGCAAAAGCTGTCTTGCCAGCAAGACCGTTCAGCTCACCATGGTGCTCACAGGAAGTCCCCAAATAAAACTTATGATGTCTATGTATGCATTTTAGAACTGAATCACGGTGAATACAATACTCATAGCCTCAACATGCCTTATACTGAAGTATCTTGGAATTTTACCTACTATACTGATGAAGTATATCTTTATTATTGTAGTTATAACTGAAATCAAATGCATGAAATAGAACTGTCTTAATTTATAAATGTTCTTAGGGTATTGTAATAATTTTGCCTTAAATACAGATGCCTCCTCCAGCAAAGGAGATAGGTACCTTGTCGTGGTGCTGCAGCTTGAGCACCTCAATGAAACCATGAGCTAAACCATGAAGGGACACCCAAGACGGGAAGGTCGTGGCAGAGAGGTCAGACTAAATACAATCCCTGGGGAAGGTAATGGCAACCCACCCCAGTATTCTTGCCGTGAAAACTAAATGGATCAGTACAACCAGAGATATGTCGGTATACCATCGGAAGATGGGACTCCCAGGTCGGAAGATGGTCAAAATGCTACTGGGGAGGAACAGAGGATAAGTTCAACTAACCCCAGATGTGATGACGCAGCTAGCTCAAAGCCGAAAGGACGGCTAGAGGCTGACGGTGCTGGTGGTGAACGACGAATCCGATGTTCTAAAGATCAACACACTATAGGAACCTGGAATGTAAGATCTATGAGCCAGGGCAAATTGGATGTGGTTATTGGTGAGATGTCAAGATTAAATATAGATATTTTAGGTGTCGGTGAACTGAAATGGACTGGAATGGGCCGCTTCACATCAGATGACCACCAGATCTACTACTGTGGACAAGAGGACCACAGAAGAAATGGAGTAGCCTTCATAATTAATAATAAAGTGGCGAAAGCAGTGCTTGGATACAATCCAAAAAACGATAGAATGATCTCAATTCGAATTCAGGGGAAGCCATTTAACATCACAGTGATCCAAATATACGCCCCAACCACAGATGCTGAAGAAGCAGAAGTAGATCAGTTCTATGAGGATCTGCAGCACCTACTGGATAATACACCAAAAAGAGATGTTATTTTCATTACAGGAGACTGGAATGCTGAGGTGGATAGTCAGACGACACCTGGAATGTTACAGGCAAGCATGGTCTGGGAGAACAAAATGAAGCAGGACATAGGCTGATAGAATTTTGCCAAGACAACTCACTGTGCATAACAAACATTCTCTTCCAACAACCTAAAAGATTACTTTATACATGGACTTCACCAGATGGTCGACACCGAAATCAGATTGACTACATCCTTTGCAGCCAAAGGTGGCGGACATCTATACAGTCGGTAAAAACAAGACCTGGAGCTGACTGTAGTTCAGATCACGAACTTCTTATTGCACAATTTAGAATCAGACTAAAGAGAATAGGGAAGACCCACAGATCAGTTAGATATGAGCTCACTAATATTCCTAAGGAATATGCAGTGGAGGTGAAGAATAGATTTAAGGGACTAGATTTAGTAGATAGGGTCCCAGAAGAACTATGGACAGAAGTTCACAACATTGTTCAGGAGGCGGCAACAAAAAACGTCCCAAAGAAAAAGAAAACCAAGACGGCAAGATGGCAAGATGGCTGTCTGCTGAGACACTGGAAGTAGCCCAAGAAAGAAGGAAAGCAAAAGGCAACAGTGATAGGGGGAGATATGCCCAATTAAATGCAAAATTCCAGAGGTTATCCAGAAAAGGAATTATTTTTAAACAAGCAATGTGCGGAAGTGGAAGAAGACAATAGAATAGGAAGGACAAGAGACCTCTTCCAGAAAATTAGAAACATCGGAGGTAAATACCAGGCAAAAATGGGTATGGTCAAAAACAAAGATGGTAAGGACCTAACAGAAGCAGAAGAGATCAAGAAAAGGTGGCAAGAATATACAGAAGATCTCTATAGGAAGGATAATAATATTGGAGATAGCTTTGACGGTGTGGTCAGTGAGTTAGAGCCAGACATCCTGAAAAGTGAGGTTGAATGGGCCTTAAGAAGCATTGCTAATAACAAGGCAGCAGAAGACGACGGTATCCCAGCTGAACTGTTTAAAATCTTGCAAGATGATGCTGTCAAGGTGATGCATGCCATATGCCAGCAAATTTGGAAAACACAAGAATGGCCATCAGATTGGAAAAAATCAACTTATATCCCCATACCAAAAAAGGGAAGCACTAAAGAATATTCAAACTATCGAACAGTGGCACTTATTTCACATGCCAGTAAGGTAATGCTCAAGATCTTGCAAGGTAGACTCCAGCAATTCATGGAGCGAGAATTGCCAGATGTACAAGTTGGGTTTAGAAAAGGCAGAGGAACTAGAGACCAAATTGCCAATATCCGCTGGATAATGGAGAAAGCCAGGGAATTTCAGAAAAACATATATTTCTGTTTTATTGACTATTCTAAAGCCTTTGACTGTGTAGATCGTAACAAATTGTGGCAAGTTCTTGGTGGTATGGGGATACCAAGTCATCTTGTCTGCCTCCTGAGGAATCTGTATAACGACCAAGTAGCAACGGTAAGAACAGAGCACGGAACAACGGACTGGTTTAAGTTTGGGAAAGGAGTACGGCAGGGTTGCAAGAAGATCAAACCAGTCCATACTCCAGGAAATAAAGCCAAACTGCTCACTTGAGGGAATGATACTAAAGGCAAAACTGAAGTACTTTGGCCACATAATGAGAAGACAGGATACCCTGGAGAAGCTGATGCTAGGGAAAATGGAAGGCAAAAGGAAGAGGGGCCGACCAAGGGCAAGATGGATGGATGGTATTCTGGAGGTGACGGACTCAACTGTGGGGGAGCTGGGGATGGTGACGGCTGACAGGAAGCTCTGGCGTGGGCTAGTCCATGAAGTCACGAAGAGTCGGAAACGACTGAACGAATAAACAACAAACAGATGCCTCAGACATGAGTTGCCACATTAGCAAAATAATGTTGTAGAAAATCTGCTTATTCGCATTAGAATATGTGAGAATTCTCTTAGTCTAAACATATCACAAACTGCCTATTGAAAAGTCAGTTCTGTCTGGTTATTTTTGCATATAATGTTTTTGCACTCTGTGCCCCTTTCCCCCCTTCAACTGGCATAGGAACAAATATGACATATTCTGAAAATAACTGCAAGAAGAGTTGCAGTTGTTGCCTGTTGCAGTTGTTGCCTGTTTGGGGTGTGGGTGGCAATCTTGTATCTGCTAGATACCTCATCCTGTTCACCAAGTTTCTTCCCTCTTGGTGCAGAATAGAGACGGGATCATCTGGGGTTTGGCTGCACTGGCTGGTAGTTATGTGAAAAGTTTATACAATATTGATTTGAAAGTATCAGCTTGAAGGAATAATGATATAAATTATCTGGAGAAAACTGTGTTTTCCCCCTTTCTCTCAGGTTAGAGAGAAGCATAAATTCCTGGTATAACCAAAGGGTGAAAATAGTTGCCTTTGGCCTCCAGTTTTCATGGTTTTCCAATGGCCTCATCATCACGGGTGGAGAGGCAAAGTTGTGATTTTTTTTCTATGAGCCCCACCATGCCTGAGTCCAGAATACAACTGTCAGCTGCTAAGGATAATGACCGAGACAGGGAATTGAGGAGCTTTTTTGCCAAACATACTTCCTAACTGGACAACTGGATGATCAAGTTGCAATAAGGTTACTCTGGAGGATGGTTCAGGGAATATGTTTTTGTTCCTGCAGCAGAATCTATCTCTGATATGGATCTAATGACTTAACTTAATTAATAGCTGGTTCTACTCATACTGAATGACAGTACACACTAAACTGGGATTACTCATGATAGGAACCCAGCCAGTGTGCTTAAAACAGATTCAGTGTGTTGTGTAACTTTAGCCAACTGAGTTAATAAGTAGATCATGATTCAGTTCATCATAGACTAGCATATTGTGCAAATATACTCTCAATCTGGTGTTTCCTGCTAGTTTAGAGGATGAACTGAATATGGAAAAAATTACCTCAGATCATTAAATGACTGAGTTGAGATTCCTTCGAGTTTCTAATTCTGCAGAAGTAGGGAACTAAATAGGATCATCAGTTCTCAGAGACTGATGGATCTGGATGGATTCATTATTGCTTTGGGAGATCTTACTTCAATCAAGGCTCTTGTGGATCTGTGGAGTCCTTGGTGCTCTCTGAGCCTTGTTGTTTTCTTGCAGATGTTTCATTGCCAGACTAGGCAACATCTTCAGTGCGAAAAGGGAGTGGGACTTACTCTCTGTTTATATACCATGGCTCGTCCTGCTTGTGTTGGTGGAGGTGTTGTTCTCCCCTTATTTGCTCCTTGATTGGGCTGTTGTTTGCTGCTTGGTTGATTGCCTGAGTTAATAGGTCCTTGATTATGGTATATTGTGCTGTTTGATTGTTCCTCTGGTGCTAATCTTGGTGTTAATCTTTGCATATCTGGGTATTGGTTGCTGGCAAGGAGGTGTTCTGGTCTTTTGGCTTTTGTATTGTCACTTATGAATGGTACATAGATGTTGTTTACCTCTATGTGTCTGTTGATGGCTGCTTTGTCTGAGTGCCAAGCTTCCAGGAATTCTCTAGCATTTTTGGATTTGGCTTGGTTTAAGATGCTCACATTTTCCCAGTTGAAAATATGGTTAAGTGAGTTTGCTTCCGGGTGTTGGAGTGAGCGGTGCGCTGAGCTGAGGCTCTAAGCCAAAAGCTCCAAGACTTTCTGTTTGCGGCGATTTAAAAAAAAGAAGAAATCGCCGAAATCACCCTTGAAGAGAGGGTGAGCAGAAGATTACCCACAGAGGGTCGCCGGATTCTCTGCTCTTTTCCGACCCCTGTATTTCCACCATGGGGGAAGGGAGATTGAAGTGGAGAAAGGCGGCTGGAATCGTCAAGAAGCTCTGCGGAAGCCCTGAAATCTGACCAAGATAAGTAGCACCTCACCCAACCTTTTAGATTCACTTTTTATTTTCTGAATATTATTTGCCTTATTGATCTAAGATTTACCTCTGGACTTGATTAATAAATGCTGGTGTTTTATTTATTTCTTGCCAAGAGACTGTTAAATGGTGGGAGTGAAAAAGTTATTGACTTTGCCTGGAATGAAATGAGTGACTTTCCCTCTTATTTTTACTTTGATTTACTTTACCACTTATGGATAAATAAAAGTATTCTTTTTTTGGAGTTATTCTGCCTGGATTTTAAGACTTTATGGAATAGTGAACTGGATATTTAACATCCTTTCTTTTATCTTTTTGTGACGCTTGCCAAGAAAGAATTTTTCTTTTCTTTTTTCCCTATTTTCTTTTAAACTTCTGGAATATCATTTGGATTACATAAAGAAGAACCAACCCAGGAAATAAAACAAGAACTTAAAAAAGAAGTGCAGATAGTTAAGGAAGTGGTTAATACCTTATCAGGGGAATTTAAAGAGATGCAAGGCCAGATGCAGAAATTAGAGACTAACTCAGAAAGTGTCATTAAAGAAGTTGAATACAACTTAAATATTACTGCTTTAACAGAAATGATAGAAAAAGAACATACTTTGAGATGCATCCCTAGAACAATTAAATGAAAAAGCAAGAGAAAGGATTGTTTTTGAATTAGTTAAACTTATAGAAATGAGAGAACAAGATTTGGATTTGGAAATAGATAAAACTTTCAGAGCTAATTCATGGTATGCTAGAGAAAAGAAAGTGTTCAAAGGGCAAAAGTTAAGGATAGCCTCTACTTTAAAAGTAAAAACATTTTTAGAGAAATATAAGACAGATATGAGGGATGCACCAGGAGAATGCAAGAAGCATTTCATAGATAGAAGTAAGAAATAGAGATAAATGGCTGACTTAGAAGGACTTCTTAAAAATTGGGAAAATTAGATTTTACCAATGACACAAGATTGGATGTTAAAATTGATGGATTGGCAGAAAATGATAAATTGACATGTTTATTAAAAGAAAATTCAAATTATTATTTTATTAAGGAGTGGAAACCATTGATGGACTATTTGTAACATGCAGGGGGGCAAAGCTTATATGTGGTATTGTAGATTAAGATATATATAAATTGATATATTAGACAGGAAAGGTTTTTTGAATGTTATATATAGAGCTAGCATGTATGATAAATCTGTTAAATTACTATGACCAGAGATAAATAGGAAGTTAACCAATTTCTATTTCTTATCTTTTTCTTTTTTTCTTTTTTTCTTTACTTTACTGCACTTTTTTCTTCTTTCTTTGATTTGTATTTGTATTTCCTTTTCATTTCTAACTTTTAACTATGTATATCTAAAACTTTAATAAAATTGATTAAAAAAAAGAAAGTATGGTTAAGTCTGTCCATGTGTTATGAGATTAAGGAGTTTTCATCGTGTCTTCTGACTGCTAGTTTGTGTTCGTGGATGTGCTCTTCTGCCCGTCTATCCTACATAGTGGCTGCTACAGTCCTTACACTGTATGTTGTAGATAACTCCTCTTTTTAATTCTTGGGCTACTGGGTCTTTTGGGTTACTTAAGATGTTCTGAAGGGTTTTGGTTGGTTTGTGTGCTACGGTGATACCATGTGGTTGTAACAGTCTATTGGTAGTTTCTGAGATGTTTCTGATGTATGGCAGTGTTATCCTTATCATAGCTTCTGTTGGTTGTGTTGTAGTGGGTTGAGTAGTCAGGCATTTTTTGATAAAGTTGCATGGGTATACATTTTGCTGGAAGATGCTGTATAGATGATCTGTATAGAGATCTGGGATTCTCTAGTGGCCTTCAGGGGCACTGCTCCACAAGTGGACAGTTGCGAGACCCTGTTTTTCAAGTTAGGTGCCCAAGAGCAGTTGGGAGTGTTGCTACTGTACCAGCCTCCCTCCTGTGTAGCAACCTCTCTGCCTGAGCTGCTGGAGGCTGTCTGGGAGTTGGCGGTGGAGTTTCCCAGACTTATGGTTCTGGGAGACTTCAACTTGCCATCCTTGGGGTGTGCCTCAGAGGTGGCTCAAGAATTCATGGCCACCATAGCAGCCGTGGGCCTGTCTCAGACCCGACTCGAGACAGTGGCCTCATATTGGATTTAGTTTTCTTGTCGGGGTAGTGGAAATGTGATCTGAGGGGAGAGTTACATCTATCTCCTTTGTCATGGTCAGATCACACCTGGTGACCTTGAGATTCTCCTATGCCGCTCCCCTCCATGGGGATGCTGGACCCATTTGATTGGTCTGCCCCTGGTGACTGATGGACCCAGTTTGGTTTCAGAGGGAGCTGGGGGATCTGCTGCATGGTTCAGTGGAGGCCCTGGCTGCTGCCTGGAATAGGGAGGCGACCGGGTCCTTGGACAGGATCGTGCCTGTGCAACCTCTCTTGTCCCATCAAACCTGATACTCCCCGTGGTTTATGGAGGAGTTAAGGGTTTTGAAGAGGATTAAGAGAAGTCTAGAGCGCCACTAGAGGAAGACAAAGACCGAACCCGACCGAACACAAGCTAGAGCCGCTTGTGGCGGTAAGAGTGGCGAAACGTCAGTATTTCTCTGCTCTTATTGCATCCACAGAATGCCACCCAGCAGCCCTGTTCAAGATCACCCAATCCCTTTTGGGGAAAGGGGGTTCATAAATTGATCTACAGGACTTTTTCTTTTTCTAGACATCTGCAGGATAAAATCGCTCGGATTCGCTCCAAGTTGGACTCCAAGCATGAGACAGAGTCTGTGGAGATGCCTGGGGTACGTATGTACCCAGTTATCTGGGAACAGTTTGATCCTGTTGGACCCGAGGAAGTGGACAGGATCCTCCGGACTGTAAATGCCACCAATTAGATCCATGTCCCTCCTGGCTAGTGAAGGCAGCTTGGGAGGTGATGTGTGGAAGTGCTATCATTTCTAGACACTGCATTACAATATCTGCTATGAGTCCTGAAAGTGGTGATCCCATGGGTGTTCCTTTGATTTGTTGGTATATTTGTCCATCAGACTGAAAGTAGGTGGTGAGGCAGAGGTCGAAGACATCTTGTGGATCTCTTGAATTTGGAGCTGAGTTTAAATACATATTCTGTTATTCCTGAGAACTTTCTAACAACCTAAATTGAGCAAAAATATCCCCTTGATTTATTGAGGAAGTTTTGGCAATACATGCGAGGTTTGAGGGCTACAGAGATTATGAAGTCTCAAACTGAAGACAACATTAGAGCCTGTTTTCTGGCAATGCTTTGTGGTAGTGAAGAAATCACACAACAGTAAAAAATTGGGCAGGGCCTTTTTATAACATGTATAGCTCACTGTGACTGTGTTGCTTTTTTTGTTGTTTGCTGTTGCAGATAACATTTCTTGCACCTAACTTGGACTCTACATTTCCAGAAACTAATGAGATGATTATAGTGTTCTCCTGTCTGTTATTATGAGATACTTTGCAGCACATTGAACCCTAGAATGTGGTGCTTTCAAATCTGAGGCCAATCACTAGCATGCTTGTCCTTGCCCTTCCTCACCAGTAAAAGCTTGTGGATGAGGAGATTAGCAGTGGGAAGGAAAAATTACCTTAAGAGGTTAGGATAAACAATTAAAATATCATCAGAACATCAACAATCATTGCAAACTAGCCCAAACTGGAAAGTCCTGGCTAAAAAGGAAGGTGTTAGGCCATGTGTACTTTATAAAGGAGTGTGTTCCATTGCTTGAGAGCCACACTCATAACAGAAAGGATGTTTTAAAAGTTCCACATTGCAGGGCATCCATGGAGTTCCCTGGATATGAGATCTACAAAGAACACATACACAGTCCTGGGGCAAGGGCTCAAGTCCCATTTAAAGAGTGTTTTGGCTAAGCATCATGGGGAGGGAACAGGACTTGCCTAATAGTGGCCACAAGTACAAACTCACAGAGCAACTTTCCATAACTCAGTGAATAGGGAATAGACCCAAGAAACAGGATAGATGAGTTTGAAGCCCTTTAACAGGAAAAAGAGCCATGGCTTCCCCTAATTTATGCACATCTAGCACAATACACTGTCATGAGGGAGAAAAGAAAGTCAGAGCTCTTAGCATTGGTATAGTCATCACCAAAGTTCCCCCAAAGGTGCTGCCGAATAGTCATTTTTAATGTGACAAAAGGCCAACTTTATTATCTTACATGAAGAGTAATTAGGTTAATTACATTTAATTAATTTTAATTGAAGTATATTTGGTTGTAGCCTTGGCCTCACCTATTCTTTTGAAATGTAGCCTATGGGACACCATTCAGGCTGAGAGCAAACCTCATCCCAGTGAAGTAGGGTTATCTCTGCATGAGAATGAATTCCGAGGATGTTGGACACTGGGGGCAGGGATGATATCCCCACAAAACCTTGACCGGGTGGCAGAGGAAGAATTCTGTAGTCTTTTTATACACATGGTGGTTCTTCCAGGTGATCTGTGTGTGAAAAGGACTTACATCTTGCTTAAATGGACACATCAGCTCCCTCAATATCTATAGTACAATACGAGGAGGTCAGGAACAGGATTACAGAATACCATTCTGCTTACCTTCAGATTGCATACTTTTTTTGTTGTTGCCAGAACTACATTTTCTTCTGGGATATTCATTTTGATTAAGCTGCAGCACTTAATTCAGCTCTAATTAAAACTCCAACGTGTTCACACTGTCACAAAATTTAAAAGGCAAATGACGATATGCATTTCAGCAATTTAGTTAACATGATTTTGCATTTCTTTTATTGGCTTTTATTTATTGTGTGAAATACCTACAATGATGCCAGCACTGAATATTCCTAGTCAGTTTTATGTCCTAACCATTACTTTGCATGAAGGAACAACTTAGATTATAAGCAATCAATGGCATTTTTTAAAATGAAGATTGAAGACAACATTTACTCAGATTTTTTAAAAAATAATAATAATGACAATAATTCTCAGACAAATTCTGGGATAGAAATATTGTGTACCAACATGTTAGATGTAAACTTATCTCTCATTATTGGCGATCACTCGTAGCCGAGTAAGATTGTCTTCCAAAGGTAAAATTTTAACGGTGGATCCGTAAGTGGCTATAAAGGCCAATTCTGGATCAGCACAACCTCCCACAATGAGGGCATAGGTTTCCGGGTGGGAGACGGTCATGAAGAGGGTTTGCCTGACGTGCCTTCCTTTTAGCTCTTTTCTCCTTTTCGCCCTGTACTCGTGCTTCTTCAAAGTCCATAGCGCCATTAATAAAGGCTGACCTCCAATTGAAATGCTCATGAGTTAGGGCTTCCCAGTTCTCAATGCTGATATTACATTTTTTAAAATTAGCTTTGAGAGTATCTTTGAATCTCTTTTGCTGTCCACCAATATTCCGTTTTCCATTCTTAAGTTGGGAGTAAAGTAGCTGCTTTGGAAGACGATGGTCAGGCATTCGAACAACATGACCGGTCCAGCGAAGTTGATGTTGGATGATCATTGTTTCAATGCTGGTGGTTTTCGCTTCTTCTAATACGCTAACATTAGTCCGCCTATCTTCCCAAGTAATTTGCAGAATTTTTCGGAGGCAGCGTTGATGGAATCTTTCAAGAAGTTGGAGGTGGCGTTTGTAGAGGGTCCATGTTTCACAGGCGTACAGAAGGGTTGGTAGTACAATGGCTTTGTAAACAAGCATTTTGGTCTCCCTGTGAATGTCCCGATCCTCAAACACAAGAAAGCTACACTCGCAGAGCTCAGGCGATGCTGAATTTCAGCGTCGATGTCGGCTTTTGTAGATAGATGGTTGCCGAGATAAGAAAAGTGATCAACATTTTCTAGTGACACACCTTTAAGCTGGATTGATGGCGCTGCAGAGGGATTGGTTCGAACTTGCTGGTAAAGCACTTTGGTTTTTTTTAATGTTAATCGAGAGGCCGAGTTTTTCATATGCTTCTGCAAAGATGTTTAGGATAGTTTGAAGATCTTCCTCGGAGTGTGCACAGACTACGTTATCATCAGCATATTGAAGTTCTATAACAGAAGTTGCAATTACCTTATTTTTTGCTTTCAGCCTACTAAGATTAAAAAGCTTTCCATCTGTTCGATATATAATTTCTACACCAGTAGGAAGTTTCTCTTCAACAAGGTGCATAATCATAGCGATGAAGATAGCGAATAAGGTTGGAGCAATAACACATCCCTGTTTAACGCCGGATTCCACTTTAAATGGATCGCTTTGAGAGCCATTGTTATTCAGGATTGTTGCCATCATGTCGTCATGGA
Organism: Charina bottae; assembly: GCA_023362775.1. Classification (NCBI taxonomy): domain Eukaryota; kingdom Metazoa; phylum Chordata; class Lepidosauria; order Squamata; family Charinaidae; genus Charina; species Charina bottae. Next base: position 642,430 of record JALMGJ010000008.1, read on the forward strand.
GTAACCGCAAGATGTTCACAAATTTATCAGGGCATCCGATTTTCAGAAGGATGGTCCAGAGAGCAGTACGATTTACAGTATCAAAAGCTTTAGTCAGATCAATAAACGCCATGTACAGAGGGCGGTTTTGCTCCTTGCATTTTTCTTGAAGCTGTCGTGCAGTGAAGATCATATCCACTGTTCCCCTGGAAGGGCGGAAGCCATTTTGCGTTTCAGGGAGGATGTCTTCTGATACAGATAGGAGACGGTTTGCAATGATCTTTGCCAGGATTTTGCCTGCTGTGGCTAGAAGGGAGATGCCTCGATAGTTTCCACAGTCTGTTCTATCTCCCTTTTTAAAGAGAGTGATAATTATGGCATCCCTAAAGTCTGCTGGAATCTCCTCCCTCATCCAGATTTTTTCGATGAGCTTATGAAGTTGTTGTGTAAGTTCAGGCCCGCCTTCTTTAAAGACTTCAGCAGGAATCCCATCAGGTCCACTAGCTTTGTTATTTTTCATTTGTTTAGTGGCTTTGCTGACTTCCTCCAAACTAGGGGGTACTGCAAGCTCATCTCTTATTTGTTTTTGCGGGATTTGCAAGAAGACTTCATCAGCCACAGTAGAGTGACGATTAAGGAGATTGTAGTAATGCTCTTTCCAGCGCAGTGCAATAGACTCTTTGTCCTTTAGAAGTTTAGCACCATCTACTGAGTGTAAGGGATTTGTACCATGGTTTGTTGGTCCATAGATGGCCTTTATGGCATTAAAAAAGCCCCGTGCATCATGAGTATCTGCAAAATGTTGGGTTTCTTGGGCTTTTTTTATCCACCATATGTTCTTAAGTTCTCTAGTTCTTCTTTGGACTTCTGCCTTTGCACTGGCGTAGATTTTTTTCTTAACGGCACAGTTAATATCTTTTTGCCATATCTGGAAGGCTTTCCTTTTCTTGTCAATAATATGTTCAATCTCATACTGACCTTATATGATACTATGAATGTCACATGTGAACTGTGGTACAGCAAGGATAATATGCACTAATATGAATATTTTTCAGTAGTGGCATGACTGAAATTAAACAACTGAAATGAGTAAGTTGTTTCTAGATGAATGATTCAGAGATAGTTCTGGTATTGTAAATGCAGACCAAGCTCCAGGTATTAATTTCTGCCAAGGAATGCCTAATTAGTAATAAGAATATATGAATTTATGATGTGGTTCTACAGAAGAAGAACCCTAGCAATAGCTCATAATCAGTATCAAGAAATACAAAAGGGGTAGACATACCCCTTTGGGGCCCATCATACACACACATGCATTCACACTCATAACATATCTATATACCATAGAGATTTATTCACATAATACTGAGATGCATTAACAGATTCACACACATCACATTCAGTCAGTCAACTGAATTCATTCCCACTACCTGCACTATGCATATATGTATGTTGATGAACATATATGATGCCTAGGGAAAAGAAGATATTTTAATTTGCTATTATCACCAGAGATTTACTGGTGCTTTGTTTTTTGTTAATAAGTAGATCCTGAGCAGGATTGCACATTGCTGTGAAGTAGGAAAAATTTTAATCGTGTGTTTGTTTTTCTCTGTCTCCAGAGATCACTATTTGCTGATACCAATATTATAGAATAGTGAGTCAAAACGTCCCTGATTTCCTGTTTAGATAAGGATAATTCTGTATGAGTTACATTTGCAAACATGTTTCTAGGGGGCGCGGTGGCTCAGCGGGTTAAACCGCTGAGCCGTTAGACTGCCGACCACAAGGTCGGCAGTTCGAAACCGCGTGACGGGGTGAGCTCTCGTCACTAGCCCTAGCTCTCTGCCAACCCAGTGATTCGAAAGCTAATATAGCAAGTAGATGAATGGGTACCACTCACGTGGGGCAATTTGAGGCGTCCAGCGGAGGGTCGTCCTCGATCCAAAAGAAGACCTGGGAATCCCAGTGATGACGGCGGAGGACGACGGATCCGAAGAACAGCTTCCTGGACGTCTGCAGCCGGCGCAGAAGCGAGGCATGCTGGGGCATGTAGTCCGATGCCTGCAGCTGAAGAGCCGGTTCCCTGTCCTCTTCCCTATCGCGCGGTAATATGATATATGATGTATAATTTGATGATGTATAAATTAATGTATACTGATGTTGTAAGCCGCCTAGAGCCCTCCAGTAGGGAGGGGATAGGCGGGGTATAAATAAGATAAATTAATTAAATTAATTAATTAATGTTCTTAAATATATGCCCTGAACATCCCTAAGATATCTAAAAGCTGGATGGCCACAAGTTGGCAGTAAAGCGTTGAGTTTTCTGTATCTTTTTGCTGACATCTAGTGGTTGTCTGAATTTTAGGAAGTCAAAAACAACCTCCCAGTCTTTTTGCATACAGAAATGCACAACACGAGCATAAAAAGGCTTGATAGGTTATATAACTGTACTGGAAATTTGTGTTGACTTATGTATAGGATTTCATCACTATAGTTTTGCTCTAAAAATCTCCTAAACCTGCTGGTCCTGATATAGTCAAAGTATAATACACTAAACATCTTTTTGATGAGATACAAAAGATCTCTCCTTCACCACTTCATTAAGAAGAGCTTTTGTATAGCCCTGCAACATCACTAGAGGTCCATGGGGACCTCAGAACTGAAAAGGATGCCTACTAATGACCTAACTCTTAGAATACAGCATGGGTTATACTGTAGGTTGAGGTCAAAACCACAGATTTCAGCTAAATGCAGGTAATGATCTTTAATGAATTTAGAATATGTATCTGAATACTGTTGAAGATATTTCTTATTACCGGATTATGGGGAGGATGGGGAGGTATTACCAGCATTGAATCTTAACGACTGAACAACAACAACAAAAATGATCTTGCTTCCCACTTCCTTCTTCATTGTAAGAAACAAGTGGCCCTTTAGATTAAAATCAAGTTAAAAGGTAGATAAGCAAGTAAGTCACATTTGTAAAATAAGCAAGATTTTTTTGTGACAAAGCTCATACTGTATAATAGCTCTCCCTGAAACTGGTTTGTCTTCAGACATGTAGCCTCTATTCTCAAAATTCTCAGCTGTGGCTATGCTGGCTGCAGAATTCAGGAAGGTGAAGTAGGTATTATATCTGGGCCACAAAGGTCCAGATGACTATTAGATGACAGGAAAAAGTTATTTTGCAGCCCAGATACAGTAGCCCTAGTCAACGTCCATTCAGATGGTGCATGCCAAGGTTGTGGAAGGATGCTATATGACATCCAGAAATTGTAGGCAGATCTAGGATAGTGTGAAGCAAATTCCTCATTTTACTTAATTCTTCACTTTTGGTAAGGTGTGAAAAAGAAATGGGTAAAATTTGGTATACACTTCAATTAAAACAGAAACAAAAACCCAAACTCAGAAACAGCAGTTTTTTCAGATTCCCCCCTCCCCTAAAAAGACTGTATACATGCATTAGAAGTGTATCTATTTATTTTACTTATATCTTGCCTTTTGTTCAGGAGCTCAGGGAAGCATACATAGCACTTCCTCCTCCTATTTTTTCCCACAACAAAAACCCTACGAAGTAGTTTGGGTGGAGAGATTGGCCAAAATCCCCCTGTAAACTTCTGTGGATGAGGACTTGAACCTAGGAATCCCTGCTGCCAGTCCAGCTATTACATCACACTAGCCCTCTTTATTATGAATTAATCATATTCACATAATTGACTTGCTTCAGCTTTGCTTCTTTTTTCAAATGAGCAGGGAAACAAACCAAGAAGATGTAATTAAAAATAGTCCCAATTCTTTTTATTCCTTGTTTTAAAATAAAATTTTATTTCTAAAATGTTTTAAAATAAAAGAGATAAAAGAAAATGAAAAAAAGAAAAAAATAGCTATCTTCAGATGTAACAAAGGACCATTATTAATTGCTTCAGAAGTCATTGTTAAAGTTGATTTCCAGTCCTGGTTTATTTCAAAACAATTAACATAGCCCTTGGTTCAGAAGTTTATTATCAAAAGAATAAACCAGAAAAATATTGGCATGGCAATCAAACAAACCAAAAACAGTAAACACAATGAATATTATTGGAATCAACATTTATAGGAGCCAAGAAGTTGATTTCAAATGAAGAAATACAACATGATAGTAACTGCACTTATTTGATTTTCCTTTGGCAGATTCTGTTCTTGTTCTATCCTAATATATTTTAAGTAACATTGTGATCTTTGAAGGTGATTTTTAAAAATTTTCTGTGGCATTTTCAGAAAGTGCTTGGCTATCAATCTAAAATGCTGATCATCATAGAAAAATTTTCAGGTCATATATTAACTGATTCTGCTCCAGATGCTTTGGTTTCTGTCCTGTATCTGTAATAAAAATAAGAGTACGGGCATTAAAATTTGATAGTTTCCATCTCACTACTTTTTAACAGGCCAAATGTATATCTAGTTGAGGTCCAATGAAGGCCATAAATTGTTTTTAATTAACAGCTGACTTACTGGCTCATTTATTTGCAACTACAATGAATTGAGATGCTCATGGAATGTAGTCTGACAAAAGGTCTAATCTGTCTTGTTTCTCCAGCTGTAATGTCACTAGTGCCCTGAATGTTGCAGCTCCTGGCTTCTCACTGTTGCAGTTCTAGATTTTTAGAAGTGCAGAATGAAGGTAATGTAAAGATATTCTCTACCACCAAACTTGATTTATTCTAGCAATTCAGCTGAAAAGAAGTATCTCCCCATCCTATCCTGAGAGCTGCTTAAAGAAAAGAACTGATCTAAAATTTCTAACTCACAGACTATTTCAAGCCCTCCCAATCAGATCTCAAACTGGCCCTTTTCCTTATTCAAATTCTACTTCGGTGACAGGTCAAGATTTTATACTTGCAGGAACTCTTACCTCATCCCACCTCCTGCTTCCTCTGCTAGTTCTTTAGTGGATTTTACAGGCAACCTTGCCAGCAAAACTGATATTAATTCTTTTGGTCAGTTTCACAGCCATAGTAAGAATCCATCCTTGATTTTCTCTGCTTGTAAAAGCAATATGAACCGAGCTCTTGCCTGACCTCACCGACCAGCCTTTGGGGGGATTCGAGAGTAGAAACAGTCATATGTGGAAATGCCCTCAGTGTGGTAAAGAGTTTAAAATGTTAGACTGAGATGGGAGAGATTCAGGTTCAAGTGCCTACAGTACTTGGTTTTCTAGATGACTTTCAGTCAACACTATCTCTCAGCCAAGTATCTTTTACAAAGCTACAGTATTGTTGTGCAGATTATAATGAGGCGTTTCCCCAAGAATGGTTGCCTTGAGCTTTTTCAAAGGCAGAATATAAATGTAATATATCAATACATACATAAATATATAAATACATATATAAATGTTCAAACTGAACATTTTTCATACCGTAAGAAGTGAAAATTTTGGTAAACATTTCAAATACTGTAAATGAAGGAAAACCAGCATGGTATGGTAAAGAAAATAGCTGCCACCTCTATTCCAAAATCTATCAAGCAATCTATTGAAAACAAAAGTCTATCATAGAGATTATCTTAGGTTGGGAGATAACTCTAACCCTAACCCTAACCCTAACCCTAACCCTAACCCTGTAGGGTGTGTTTGGAGGTTGCTCCGAGTTTGAGGCTCCCGAATATGGAGAAAAACAGCTGTTTCCTGTCAAGGTAGGCAACCCAGCCCAGCGGACCCCACTGGGGGAAGGTGGGGGGCACCCCCCCGAATGGGGTGTGGGTCATTCGGACCCCTAGGAGAGGAGGGAGAAGCGTTTCAAACTCTCCCCCTCTTTCTGATATCGGAGACTGGCTGTCCTCCATTTTGGATAAGTAGCCCTCCCCCGCAGCTGGCAAAATGTCGAATTTTGGCAATTTTGGATGGTGTTAGAGACTGCTGCCACCTCCTGCAAGGTGGGGGAAACCCCTAGAGATAATCTGGAAGCCGTTTTTGGCCCCCCCAGCACTTTCCAGAGCGAAAAAGCCCCATTTTCGGCAGCCACGAGGAACTTTTTCCCAGCTGAGGCTTGAATTCAAAGGGGACCACGTGAGCAGGACAAAGCTGCTAAGTGCAAATCCCACCCCATAGAATTCCGGACATCCCGGACCAGCTGCACAGCGGGGACTGCCCTCCCAGGGTAGAGGGCACCCCAACGGAGATGGCTCCCTAGGCGGATTTGACCCCCCCCCCAAAAACCCCCCAGGGATAATAAGTTCTGAAAAAGACAGTTTCTATAAAGGGAGCTGAAAGGTGGAAATCCCACCCCATTGATTTCCGGACAGCCTGGACCAGCTGCACAGCGGGGACTGCCCTCCCAGGGTAGAAGGCACCCCAACGGAGGTTGCTCCCTGGGCGGATTTGACACAGCCCCCCGGAATAACCCCAGGGATAACAGGCTCTGAAAAGGACAGTTTCCATAACTTTCACTGGGACTTTTTGGACGCTTCTGCTCAGCGCAGCCCCCGGCAGCGCCACATGGTGACCCATAGCCCTCAAAGCAAAGAGGGGCATGGGGAGCCGCCCCCTCCCCCTCTGCAAAGGCACCGAACTGCCACAGAACTGGCCCAGAGACACATCTAGCAGGCGGAATCAGTTCCCACAGGGCAGCCTCTCAGCATTTCAATCTGGGGTTTTCGGAGGTCCGGTGGTGGAGGCAACTGGGCCTGAAAACTCTAGGGGCTACACGGCGGGTTGTTCTATTGAGGTGGTGACGGGTCGGGGATGTTGTGTCGGGAGCCGGAGGGCAGGCCATCGTTGGGGATGACGCCCCCGGTGTTTGTTACTGGTGGTGTGTTCCGGCCCTCCAGGTTCAAACCTAGGCCCTGGTCAGCAGATCCTCGAGAGCCCTGGATTCTGGCTGTTGTTGCTTAACGCCAGGTCGGTTAATAACAAGGGCCCCCTCATATGTGATTTGATCACGGAGGAGGGGGCCGACCTGGCATGTATTACTGAAACCTGGCTGGGCGCAGGGGGAGGGGTCGCCCTCTCGGAGATCTGCCTGACCGGGTTTCAAGTATGGCACCAGCCGAGACATCGGGGTAGGGGAGGAGGGGTGGCAGTCGTCATCAGAGAGTCTATGGTAGCCTTCAGGGGTGCTGCTCCACAAGTGGCCGGATGTGAGACCCTGTTTTTCAAGTTGGGTTCCCGAGAGCAGTTGGGAGTGTTGCTACTGTACCAGCCTCCCTGCTGCGTAGCAACCTCCCTGCCTGAGCTGCTGGAGGCTGTCTCGGGGTTGGCGGTGGAGTTCCCCAGGCTTATGGTTCTGGGGGACTTCAATCTGCCGTCTCTGGGATGGGCCTTGGAGGTGGCTCGGGAGTTCATGGCTACCATGGCAGCCATGGGCCTGGTTCAGATTATTCGGGACCCGACTCGAGACAGTGGCCTCACTCCGGACTTGGTGTTCTTGTCGGAGCAGTGGCAAGGTGATCTGGGGGGAGAGTTACATCTCTCCCCATTGTCATGGTCAGATCATGCCCTGGTGGCCCTGAGATTCTCATATGCTGCCCCACTCCACAGGGAGGCTGGACCTATTCGATTGGTCCGCCCCCGGCGACTAATGGACCCGATAGGGTTTCAGAGGGAGCTGGGGGTTATACCTGAGGAGCTACTGCATGGTCCAGCGGAGGTCCTGGCCGCAGCCTGGAACAAGGAAGCGGCTGGGGCCTTGGACAGGATCGCGCCTGTGCGGCCTCTCTTGCCCCATCTAACCCGATATTCCCCGTGGTTCACGGAGGGATTGAAGGTTTTGAAGAGGATTAAGAGACGTCTAGAGCGCCGCTGGAGGAAGACAAAGACCGAATCTGACCGAACACTAGCTAGAGCAGCAGTTAAAGCCTACCTTGTGGCGGTAAGAGTGGCGAAACGTCAATATTTCTCCACTCTTATTGCATCTACAGAATGCTGCCCGTTGGCCCTGTTTAGGATTACTCGATCTCTCCTAGGTAAGGTGGGCCCAGTGACCCACCTTCAGGGCCGTGCGGAGGAATTTTCGGAGCATCTGATGGATAAAATCACTCAGATTCGTTCTAAGCTGGACTCCAAGCGTGGTGCATGGTCTGGGGAGATGCCAAGGGAACGTCTGTGCCCGGTTATCTGGGAACAGTTTGATCCTGTTGATCCTAAGGAAGTGGACAGGATCCTCCGGACTGTAAGGGCCACTACATGTCATTTTGACCCATGCCCTTCCTGGCTAGTGAAAGCAGCCAGGGAAGTGACATGTGGTTGGGTCCATGCAATGGTTGTTACATCCTTGGGAGAGGGAGTGTTCCCGGCTGCTTTCAAGGAAGCGCTGGTGCACCCCCTCCTCAAGAAGACATCGCTGGACCCTACAGTGTTGGACAATTTTTGTCCCATCTCCCACCTTCCCTTTTTAGGGAAGGTGGTTGAGAAAGGGGTGGCATTACAGCTCCAGAGGATTCTGGATGATACGGATTATCTAGACCCCTTCCAGTCAGGATTCAGGCCAGGATATGGGGTGGAAACTGCATTGGTCGCACTTACAGATGATCTCTGGCGGGAGCGGGATGGAGGCAGTGCATCCAAACTGGCTCTTCTTGACCTCTCAGCGGCTTTCGATACCATCGACCACAGTATCCTTTTGGGGCGGCTCGGAGAGTTGGGGGTGGGCAGCGTAGTCTTGCGCTGGTTCGCCTCCTTCCTCCAAGACCAGTCCCAATCGGTGGTAATAGGAGATGAGAGGTCCGACCCTCGGCCCCTACTTTGTGGGGTGCCACAGGGCTCGGTTCTCTCCCCTCTCCTATTTAATATCTACATGAAACCGCTGGGTGAGATCATCCGCCAACACGGGATGAGGTATCATTGGTATGCTGATGATACTCAATTATATATCTCCATCCCGGGTGAGTTAAGTGATGCAGTGGCTGCCCTTTCTCAGTGTCTGAAGGCTGTGGGGGCCTGGATGGGGAACAACAGGCTTCAGCTGAACCCTGGTAAGACGGAGTGGCTGTGGATTGATGGCACCTCTGGATCCAAGGAGTTGTCATCTTTAGATCTGGACGGGGTGGCACTACCCCGCTCAGACTCAGTGCGGAACCTGGGGGTCCTTCTGGACTCACGACTCCTGCTGGAAGAGCAGGTGGCAGTCGTGGCCAGAAGGGCATTTGTGCAACTTCGAGTTGTACGCCAGCTACGCCCTTTCCTGGACCGAGATGCCCTCCGTACAGTCACTCATGCCCTGGTCATCTCCCATATAGACTATTGCAATGCACTCTACATGGGGCTACCCTTGAAGAGTATCCGGAAGCTTCAACTGGTCCAGAATGCAGCTGCGCGCAGTTATGAGTGCCCTAAGATTGGCACATGTGACACCTCTGCTGCGTGAGCTGCACTGGTTGCCAGTTTGCTTCCGGGTCCAATTCAAGGTGTTGGTTGTTACCTTTAAAGCCCTACATGGCATGGGACCAGGTTACCATAGGGACCGCCTCATCCCCAGAGCATCGACCCGCCCCACCCGGTTATGCAGAGAGGGCATGCTGTGGATCCCATCAGCAAAAGAATTTCATCTAGCGGGATCCAGGAGGCGTGCTTTCTCTGCAGTAGCACCCGCCCTTTGGAACATTCTGCCCCTTGAGGTGAGGCTAGCCCCCACACTCCTGACCTTCCGAAAGCAATTAAAGACCTGGCTCTGCCACCTCGCCTGGGATGGGAAGAGTAATAGCTTTTCTTGGGGATGGCTTGCGCCGTAGAGTTCGGCTTGCAAACATTACGTAACAGCCTCTTGGATTTTATATTTTTAATATTTAAATTGTATAAAGTATTTTATATGTTTTTAATTACTAACTTGACTGTAAACCACCCAGAGTCCCCTTGTGGGGGGAGATGGGCGGTGATATAAGTTGGAAATAAATAAAAAATAAATAAAATAAATTTCGAGGAGCAGCCACTCCTGCTCTCCCAACAGAGCCCAGCAGAAGGGGAAATGTTAACCCCTTCCATCCCAGAGGAGCAGCAGCCCGACAGCCCGCTCCTGACATACAGTGGAATCACCCACAATTCAACCACAGTGAGCCCACAGCACCAGCTGGACACGCCCAGCAGTGGGGTGGTCCCAGAGAACCCCCGTCACCAGCCTCCCTGGCTTCGGAGGAAGAGGAGCCTCAGAGTCCCCAGCATTGGCAGCTCAGGATGCTGGGGCCACAGGCAGCTTCCACAGCCGCCAGGACCTGCCAACTCGACAGCGGCGAGCCTGGGGCATAGAAGCAGACCATGAGGACCTCATGGATGACCAGCAACAGGCTGTATGGTCGGAAGCCTCGTCCATGGAGTCCCTGGAGGAGGCAGCAAACGAGGCAATGAGGGCCAGACTTTTTGCACGACCGGCCTCCCGGAGGGGCTGCAGCCCTGGCCAGGCGCCCACCCAGGGGTCGGGCTGCAGGCGTTCCAACTCAGGCTGCGGCGGACAAATTCAAACAGAGACCGCTTCCTTCTTCGTAAGAGGGCGAGATCGGCAAGCATCACCACGCCTCCACGGGGCCGGGGAGCTGGCAGATTTGACTCAGGGGGGCCGGCAGGCCGAGGCCGGCACCTCCCAGGAAGCAGCCATCATAGAGGAGTGGCGCCGGATGTGCACGGCCCCGTGCAAGTCTGTGCCAGGCCAACACCTCACCTCCACCCCAGGAGCGGGTGTCCACCTCCTCCGCTTTTGGGGCCTCACGGTGGCTCATCTGCAACTGCCAGATGTCGACGTCCCATCCCTAAAGAAATATGGCCACCAGCACTTTTGGAAAATACTCACAGCTGAGATGGAGATCATCTGCAATACACTGCGGGATGGCATCCCCACCACCACGGTGGCCTACGAAAGGGCGGCCAAGGCCAGGTCGCTGACCCTGAGTGTGATCGAGCGCTTCCTGGTCTCTAGGAAGGCTTGGGGCATCACAGAGTGGCCGGAGTGGCTCTCAGAAAGAGGCCTCATTCGGGCCTTCCAAGGCATACAGCAGGGGAGGCGAGCCCGCCCAGAGGCCAGAGTCCCGCTGCTCGACGTGGAGAATGCCACCTCCACCAGACTCATGGCTCAGGAATACGTGGACTGGCTGGACAAGGTGGTCCGGGTCCTCCAGAACCGGAGGCGGATCTTCCACCAGGCGGATGGGGAGGAGGCCGACTACCCATTGCAAAAAAAGCAACAGCTGCCACCATCACCACCAGCCAGGCCAAAGAGAAGCGACTCTGGCAAAGGCCGTCCTCTCCAAGGAAGGCCTTCGCATTCACCTCACCGGCAGCCAGCAGTGACAAACCTGGGGCTGCAGCAGCAGAAACAGCGAGCCACCACCAGCCACGGATGAGACCTAGAGCTGCAAGGAACACCTCTCCAGCCCAGCTCCCCCCAAGAACCTGCTCAGCTACATCTGGAGGAGCAGCCCACAATGTCTCTCGCCCAGCCTACCGGTGTCCAATCTTTGAATCGACAGGAGGGCCTGCCTGCCCCAATCCAGCCACCAGTGGCCTTGCCAGCAGAGGAGCAACTCCTCGCACCAAGGCCTCCTGAGACCAGAAGTGTCGCACTGGAGAGCAGCAGTGTGTCACCCCTTGAACAAGCCACGACCACAATTGCCAAATGACCAGCTGGCAGCGCCCCTGCCGGGAAGAAGAAGCAAAAATCGGTGCGGCCTGATCCCGAGGAGCCGAGCTGCCCACCTGGCCCAGCTGGACCGGCACAGGCAGGGGCTCCTGTAGGCCCACGGGAGCTGGCTCCGAGACATCACACCCACTCCTACGCGGCATTTGCTCGGAGCCAGCATCCAGGGGCCCAGCCACAGCGAGGTTTCGACTTTGAATTTTCAGAACCTCACGACGACCCCGTGTAGGAGTTCGCCAAACTTATGAAGGCTGCCGGTATCCCGGAGCAGGACCCAGATGAGCAGGCACCGCCAGCAGCCTCAGCAGGCCCTTCCCAAGGCCGCCAAGCCCCACCGGATACTGACGGCAAAGAGAGGTATGTGCTGCGATTCAAATACCTCGGCCAGCAGCGGGATTTCCAGCCCCGGCAGCACGTGGTGCAAGAGATTATCGGCTGCTACCTGGTCTTCCCGCTCTCCAAACTGATGGCGGTCATCCAGCCCCCGGAGTCCCGGGAAGTAGATGTCTGTTTCCCCACTTATGCAGACTTCAGCACCTTGGTGCGGGAATGTTACCACCTGGCCCGGTTCCACCCAGCGATCTTCAAAGACTTTGCAGCGGTCACCATGGTGGAAGGGGACATCCGTCCCGTCTACGTGTTTTTCCGGACTACGGCGATCCCCATGCAATGCATTGAGCGTGGCTGAGCCAATATGGTAACATCATCATCCGGCCAGACAAGGTACGGGATGACTTCGGCTTCTGGACCGGAGAGGTAAAAGCACTCATCTGCTTCCCGCCAGGAGGGACCCGGCGCCTCCCGAAGTATTTGTACCTGGGGATGGCAAGGGGCATGACGAGGTACCCGGGCCAACTGCTGGCATGCTTCAGCTGCGGGGGCTATGATCACCAACGACGCAACTGCACCACGCCAGTCTGTACACGCTGTAATGCGAGAGGCCACTATACGTTGGCCTGCAAGTCCCGCATCCGCTGCAACCTCTGCACGGAAAGGGGGCACACGTATGTGACCTGCCCCAAGGCAGCTGCAAACCAGTCACGACCTCCATCAGTGCAGACTGAGCAGAACCCTGCAACAGCTCCCTTGGCATCTGTGCCGCGGACCTCGGACCCTCAGGCCTGTGCCACTCCCGCCCAGAAGCAACAGCAGAAAACAGCAGTGCCACCTCTAAGCGGAGCAGGAGGCCCACAGCAGTTCACCACAACTCTTCAATCAGACAGCCTGGCACAAGGCGGTTCGACAACTGCACCACCAACCCCAGTAGGGCATCATCATCAACAACAGCAGCACCAGAGTTCTCCTAGTGGTAATCACTGCACCCGCTCCAGCAACACGGCACTCCAGGAGACAGAGACCGCAGTGGCAAGCCTGAACCATCGACCAGAAAATAAAATGGAGTATCGAGAGGCGGGCGCTAGCAAGCGGAACCGACGACACAACACGCAGGAGGAGGGGCAGACGAAGAAGAAATGAAACACCAAGACCCACACATCAGAGCAGGCCAGGCCTGACCCGAGCGACCTGCTGGTGACAGCCTCGAGCAACCGCTACCAGCTCCTGGCGAAATTATGGTGGAAAATAAGTATTTGGTCAATATCAAAAGTTCATCTCAATACTTTGTTATATATCCTTTGTTGGCAATGACAGAGGTCAAACGTTTTCTGTAAGTCTTCACAAGGTTGGCACACACTGTTGCTGGTATGTTGGCCCATTCCTCCATGCAGATCTCCTCTAGAGCAGTGATGTTTTGGGGCTGTCGCTGGGCAACACGGACTTTCGACTCCCTCCAAAGGTTTTCTATGGGGTTGAGATCTGGAGACTGGCTAGGCCACTCCAGGACCTTGAAATGCTTCTTACGAAGCCACTCCTTCATTGCCCGGGTGGTGTGTTTGGGATCATTGTCATGCTGAAAGACCCAGCCATGTTTTATCTTCAATGCCCTTGCTGATGGAAGGAGGTTTGCACTCAAAATCTCAGGATACATGGCCCCATTCATTCTTTCCTGTACACGGAACAGTCGTCCTGGTCCCTTTGCAGAGAAACAGCCCCAAAGCATGATGTTGCCACCCCCATGCTTCACAGTAGGTATGGTGTTCTTTGGATGCAACTCAGCATTCTCTCTCCTCCAAACACGACGAGTTGTGTTTCTACCAAACAGTTCTACTTTGGTTTCATCTGACCATATGACATTCTCCCAATCCTCTTCTGGATCATCCAAATGCTCTCTAGCAAACTTCAGATGGGCCCGGACATGTACTGGCTTAAGCAGGGGGACATGTCTGGCACTGCAGGATCTGAGTCCCTGGCGGTGTAGTGTGTTACTGATGGTAGCCTTTATTTATTTTTATTTATTTTATTAGATTTATATTACCGCCCATCTCCCCCAATGGGGACCCTGGGTGTAGCCTTTGTTACGTTGGTCCCAGCTCTCTGCAGGTCATTCACTAGGTCCCCCCGTGTGGTTCTGGGATTTTTGCTCACCGTTCTTGTGATCATTTTGACCCCACGGGGTGAGATCTTGCGTGGAGCCCCAGATCGAGGGAGATTATCAGTGGTCTTGTATATCTTCCATTTTCTAATTATTGCTCCCACAGTTGATTTCTTCACACCAAGCTGCTTGCCTATTGCAGATTCAGTCTTCCCAGCCTGGTGCAGGTCTACAATTTTGTTTCTGGTGTCCTTCGACAGCTCTTTGGTCTTCACCATAGTGGAGTTTGGAGTGTGACTGTTTGAGGTTGTGGACAGGTATCATTTATACTGATAACAAGTTCAAACAGGTGCCATTACTACAGGTAATGAGTGGAGGACAGAGGAGCCTCTTAAAGAAGAAGTTACAGGTCTGTGAGAGCCAGAAATCTTGCTTGTTTGTAGGTGACCAAATACTTATTTTCCACCATAATTTGCAAATAAATTCTTTCCGAATCAGACAATGTGATTGTCTGGATTTCTTTTCTCATTTTGTCTCTCATAGTTGAGGTCTACCTATGATGTCAATTACAGGCCTCTCTCATCTTTTTAAGTGGGAGAACTTGCACAATTGGTGGCTGACTAAATACTTTTTTGCCCCACTGTATATGTATATATCCAAGAGTTCATTTATCATATCTAATGGCCATTAGTAGTTGTCTATCATAACCACACAAAGGAAAAATTGTACTGTAGCACTGAAGCTGTAATAGAAGGCTTATTTCCATACCTAGAGTGAATTCTTATTTTTTAATTAAACCTCTTGCTGCAAAATTGTGACTGCACTTCATTATGCCTTGATCTTAAGCATCAGGATGCTCTTTTGGGTACCAGAATGCCTGTAATCCACTTTGTGAAACATGGTATCTAAAAACCTGGATTGTTGACAGGAGGTTGCTTTGGGCTCCCCTCTTCTGTTTCTAGTTAATGGTACACCATTAAAGGAACTGTCATCTAGACAAATAATATTCTCAGTTATTCTCACAGCATCCATACTTAATGAACCTTGAATCCTATGACAACAGATCCCAAGACAGGCCACAGTCTTCTCCCATCAGCAAAGGTGATTTGGTCTGGTCCAGTTGTAATGCTGGCAATTTCCAGCCATAATGATAGACAAAAATCCTTTCAAGCAGGGACATTCAGATAAACCACTCGAGTTCTACCTTTGCATAATGACTGACATTCAAACTCTCTCTTGCTTAATATTTTTATAAACCTACGTTCATATATATGTTTAAAAATCTACTGAAATTATGACAAAGTATCTTTAAATGAGTGGGGAATTACAGAACTGATGATCATATTACTGTGTTTACCTGAAAGGAAGACTAGGGGTGCTTTTCTTAAATAATTTAACTTTAAAATAAGAAGCTTAACTTAGATTAATTGAGAATATAGCAAAGAGGCAAATGAATGTATTTATTTGGCTAAATTTTCCTCTGTGGAAGGATTGCTTTAAATTCAGGGTTGTCTTCCTTTCAGTTTTTAGATAATAATGTTACTTTACTTGTAATTAATAACTTGCTTGTAATAATTGGAGTTTCCTAATCAAAGACAAGATCACCACTAGTGACTTATAGGTAGGGTGACTAATTTGTCCTCCCAACAGTGTCTCTTCCACTGAAAGGTGGAGAACTAGCTGGGGTCAATGGCTCAGGGGAAGCCGACGTTCAAGGCACACAAAGTGGCTGCTGAGTGGGAAAAGGCAATGGCTCCCAGGGGGCTTTCAAGGGAAGTATATTGGCTAAAGAGTGCTTGGACTTGTTTTGCATGCAACCATGCAGGTTAAAAAAAATAAATGTGGAGTCCTCTCCACATCTTGGTTCTCTCTGAGCCTTGTTGTTTTCTTGCAGACATTTCATTGCCAGACTAGGCCACATCTTCAGTGCGAAAAGGGAGTGGGACTTGCTCTCTGTTTATATACCATGGCTTGTCCTGCTTGTGTTGCTGGAGGTGTTGTTCTCTCCTTGGGAGTTCCTTGATTGAACTCCCAAGGAGAGAATGAAGAAATGCAGGACTAGTAGTGCTGGCCTTGCTTTGCCAGTAAACTACTATAAATAATAATGCTTCATTAAAAAATGAAAATCTGGGACAAATGCTACATCAGCTGGGATGCCGGGACAACAGATATAAACTGGGACATATGATCAGACTATTTATAGCACTGTCAGTTGTATTTTTTGCCAAAATAATAGTGATGAGGATAGGCGTTATATTGCTTCAGTGATGACTAGATGTTGTCAGATGATGACTTGCTTTAACTATGGTTAAAAAGTGTTTTAAATCACTAGTTAAGATTTTGCCCATGGAATGAATGAATGAATGAATGAATGAATGAATGAATGAATGAATATATAAGTGTGAATGATGTCGATGAATCCAACATGAATGTAGGTGACGATTGATTCCTAACATGGATGTACCCAAAGCTCCCGGTGCCCTTCTTCCATACCACACATTCTTTCCTTCAAACCAGAAGTCTAGTAGTGTCCTGGTTCAGCCTCTGCCCCAGGGCCTCAGCGATGAGTCAGAGGATGAGCTGCCCCTGGCAAACCCCCAGGGGATTGAGCCAGGCGAGGCCCCAGATGCGGACACGGGCCCAGACGATGACCCAGCACCGCAGGAGGCAGCAATACCTGAGGCTGCAGGAGAGCAAGCTGGGGATGGTGGTTTGGCCCCACCCTCTAGCCAGCAGCCAGCAACCGAGGCTACAGCGGAGCAAGCTGGGGATTGCGGTTTGTCCCCACCCTTTAGCCAGCAGCCAGCTGGATCCCATCAGCCTCCCAGCTCTCCTGAATCCCCCAAAGGGCAGAGGCGGAGGCGTGTGCGCCTCGCCTTAAAGGACAGAAGGAAAAGTGCTCGGCTGGCTGCTAGGGAGTTACGCAGAGGGCAGGGAGAGTCTTTGCAGGACCCAGAGGACAGCTTCTGAGCTCCTGATAAATCACCGACGACACAGTGAGGGATTTGTGGGAGCAACGTTGCACTTTGGCTTCGCGACCACTCTGGTATCCTGTTTCCTGCGTTCCTGACCCTGTTTGGACTATCTTGCTCTGCCTTCTGGACCCCTGGACCTGGCTTGGATTATCGTGGCTCGGACTTCTGGAACCCTTGACCCGGTTTGGATTATTGACTACCCTTTGCTTCACTACTCTGATTATTGGCACACGCTGGTTTGTCTCTCTCCCGGCCAGTCTTGCAAAGTAACCTTGGGCTGCATTCCTTACCTCGGGCTGACTGCCAAGACTCTCCAATCTGTTCTGGAGGCGAGCCAGCACAAGTAGGGTGTATGTTGTGGTGCCACCATCCTCCCTGCTATTCTTTCCCATCTGTTTACTGTTGGGAAGGCAATTCTTGGATTTATCTCCATTTCTCCATTGCATCATCATATGGCAACAAACCCACTCGTTTTTGGCTACATGAATCCCCCTCCCTTTATTGCTCTAAAAAAACATGCAGAAAGGTGCATTAAACCTCCACAAGGTTTAATACACTTATTTTGCAATTTAAAAACCCAATATTCCCAAGAAAGAGAGAGAGAAGCTGAAACATTTAGTTGAAATCCCATGATGGATACTGATGATAAATAACAACAACACAAAAAAGTGTGGTCTCTGGGTAAAAAAATGTTGCCTGCCCATGCCTTAAGGCTGTAAGGATAACATGGTTGTTTTCAGATTCCACAGAGTATAGGGAATACATCTATAACCCATAAACATGGTGCTGATTCAAATGGTACCTGCATAATTGCTACTAAGAATGCATTGATCATCATGGCATGGATTCAAGAAAATGTGGAATAGATGTAGAAGGGTTATGTGTGGTAATTTAGATTTTTCTAATTGTTTGCCCATTTTTATAAACAGTGTCAGCACAAAAAAAGCTAGCTAACCATAGTTTCAATATACTTTCTTTGTTTAATTATTTGAATTTGATATAAAAAAGTCCTTGTAATCTGAATAAACTTTGTAGCCTACATGGATTTTATTCATATTACAAACTGTATAAAACTTTTGTGGCTTGAAATATATTTCTAGTTTAAAGTTCCATCTGCATAGTTTAAAGAAAACGTGATTGACATGGAAAGTATTTGAGCTTTATGAATGAAAATTTCTTTAGATTCCAAAATCTAAATGATAAAGGTCATATAAACAGAAATAGAAGCAGTAAGACTTGCCTATATTATACCATGAAAATAAAATTCACAGTCACACAGTTTAGAGATATTTAATTAGTTTTGCAAGAGTTTTTGCTACCTAGTATCTAATGAGCAATCTTGTAATACAGTACCAAAATGAAATATGTATTTATTTATTATTTAAATTTACATGACTGCCCATCTCCCCCAACGGGGGACTCTGGGCGGCTTACAATAAAAATAAGATTAAAATACAATATAAATATAATATGACATAAATAAATATAAATATAAAATCCAATCTGGCGAATTAATCGCAAACAATAGGGAGGGTATTATTATACTAACCACCCCCAGGAGGAGCTATTACCTTTTCCTTCCCACGCTAGGCGGCAGAACCAGGTTTTCAGATTTTTCCGGAAGGCCAGGAGGGAGGAAACCCACCTCAACTCTGGGGGTAAGATATTCCAGAGGGTGGGCACCATTGCAGAGAAGGCCTGCCTCCTGGACCCCATTAGATGGAATTATTTTATTGATGGGATCCGTAGCAAGCCCTCTCTGCATGATCAGGTGGGGCGGGTCGATGTTATGGGGATAAGATGGTCCATCAGGTATCCTGGTCCCATGCCATGTAAGGCTTAAAGGTAATAACCAACACCTTGAATTGGACCCAGAAGCAAACCGGCACCCAGTGCAGCTCGTGGAGCAAAGGTGTTATGTGTGCTGACCTTGGTGCACCTAAAATCACCTGCGTGGCTGCATTCTGTACCAGCTGTAGCTTCCGGATATTCTTCAAGTGTAGCCCCATGTATTGCAATAGTCTATATGAGAGATGACAAGGACATGAGTGACTGTTCGGAGGGCATCGTGGTCCAGGAATGGGCGTAACTGGTGCACAAGCTGAAGCTGTGCAAAGGCCTTCCTAGCCACGACTGCCACCTGCTCTTTGAGCAGGAGTCGTGAGTCCAGGAGGACCCCAAAGTTACGCACTGGTTCTGAATGGGGCAGCGCCACCTCATCCAGAACCAAAGATGACAACTTCCCGGATACTGGGGCCATCAATCCATAGCCACTCGGTCTTACCAGGGTTCAGCTGAAGCCTGTTGTTCCCCATCCAGGCCCCTACAGCCCCCAGGCACTGAGATAGGGCGGTGACCACATCACTTACTTCACCTGGGATGGAGATATACAATTGAGTATCATCAGCATATTGATGATACCTCATCCCATGGTGACGGATGACCTCACCCAGCGATTTCATGTAGATGTTAAATAGAGGAGAGAGAACCGAACCCTGTGGTACCCCACATAAGAGGGGTCGCAGGTCAGATCTCTCCTCTTCTATCACCACCAACTGGGAGCGGCCTTGGAGAAAGGAGGTGAACCAGCACAAGACTATGCCGCCCACCCCCAATTCACTAAGCCACCCCAAAGGATACCATGGTCAATGTTATTGAAAGCCACTGAGAGGTCCAAGAGAGCCAGGATGGATGCACTGCCTCCATCCCGCTCCCGTCAGAGATAATCTATAAGTGCGACCAATGCAGTCTCCGTCCCATATCCTGGCCTGAAACCTGATTGAAAGGGGTCTAGATAATCCGCTTCATCCAGAATCCTCTGAAGTTGCAATGCCACCACTTTCTCAACCACCTTTCCCAAAAAGGGAAGGTGGGAGACAGGACGAAAATTATCCAAGATGGTAGGGTCCAGGGATGGCTTCCTGAGGAGGGGGTGCACCAATGCCTCCTTAAAGGTAGCCGAGAACACCCCCTCCCTCAAGGATGTATTAACCATCGCCTGGACACACCCGCAAGTCACCTCCCTGGCTGATTTTACCAGCCAGAAAGGACATGCATCCAGATGGCATGTGGTGGCATTTACAGTCTGGAGGATCCTGTCTACTTCCTCAGGCCCAACAGGATGAAACCGTTCCCAGATAACAAGGCAAGACCGTTCCCTTGGCATCTCTCCTGACTGTGCTTCACGCTTAGAGTCCAATGTAGAACGAATCTGAGCGATTTTATCCTGCAGTTGCTCAGAAAACACCTCCGTACGGCCCTGTAGGTGGGTTACTGACTCCACCTTACCCAAGAGAGATCAAGTAATCTTGAACAGGGCTGTCGGACAGCATTCTGCGGACGCAATAAGAGTGGAGAAATATTCACGTTTTACCACTCTTACCACCACAAGGTAGGCCTTAATAGCAGCTCTAGATTGTGTTCGATCAGATTCAGTCTTCGTCTTCCTCCAGCGGTGCTCCAGATGTCTCTTCACCCTCTTCAAATCCCTCAACTCCTCCGTAAACCACGGGGAGTGATGGTTCGAATGGGGCTGGAGAGGTCGCACCAGCGTGATCCTGTCCAAGGCCCCGGCTGCCTCCCTATTCCAGGCTGCAGCCAGGGCCTCCGCTGGACCATGCAGCAGGTCCTCGGGCATTACCCCCAGCTCCCTCTGAAACCTCATTGGGTCCATAAGTCACCGGGGGCTAAATAAATATTGTTAACTAAATATAGTTAGTCCTTAATATTTTCTTAATATTAGTAGGGGATATTTGCTAAAGAATGGGTCTCAGCATTACGATATGAGGTAGAGTTAAAGCAAAATATAGATTAATTCAGTCAAACTGTTACCTGTTTTCCTGACTAAATTATGGTACAATCTGATTATCCTAAAATACACAGTAATGGTTTTGCAAAGTATATACAGTATGTGTATTATTACAATAACAACAAGTTCCCTTGAGGATGGAACACATATCCCTTGAGACTGTATACACAATAAATCATTTTGATGAACAGGTGCACTATGGATATCAACAATATGAATGCACATGAGAGTCTTGTTCCTGTTTGGAACTTACCTCCTTTTCTGTTTCTGCTTGAAATGACTTGCCTCCTTTTGTGCTGGTTGCAATACACTCAGCATGCTTTTGATATTGTTTGTTTCCATCTGCCTGCCCATTGTTGCAGGAAGTTGATTCTCTGGACCAATGCAGAAATCGTATTTTCAAATGAAAAGAGTTGTTCTAAGCTCTTCTTTAGACTAAGCCCTATGTTTAGACGGAAAGTGTGGAAATTTAAACATTATTTGAATGATACTCCAAGAGAGGAGGAAGTGAAAAAATTGAACAAAATGTATTATCATCTTCAGTGTTTCATTGTTTGAGAAGAAAAGTGCTTTTTAAAATAATCAGGTTTTACTATTTGTGCAATATGTTTCTGTTATCTGAGGACTGCATCAGCATTTAGTGAATTATTTAGCTCTAGCTAAAGAAGGAAGATGTTAAAATGTCACCATTGGAGAATCGTATTTTTTAATTTAAAAATAGGTCATTGCTTGAAGTGGATTGTGGAGACTCTTAGTATTTCTTTATCAAGACTCAACATCCAGTATGCCTTTTGACAAATAATCCAAGAAAAAAAATGGCTTTATTTTAAGCTCTTTTCCTAAGTATTCACGATAGCTATTCAGTGGATGTTTTCATGGAGGAAAATGAAAACTTTGCATGGGGGAAAATAAGAAACTGGGAATTTTGGCCCATTTAGAACAAGATAAAATAATGCTTTCATTCATTCTAATCTGTGAGGTGAGAATCTCTTGAGAATAATGTGTGTTTACTGTATGTGTTTCCTGGCAGAAGAGAGCTACTTGATTATACAGGGGGAAAAAAACCCTTGTTCATAACTTTAAAGTTATATGTGAAGCTTATACTGTACTTGAGAGCCTCGTGTGGCACAGAGTGGTAGGCGGCAGTATTGCAACCGAAACTCTCCCCACGACATGAGTTCAATCCCAGCGGAAGCTGGTTCTCAGGTAGCCGGCTCAGGTCAACTCAGCCTTCCATCCTTCCGAGGTCAGTAAAATGAGTACCCAGCTTGCTGGGGGAAAGGTAATTACGGCTGGGGAAGGCAATGGCAAACCACCCCGCTCTATAGTCTGCCAGGAAAATGTCGTGAAAGTGGTGTCTCCCGAGGGGTCACATGACTTGGTGCTTGCACAGGGGAACCTTTCCTTTCCTTTATACTGTACTTATTATCCTGCAAAATAGCATTTTGCCAAATTCAAAACTAAAGGAGATGTACTCCAGCAAAATAAAATAATCTATCAAGAAAATGTGATCTTTCATGAAATCTTGTACTTTTAGCAATTAGAAATGAGGTGGTTGTTGTCATCCAAGGATAGAGTTTTTTTCTCCCCAGCTCAGTGATGAAATAATGATGGAGATACATAATATTGAAAGAGTTCTTGGGAAGACCTGCCATCTAAAACTAGGAAGAACTTTATAGTGTTAAAGTTACCTGGTCCAGAATAATGGGTCTAGAAAAATGACTTCACTTCTGAATCACAGTGTAAGTCTTTTCTGTCCCCTTTATTCAGAAACTTAGAATAACTTTTTTAAAAAACCCGTTCAATCGTGTCCGATTCTCGGAGACTGCCTGGACAAGTCCCTGCAGTTTTCTTGGCAAGATTTTCGGAAATGGTTTGCCATTGTCTTCTTCCTAGGGCTGAGAGAGAGTGACTGGCCCAAGGTCACCTAGCTGGCTTTGTGCCTAAGGCAGGACTAGAACTCACAGCCTCCCAGTTTCTATCCTGGTGCCTTAACCACTACACCAAACTGGCTCTCTTAGAATTCCTTTTGGGGGGATGGGGTGGTGATAGAAACCGAAAGAATAAATAAATAAATAAAATAACTTAGGGACTGGCTATTTTCTAACCTCCCAGCTTTTATTTAAACATCCAAAAAGGAACAAAAAGCCTCAAAATACTTAGGCACTGTTTGTAATACACTTGTTCAGGAACTATAAATGGGTGGTAGTCAAAGGCAGCTCTGACACAAACAGGAATTTATGCTGATGATTCAGTTGTGGAGCTCAGTTAGACCCACCCATTTTGGGTGCCCAGATATAACAGATAGCTAGCACCCAAATTCAAGGGCAATTTCAAAGAACTCTGGATACAATAAGCTAGATTAGCAACCTTGTTCCTTTGAAAAATGTGCCTCATAGTGGATTCTAACTATTTCACTGAGTTAAAAATGGCTGAATGAATAATGCAAAAGCCAGGGCAGCAAGAAGGTGCCAGTGTGTGGTATTTCAAGTGGCACCCATGTGATCTGCTGAGAGCACTTCAGGCCTGGGATGCCAAGACTTTGGACTGCCCTATCCGTAGTGCCCTTAGCAAGGGCTTGTAGCATTGCGATTTAGCAATCGCAATTATATTCCCTGAAAGGAACTCTCTTTGATTTATTAAATAGTATCAGTTCTAACTTCCATATGGTCTTCGAAGTCATTATTCTCCTTCTAGTGTTATTTTCATTCTTGCAGTTTTTCGAGCCTCTGATTTGACTTCTTTTGCTGGAAAAAAATACATTCATATTCAGAATTATATGAATAAAATATATTTATTTATTTATTTATTAAATGTATACACTGCCCATCTCACTGTATAAGTGTCTCTAGGCAGCTAGAGTATAATATATATAGCACAACTGCACATACACAGAAAGCCACAATGTCTAAACTGTTCTGTAATGTCTGCCCAGAGGAAAGGAAATTCTATCAATCATGCTAGAATTCTGACAGATGATATAATTGTACCTGCTCTGAAAAGGAACCTTATAGCTGTACTTCCTAAGTTCTTTTTTCAAAACATCCTTTGTTCTGTTCCCCACATTCATCTGCGATAATTAGAATTAAAAAATTAACACAGATCATGTATATCAAACATCCATATCCTACACTGAGATAAGATTGAAGCCTCCCATAAAATGTTCCATCAGGCTAAATTGGAAACCTTTAACATTCTGAGAGTCTTCCAGTCTCAAGATGCTCATAACTGGCAAGAGTTACTATTAACTTCACTAGAGTCAGGATCATACCCTTCATATGATTGTGAAGAACTCTATTGGCACCAGCAAATATGAGTTGTGATGATAACATTAATCTGAATGTACCCCATAGTTCCTTTCATAGTACCTTTCAGCAATAAATGGATGGAGCAAGATGATTATACAGATCTTGTGGATTTACAAATGATGAAACCATTTGTGCTCATGTCAGAGTAATAGTATTTACAGTTTCTAATTTGCTATGGATTTTGCTATCACTATTTCTAGTTAATAAAGAAGACCTCCTTTCTGAACAATCACAACACTATGCAGAAGACAATCATACAGTTCTTCTATGAAACAAGAATGTTCATCACATTCCTGTGGAATTAAACAAATAGCCCTGGGTATCATGCAGTTCACACTGTGGCTAGTGGAGTGTCTTTTCATTTGGCACCATGCATCCTTTGAAGTAATTGGTTTCCAAGTGCTCCTAGCCAAATATGTTTGCTTTTGAAACACTTAGGAGTGAAATATGTTTAACTGGAAGATGAGGCCAGAATTTAAATTTGTGAAATCCAGTGACTTCTTTTGAGAAAATGGTAGTGATGACCCATTTGCAAAACACCCCAAACCATCTCCAACTGCTCATAGCTAAACTTCTGAAAGGTAGTAATATAAACAGAAAGTGTAGATAGTTTATTAAGTCTCATGAAATCCAAATCTTTTTTTTTAATTTGTATAGCTGCATTTGGCTTCATAATTTCAGATATTATAAAGTTAGGGCAGAGGCATCCTCAGGAAATAGTATCCCCACCTCTGAGGTTCATATTGCTTTCACCCTGTTAGTTTTCAGGGTGCCCCTTAAAATCTGGCTCTTCCTGCAGCTCTGAGCCAGGATTGTGTTGGCCGTATTAATTATTGGGTAAGTATAGTAATTTTGGTTTGGTGGTATAGTGGTTAAGGCATCAGACTAGAAACCAGGAGATCATGAGTTCTAGTCCCACTCTAGGCATGAAGCCAGCTGGGTGACCTTGGGTCAGTCACTCTCTCTCAGCCCTAGGAAGCAGGCAATGGCAAACCACTTCTGAAATCTTGCCAAGAAAACTAGTAACTTGTCCAGGCAGTCGCCAGGAGTCAACATTGACTCGAAGGTACAAAAAAACCAAGATTATGGCAACCAGTTTGATTGATAACTGGCAAATAGAGGGAGAAAAAGTGGAGGCAGTGACAGACTTTGTATTTCTAGGCGCAAAGATTACTGCAGACACTGACTGCAGCCAGGAAATCAGAAGACGTCTACTTCTTGGGAGGAGAGCAATGACAAATCTTGATAAAATAGGTAAGAGCAGAGACATCACACTGACAACAAAGGTCCGCATAGTTAAAGCAATGGTATTCCCTGTAGTAACCTATGGCTGCGAGAGCTGGACCATAAGGAAGGCTGAGCGAAGGACGATAGATGCTTTTGAACTATGGTGTTGGAGGAAAATTCTGAGAGTGCCTTGGACTGCAAGAAGATCAAACCAGTCCATACTCCAGGAAATCAAGCCAGACTGCTCACTTGAGGGAATGATATTAAAGGCAAAACTGAAGTACTTTGGCCACATAATGAGAAGGCAGGATACCCTGGAGAAGATGCTGATGCTAGGGAAAGTGGAAGGCAAAAGGAAGAGGGGCCAACCAAGGGCAAGATGGATGGATGATATTCTGGAGGTGATGGACTCGACCGTGGGAGAGCTGGGGATGGTGATGGCCGACAGGAAGCTCTGGCGTGGGCTGGTCCATGAAGTCATGAAGAGTCAGAAGCGACTGAATGAATAAACAACAAAAGAAATAGTAGTTTTGATTTGGTTTCTCTTCCTTAGCATAGTTGTCTTTTAATATTTAATGTTTGGATTTTTTTATTGCTTCTAATTTAAGCCACCCAGAGTTTTTAATGAGTAGGCAGCCTTAGAAATCTTATGGTTTTTGACTATGCTATTGAAGCCCCAATTTTTTATGGTGTGTTGCATGTATGTAAAAAGGGTAGGGCTTTGTCAAATGGGTTTTTCTGAATCTTCCCCCTGCAGATACATCTGGGATTAGAATGTATATACAGCACAGCACATGAAAGAGTATGGTATGGCATAGATATTAGGATGATCAATAAAATATGCTTTTAGTTCCTACTAGAGTCATGTAAACTAAGCCAGTTTCTCTTCTTCGGTAATGAGCCTAAGTAACTCTTTTTTCAAGATATCATCACATGCATTATGCAATAACTTGTGATATCATAATGGCATTTCAGCAAACGTTAGATGATCTAGATGTCCTAGACAGCGGTACTATTTTGCCAATTTATGTATTGGCTAATGACATACAGTACTGTAATTGTTAAAGGGTAATGTCAATAGAAGAATGAATGTGGCAGTGCAGTACCAAAAAAACTGATGCCCCTTCAACAAGCTATCTAAAGGTTATTTATTGGTCTATTTATAATTTACATCCCACATTGTCATTTTAAAAACAATCCCAAAGTGAGGACATAAATCAGATCAGATCAAATAAAAAAAAGTTACGGCAAAAGGCCAGCAAAACAAACAAACAAAGACAAAGACAAAAAGAGATAAAAGTAATTAATATAGGATGAAGTTCACGAAGAACCATATGCTGCATTCTTGAAGCTAGGTAAAAAAAACTTGGCGGCAGTAGAAGTGACCTGAAAATTCTTCTGAGATAATAGGAAGGCTAAATGATAATCATCGGACTGCCCTGGCATTATTATTAGAAAAATAGAAAATATTTTTTGGCATAAGGCTGGCCCAGTTGGCCTTCAGGAAAGTGGTGAAGACCTGACTTTTCCCCCAGGCACCGGGGCCAGGATGTTGATGGAGTTGGCATGGGGTGGTTGGTGGTTGAATGTGAGTTTTATTGGGGCTTCAGCATTGTTTATTGTTTTAAAGGATCTTATTGTATTGTATTGTATTGTATTGTATTGTATTGTATTGTATTGTATTGTATTGTATTGTATTGTATTGTATCTTTTTGTTTGCTTGTTTGCTGCCCAGAGTTCCTTCTGGTAGATGGATGGCTTTATAAGTTTGTTTAATAAATAATAAATAAGGCCAAATAAAATATACAAGATAAAAGCACATGTGTAATTTCCTCCAGGGGCGTGGTGGCTCAGCAGGTAAGACGCCAGGCTTGTTGATTGGAAGATTGCAAGTTCGGAGGTTCGAATCCCTAGCCCCGCGTGACGGAGTGAGCTCCCGCACTCACCCCAGCTCTTGCCAACCTAGCAATTCGAAAGCATGCAAAGGCAAGTAGATCAATAGGTACCACTTCGGTGGGTAGGTAACAGCATTTCGCGTGCGTCATGAGCGTCTTTGGACAACGCTGGCTCTTTGGCTAACAAACGGAGATGAGCACCGCCCCCTAGAGTTGGACACAACTGCACAAATGTGCGGGGGGAACCTTTACCTTTTTAAATTTCCTCCATACCACAACGGTACAGGTGGCAGGTTGTAGGAGATTTGTGATACTTGCCCTGCAGCAGTGCAAAGGAAAAGGTGTAACAACATGTTTTTGTAAAGGCCCATCTGTATTTAGACTAGACCAGTGTGTAAAGCTAAGATGCCATGACTCTCCCATCAGATATAGTTTATGTTCTACAGAAAGATACCTGATCTGGACTGAACTGTAACTCTAAATCCAGGAGACTGTTTATAAACCATTCTTTGGCCTGGCTCTTATTTAATGCCTATAAATTAGCTAAGTAGGGCACAAGTTATTATTTTCTGAATAAACTAGATTGGAAATTATCGCACAAAGTGAGGTGGGGCAGCCAAGATGAAGTCCAGTTAAGTTTATGCCAGTAGTTAATTGCTGTTCTCCAGGTTCTAGTTTCTACTTGGTAAGGCCAGACTCTAACTAATGACAGTGTTAGCAACCCATTTGGAAGTGTCAAATATAGCTCCGAGAAACCTAGATTACACAATCTCAAGTGGCCTGAAGCTCCAATATGGGCCAAGTGATGCCCTGAATAGAAGATGTATCAGAGTCTTTCCCTGAAAGAGTTTGATGGCAGCAGGCAGTTAATTATTTCCTTGTATATGCAAATTTGATAAATAATAAAATAAAATAATAAATATGGTAGAATCACAAAATTGCTTTGCAAGATTAGCAATGTAAGCTACATGGACAGCCCTCCTCAAATTGGCTTTAAGTATAACCAAAAGTATTTGAAAGTGTTACCTTGCTAAGTTGTATGGTGTTGATCTATGTACTGTAACGAAGAGCTAAAGAAGCTAGAAAAAAGTAGTAAGAGGAAATTATCACTATCAGGTTTAGGAAGGTTCTTGAAAAGGAACATTTTGGAAAATCAAATCACATGAGGTCAGGATATGATCAATGGTGCATAGTATTTGTCCTGCCCAGTAAGTATACTGGGCAAGACTCTCCTCCAGAATCCTTTTAAGATAATTACAGTAAGTCAAAGGTATTAGCCTTTTGAGAAAATCAATATTCTGCACAGTTGCTTACTAAAGCCCTAGAACTACAGGTTGGAAGTGTAAAAGAGTCCTCAAAGAATGGAGGAAAATGTTGATATTGACTTTAGAGGCCCATTCTGGCATTAAAATCTCTGGCCAAAATACCATGTGCAGTAGGAAAGAAACTCAGACAATATTCAATATACTGGCCAAGTTTCTTCCACAATTCTTCAGTTTGCTCATGCATGCATTAGACAAGAACATAAACATTTACCCAGAGCAAACTGAACGAATTAATGTTTAATCTAACAGCCAAATCCACTTTGAGGCTGAGACACAAATATCTCTAAACCATTACCTGGTCTGCCACCTTAGTGCTGGGCATAGTAACATTTAAACACTGGGAATAATTATAAAGGTGGAAATCTTTCGTCATCCAGGTCTCCTGAAAAAAAACACATCAAATTTACTAATCAACTTAATAAAAAAATGTTAGCAGATTTATGAGGCCACCCTGCTATATTCCATGATATTATTATTATTTATTAAATTTCTATCACCGCCCATCTCCCCCCAAAGGGGAACTCTGGGTGGTTTACAATAAAATCACAATTAAAATTCAAAATAGATCACAAGCACAATAAATATAAAAATACAAATAAGGTAAGGTAAAGGTAAAGGTTTTCAATGTATTGTCGAAGGCTTTCACGGCCGGAGTTCGATGGCTGTTGTGGGTCTTCCGGGCTGTGTGGCCATGTTCTGGATTCGTAAAGGTTCATAAAGGTTTTCCCCTGCACAGTCGTGTCCGACTCTAGGGGGTGGTGCTCATCTCCGTTTCTTAGCCGAAGAGCCAGCACTGTCTGAAGATGCTTCCACGGTCATGTGGCTGGCATGACGCGCGCAGAACGCTGTTATCATCCCACTGAATTGGTACCTATGTATCTACTTGCATTTTGCATGCTTTCGAATTGTTAGGTTGGCAAGAGCTGGGTCGAGTGCGGGAGCTCACTCTGTCATGCGGCGCTTGGGTCTTGAACCACCGAAGTTGCGACCTTCCGATCAACAAGCCTGACGTCTTAACCACTGAGCCATCGCGCCCCCTAAAAAAATAAAAATACAAATAACAATCAAATATAAATGAGACAAAATCTAGATGGCTAGATGTTCTCTGTCAGACTGCGAACGTAAGGGTAATTCTCGGTCTATTCTAGGGTACTAGCCATCCCCAGGAATGACTATTCCCCCTCCCATTCCAGGCATGATGACAGAACCAGGTTTTCAATTTTTTTCAGAAGTCCAGGAGCGAGGGGACCTGTCTCACCTCTGGGGGAAGAATGTTCCAGAGGGCAGGAGCTACTGCAGAGAAGGCCACTTCCGAGAACCCACCAGATGGAATTCTTTTACGGATAGGGTCCGTAACATGCCCTCTCTGCATGACCGGGTGGGACGGGTCGATTTAATAGGGATGAGATGGTCCCTCAGGTAACCTGGCCCCCTGCCATGTAGGGCTTTAAAGGTAATAACCAACACCTTGAATTGGACCCAGAAGCAAACTGGAACCCAGTGCAGCTTGCGTAACAGAGGTGTTATATGTGCAGAACTTGGTGCACCTAAAATTGCCTGTGCAGCCACATTCTGGACCAGTTGTAGCTCCCAGATATTCTTCAAGGGTAGCCCCATGTAGAGTGTGTTACAGTAGTCTATATGGGAGATAACTAGGGCATGAGTGACCGTTCGAAAGGCCTCTCAGTCTAGGAAAGGGTGTAACTGGTGCACAACATGAAATTGAGCAAAGGCCTCTTGGCCACGACTGCCACCTGCTCTTCGAGCAGGAGTTGTGAGTCCAAGAGGATGTCCAGGTTACACACCGGGTCTGTCTGGGGTAGTGCAACCCCATCTAGCACTAAAGAAGATAAATTCCTAGATACCGAGGAACCATTAATCCACAGCCACTCTGTCTTACCAGGGTTCAGCTGAAGCCTGTTGTTCCCCATCTAGGCCCCCACAGCCCCCAGGAACCTGGAAAGGGTGGTCACGGCATCACTTCACCCAGGATGGAGATGTATAATTGAGTATCATCAGCATACTGATGGTACCTCATCCTGTGGTGGTGGATGAACTTGCCCAGTGGTTTCATGTAGATGTTAAAAAGGAGTGGAGATAGTACCGAGCCCTGTGGCACCCCACAAAGAAGGGGTCACGGCCTGGATCTTTTGCTCCCTATCAACACTGATTGGGACTGGCCCTGGAGGAAGGAGGTGAACCAGCGTAGAACCACACCACCCACCCCAACCCCCTGAGTTGGCCCAAAAGGATACCATGGTGATGGTATCAAAAGCTGCTGAGAGGTCAAGAAGGGCCAGGATGGATGCACTGCCCCCACCTGGCCACTTGTGGAACAGGGCTCCTGAAGGCCACTAGAGATTCCCTGATGATGACAGCCACCCCGCCTCCCCTGCCCTGAGGTCTCGGCTGGTGCCATACTCAAAACCCGGCTGGGCACATCTCCAAAAGAGGAACACCTCCTTCCAGACCCAGCAAGGTTTCAGTAATGCGCGCCAGGTCTGCCCCCTCTTCCATGAACAAATCACCAATGAGGGGGGCCTTGTTGTTGACTGACCTGGTGTTACATAGCAGCAGCCGGAGATCAGGGCCCCCATGAATCTGCTGGCCAGGGCCTGGGTCTGAGCATGGAGGGCCAGAACATGCCACCGGTAATAAGCACTGGGTCATCTTCCCCGTAGATGGCCTGCCCTCCGGCTCCCATCATAGCATCCCTGACCCATCACCACCTCGATCGCCTGCCCCACCCTACAACCCCCAGGGTCTTCATGTCCATTAGCCCCCACTCCTGAACTCCAAAGATCCCTTGTTAAAAGTAGGGATCCCTCCATTCATTCATACAACCACACACACTCCCAATCAATTACAAGGTGATGGTGGGCCCTTCAAGCACACCAGCTCGAGCTCTCAGCACTGTCAGAGCCTAGCCATTGCCCACACACTCACTCATTGTGGCCCCCCTCGGCCTCTCTCACTGGCCAAAAGGAGGGACATTCCACCCACTACTCCTCACCCCCTGCCTCTCACTCGGGGTGAGTGCTCTCATACATTCAACCCTGTTATGTACTCCCTCCCACATCTCCCACACCTGAGACGGAGCACCCCATTCACTCTGGAGGGACCCAATAAGCCTGATGATATCGAGAACGGTTGGGGAGAGATGGCCAGTCTTAGATTCTGAGTTCTACCATGCCCACAGTCAAGTTCTTCACAAATCTGCCAGGTGCTGGACTAGTCCACTTGTCTTGGGTCTGTCCAGGTCCCCTTATTGTGGGGCAATTCGCCACTGTCCAGGTCCATTGAGCTGCCAAAACCAGATAGTCTAACTGGTGCCCTAGGCCCCGAGCTGTGTTGCCAAAGCCAGTCCACCCAGGCCCACCATGTTGTCGAGGCTGGTCTGTCTTCACAAGGCTCCCTCCGTCACCGGTTGGCCTGCAAAAATCTGCCACGCTGCTGAGATTTACTTGCTGCGCTTGGAATCGCCCTGCCACCTGGCCTTGCTGTGCCGCCAGTGTCCACCAGTGTTTACCATGCCCTATAGCCACCGAGGTGGATTAACTCCCCCCACTTCATCCGGGGGGCTTCGGCAAAAGCTCCAACAAAAGCTCTGGGAATGGCTCTGGGAGCAGCTCTGGCCGCAACTCCTGTTTTGCTGTGCTGCCGGTGTCCACTGGCCTCTGCCGCATCCCACAGCCACTGAGATACACCAATGCCCCCCACTTTGTCCTGGGGGTTCCGGTGGCAGCTCCAGAAGGAACTCCAGCCACAACAGTCCCAGTTAAGAAGGGCTCCAGCTCCGGTCAAGGGATGTTCCAGTTTCAAGCCCCACTGAGGCCTGTCACCTTCCACCGCTCTGTCCAGGGGGCTCCGTCCGCTCCCAGACCAGCCCATCAGGTATGAGGGTTATATGCCCCCAAAACCTCGATAACAGCCAAGGCTGGGGGTAAAAGTTGAGAAAGTTAGAAAAAATTAGAGCTCACCCCTTAGAGCGGCAAACGGTGTCCGCTCGCAGTCACTATCTTGGTATAATTGATTATCTTCAAACACTGATTGTCATTCAAAGATGGGGTCAGAAAAATTGGCAAATGTGTGGGGCAGAATGTCACCTAGAGTTATATCTGAAGACAGGGCCAGAGGGTAGTTGACTTTTTTGAATATGGAAGCCCAACCTGTGAGGCTAGCCTTTGTGGTATCTGGTGGTACCTGGTCATTGATGTTGTTAGCTGCTGTTGCTTGAGGGATTCATGTTTCATGTCAGCAGCCTTTTAAGTAATGGCTGGATAGGTAATTAATGGCTTCTTTTAGCTCCAAGTCATTGATTTAGTGGGGCTAGATATGCAGCTATTTAATATTAGTGTAGAGAAGAATTTACAGTCTAATACCAAAGTAACTACTGCTGTGGTGCCTCTATAGTATGAGAAGGTGTTTGCAGGTAGGTTGCCGTAATGCTGGTCAGGTAAGCTTGCTTGCAGCCTGAGTAATGTCTTTAAGACAAATTCTGATGGAAGATCAGTAGTGGATGGACTGGGTGTAGTGGAAGCTGGAGACTCCTGCAAGGTTAATTTAATAGAAGCAGGCAGGATTTTTTGAGTGTTGCAAAGAATCCTGAGGTAAATGTCTCATATACTGAAAATCTAGATCGTATAGATTAAGCTATACATCAGCCACAGATAGGACAGCCTTAGAGAAAAAAATGTTAATTGTTCCTGATATGAAATATTAGAATCTGAAAGTAAAAGTTTGGTTGAAGAGGATTCACAAGGTGTATGAGTTTAACATAAGCCAGGTTTAAAAAGAGATGCAGATAAAGATAGATCCTTCTATGAAAGCTCTGTAAAAGTTACATTATCCATTCCTAAAAGAGTCCCACTGGCTTGTTTATGAATACATTTAACAGGAGATTGACCGTTGATCAAATATGTTCAATATCTTTGAAAGTCTGTATGGCTTCATTTGAATTATCTGAATGCCATGAAGCCTTTAAAGAAACCTCTCTGAGTGAAAGCAGGCAGATTCTTTGAGAGAGTGCCCATCCTTTCTGGGCAATCAGTAACGTAACTTTCATTACATTAGTAATTGTTGGTGTGGTTATATTCTGTTCAAAATCAGATTGATTTGAAGTGGGAGTAGAAGACAAATTAACTCTTTTCTTGTGAAGGGAAGAAACTGGAGTGACTTTAAAAACTTGTAATAAAAATGTTATGAGCTACCAAATAATCTTACATACAAAGCTATTTAAAAGGAATATCCAAAGATTGAAACGTAACCATTAATCTCTTATAAAATGGGACATTGGGAAGTCAGAAGAGAGAAGAAATTTTGAGTTGAATAAAATTGCAATTAAGAAGTTATCCCAGTGAATGCTGGACCTTGTCTCACATCTACCACCTGTTAACTTTTACTCTAGTTTTGGTAACAGATAAAAATCTAGTTCTGGCTGAAGAGTACATGTAACTTTTCAGTTCCCTAAAAAGTTGGTATTTAAAACTTTGTTAGCCTTTATAAGAGTCCACTAGAAACAGGGTAGATAGCTTTATCCTGAGAACCCAGTGAATATTCATTGAGTTTTATCAACCAGAGCGACAATGACCCTTTTGAGAAAGTCAAGGTTCACAGAAACTGTCTGAAGTTTCTCAAATCAAAAAATTGTTTATGCAGTTCAAGGTGTATTTTTTTAGATCTTTTTTATCCCACCTTTATTACTTTTATAAATAACTCAAGGTGGGGAACATACCTAATACTCCTTCCTCCTTCTATTTTCCCCACAACAACAACCCTGTGAGGTGAGTTGGGCTGAGAGAGAGTGACTGGCCCAAAGTCACCCAGCCAGCTTTTATGCCTAAAGTGGGACTAGAACTCACACTCTCCTGGTTTCTAGCCTTGTGCCTTAACCACTAGACCAAACTGTATTTTGATAGCATTCTAAACATATCTCCATAATGAGTTTCCAAATATCAGCTTCTTCTGACTCATCCAGAGGAGAAGACTGTGCAGTCTGTTGAAGGTATAGATTTTGCATCTTCAGACTGTTCAAAAGGATGAGGATCAAGAACAGCAAATCTGTTAGTGAATGGAAAAGTTTCTACAAGCATCTCCAGTCCCTTGCTTGTTAAGACATAATCCATTTTTAGTTGTTTTCTGTTTCTGTGCCTGCCAACTTGTTCAGCTGAGGGCACCTTAGGTTGGAGTAATTCCAGCTTTGAGGTATGGGCATTTAAACAGCCAATTAAAGTCCAAGAGTGTAAAAGATAACTGCCCAATTAAGCCAATATATGAAGTAAATGCAATAAAGGCAAAACCAAGGCCTTAAAAAGGAAAGGAGCTTCATGGAGCTTCCTAACAGAGCTGTTGCCATCTTAGTCCCTACTTGGGGATATAATGTAGGTTGGTTGCATTATAGGAATATGACAAATTGAAATAAGCATTTATAATTTGGATTATTTAAGGGACTGCCTCTCCCTAATCAAATCTATCCATCCCATCAGGTCCTGCAGGAAGGGCATGCTGTAGTTCCCATCCCTGAAGGAATGTCATTTGTTGGGACCCAGGAAGACACCTTTTGGAAGATCTTGAGGTCAGATTGGCCCCAAACTTGCTGGTCTTCCAGAAGGGCATGAAGACTTGGCTTTGCCATCTGGCCTGGGGATCCAGTAATGTTAGTGTAGAGCCTGCAAAATGGTTATACTGCTAGGGAAATGGATGGTGCCCTCCCGCAGATTATGTTTTTAATGTTTAATTATTTTTCTTTTCTCTTTTTTTTGGTTATTTTGTCATATTGTTTTTGTATTTTTAACTTCGTATGCCACAGAGTCACATGTGTGATCAGCTATATAAATTTACCAAATAAATAATGATAATGTAGACAATCAGAAGAGATGTTGTCAACTCACAGATCATAAAAAGGTAAAGGTTCCCCCCGCACAGTTGTGCAGTCGTGTCTGACTCTAGGGACCGGTGCTCATCTCCGTTTGTTAGCCGAAGAGCCAGCGTTGTCTGAAGACGCTTCCACGGTCATGTGGCCACATGACGTGCACGGAACGCTGTTACCTACCCACCGAAGTGGTACCTATTTATCTACTTGCATATGCATGCTTTCGAATTGCTAGGTTGGCAAGAGCTGGAGCTAGTGCGGGAGCTCACTCCACACGCAGGGCTAGGGATTCGAACCTCTGAACTTGCGATCTTCCGATCAACAAGCCTGGCGTCTTACCCACTGAGCCACCACGCCCCTTCACCACAGATCATAGTCTACAGTTTGTCTAATGCTTCACTTCATAATTTACACATACTCTAGTTTTCTGAGATAGGATATGCTGTTTTCAATTGTTTGTAGCATTTTCACTGTATTAGGGCATTGAGCCCTGAGCATAAGACTGTTACAGTTCCAAATATGTCCATAGCACTTTGCCATCTAAGAGCTCAAAAGAGAAATCTCAAAACATTTCCTGGGTAGTATCTGTTTGATAGATGTGTTTTTAGTAGCTAAGAGTGTCAAGTCAGTGAAGGTACATCCACAATGTGTCTTTCTCAAAGGTTATTGAAAGTTTGGGGCCACTGATGGTGTTCAGGCAATTTTTCAGGCAATTTCAGCTTACTACTCTGGCAGATTGCTTGTGCTTGAGTACATCAGGCTGATTCCCCTTCTTTGACAGCTCTTGGACAACATAATACCATTGCACAACCCTCTTTTACTTTTGAGCATCACAAATGTACAATCATGATCATTATCCTATTGTCTGCAACATGTTGGGAGAATTACAGGTGTCTGCTGGGAAGTGGGAAATTCTTTTCCAAGCATGGAGTTCATTTTAAAGGAATACTTATCAGTCATAGCATAGGGTTCAGCTTTTTTCTATAATAAAACAATTGTAAAAATGAACAGTGCCTGAGTCTGGAATGCAAGGAGAAATCATTTGAGTTAATGAAGATTGTGGTTACTTTGGGCATGCTCGATATCAAACCTTTTGTTACTGTCTGTAGCATTTTAGACTTCATCTCATGTATTAGCTATTTTCTAACTGAAAAGCAGGCACTGTGTGCCATACAAGTGATCACAGCAAATATGTCAAAGAAGATACACTATAAAAACCAATATATGATATCTTAAATTTTGTTTTTAACATGTTAAACTTGGTAGGCCAATTAGGCAACAATTGCACATATAGTTTGCTCTCTAATACTATCTTTTGAGCAATGATTTCCCTTTTATTTTATGTATTTTGAAAGTGTTGAAGTATTGTTAAATAACTCCATTCAATAAGTTAAGTTCATTTTCCCCCAATGTAGAAACCACACACAAACACACATACATACATACATACATACACACAAAAACACAGCTTGTATACAAGGTTCTGTTTATTGCAGTGAAATTTCATGGCAACTTAACATGTTGAAATATATTCATTTTATTAGTGACAAGTAAATGTTGAAACTGTAGGCATAAACTTTAGGATTTTAAAAAAAACATTTTGTCATAATTAAAAGCTCTTGAAAAAGTGTTTGTAGCTTTTTTTGGGTATAAATATGTACAGTATGTTAACAGCTTGCCAATGTAACATATTTGTTAGCAACAAGTTGTAAGATAGACAATAGAATTCAGCAAGAATTCACTGGCAAAGAAAATTATGTTGTCCTGTTTCATCTGTCTTTGAACATTTGTAAACATGCTTGGTATTTATTGTTAGAGAAAAACTCACATGTTATAGATCTTTGTTCTTTTGCATTTTTCTGCTTTATATTTTCTTAGTCATTACCCCAAAACTGTAAAGTTTGCAATTTTTTTTCTGGCAAGGAGGCCCAATGGATTCTTATTGTTTATATCTTTTAAGCTTTAACTGAATTAAAGAGGTTTCCTTTTTTGATTAACTGAAGAGAAATTTCAAGAGAAAGAGCAAACCAGGATTTCTATATCTGGTTACAAATAATCATGCTGGTAAATCTGTAAAACTCAGATGGGAGTACATTTGTAATGGGCTAGGAGTGAGTTGGGAACAATGTCATCTGTTCCTATGCTTCAGAAATGGTGGGAAGCTTATATTGGTAATGGGACAAACCAAATTTGCAGATCCTGATTTAAATATTTCCCATTATTTACTACTGTCTAGGCCCATGTGCCTATCACTTTTCTTTGGTTTCCTGTTAGCCTTTGTGTGCCTCAATTTTTGAAAGAAAAAAAAAGTGTATAGAATACAGTGGGGCATGCTGAGATTCCACTACCTAAAATATATTCCACAGCAAGAAGATTTTTTTTTACTACTAATTGCTTTTAAAGCATGAAATCCATTGTTGTGGTAAAACACCTGGAACAATGATGTGTTAAAAACAGACTGTTCTTTTAATTCTCAGAACTGAGATTGCAGTGTTGAGCAGATATGTAAATAATAAAATTATTCTTGCCACCTGCCACTTTTATGTCAAGGAAATAATGCAGTAGTTATTGTATACAGCTGAGATTTGCAATTATATCTGATGAGTGATAACTGTAAAACATAATCAACTGACAATAACTGTATATGCTCATGTCATTCCTCATTGGAATAAAAGTTACTACGAACAAATGCTCTAATCTGGTTCTGAACATATACAAAGAGTAAAAGAGACTCCACAGCTTTGTTTCCGGGAACAACAGTTATATGCACTAGGGATTTTTAATGGATAATGAAAAGAGGGGGAAGAATTGAATGTTTTTGTATCTTATTGCCCTGAATCTAATTCATTTGCAGCATTTGTTATAAACTGTAAAGCAGAATGTTAGGGAATCTTAAAATTACTCTGTGGCAGGTTCGTTCAATATATATTACATTTTTTTTCTTTTCCCTCAAGGAACATAAATTGGTTAAAAACATTATTATTTAAATAGTAAAATGCTTCCATGCGGCTCAAAGGAATACAGTATTTGAACATATATTTCCACCATTTTATTACTTGGTGCTGTTTTTGTTTCCCCCCTAAAGCCATGTACACAAGGCTGTGTTCTTATAGCCTTTGAATTATCTGAAACTACAGAAGATTTACACTTCCCAAGTGTGAAATAAGGAAACAACATTCTCAAGGAGTTGGATTTTTAAAAAGATTATGATAATGTTGATAACAAAAACGCAAACTCTGAAGCACTTTATACCAAGATAGTATGTGGCCTAGTTTCTCCCACTATGAAATTACTAATACATGGGAGGAGGACTGTAGCTAGTAGATGTAGCACATACTTCAGAAGCAGAAGAATCTCAGGGATGATTTTTGACATCTCTAGGAAGGTCTAAGAAGAAAACCTGTCCAAAATACTGGAGAGCTATTGCTAATAAGTGTATACAATTGAGCTATGAAAACCACTGAACAGAACTGAAACCAATATGCTTCCATTGAATATGTTAATATAATATTGATTTTCCTTCTCCATTTACTTTCAGCTAAGTTTATCCTGGTGGGACACTATGCTAGACATAGGGAACTTTGCAGTCTGTGAATAGTTCTGTTCACCTTGTGCCAACGTCCTTGAAATGTCAGCAATAGATTTTTTTTATTTATTAAGGAAGACATGCCTCTTTAGATGGCTGTGCTGCACCTTTAATTATTCCTTTGGATCACAACACAAGAGAGTTATAATGGCTTGCTTGTACAATGACTTCCGGCTGTTGAAACATTATTTCTCAGCAATGCTCCTAGTTGGGCAGTTGGACTTGACTTATTTAGAATGTATTGCATCAGATACTTGAATGGGAATAGAACCCCAAAGAAATGCAGCATCTTTTTAGTGAGAACATAAGAAGCTGCTATACAACAAATAAGATTACTTTTCTATTAGCAGCTGCTATCTGATTTTTTTGTCATTCAAAAATTTACCCCGGGAGATCTGCATACAGAGAACAAGGGGACATAGTGAATAAAAAGTCACATCTAGGTACAAATGTAATCTGGTGTGTGTCTGTGTGTCTGTGTGTTTATTTATTTACTTGTAGAGGTGGGAGAAGAGCAGATCATGCCCATGCAATTAATATAAATGTAATAAGTAATAATAGTTCAACAAGCATATGCTGTATTGCTGAAATATAGCCTCTACTACACCTTCTACTCCAGCAAAGGAGATCGTTACCTTGTCGTGGTGCTGGAGCTTGAGCACCTCAATGAAACCATGAGCTAGACTGTGAAGGGACACCCAAGATGGGAAGTTCGTGGCAGAGAGGTCAGACTAAATACGATCCCTGGGGAAGGTAATGGCAACCCACCCCAGTATTCTTGCCGTGAAAACTAAATGGATCAGTACAACCAGAGAAATGTCGGTATACCATCGGAAGATGGGACTCCCAGGTCGGAAGATGGTAAAAATGCTACTGGGGAGGAACAGAGGATACGTTCAACTAGCCCCAGATGTGATGACGCAGCTAGCTCAAAGACGAAAGGACGGCTAGCGGCCGACGGTGCTGGTGGTGAACGATGAATCCGATGTTCTAAAGATCAACACACCATAGGAACCTGGAATGTAAGATCTATGAGCCAGGGCAAATTGGATGTGGTTATTGGTGAGATGTCAAGATTAAATATAGATATTTTAGGTGTCAGAACTGAAATGGACTGGAATGGGCCGCTTCACATCAGATGACCACCAGATCTACTACTGTGGACAAGAGGACCACAGAAGAAATGGAGTAGCCTTCATAATTAATAATAAAGTGGCTAAAGCAGTGCTTGGATACAATCCAAAAAACGATAGAATGATCTCAATTCGAATTCAGGGTAATCCAGTTAACATCACAGTGATCCAAATATACGCCCCAACCACAGATGCTGAAGAAGCAGAAGTAGATCTGTTCTATGAGGATCTGCAGCACCTACTGGATAATACACCAAAAAGAGATGTTATTTTCATTACAGGAGACTGGAATGCTAAGGTGGGTAGTCAAACAACACCTGGAATTACAGGCAAGCATGGTCTGGGAGAACAAAATGAAGCAGGACATAGGCTGATAGAATGTGGATAGGTCCACATAGTTAAAGCAATGGTATTCCCTGTAGTAACCTATGGCTGCGAGAGCTGGACCATAAGGAAGGCTGAGCGAAGGAAGATAGATGCTTTTCAACTGTGGTGTTGGAGGAAAATTCTGAGAGTGCCTTGGACTGCAAGAAGGTCAAACCAGTCCATACTCTAGGAAATAAAGCCGGACTGCTCACTTGAGGGAATATTAAAGGCAAAACTGAAGTACTTTGGCCACATAATGAGAAGACAGGATACCCTGGAGAAGAAGCTGATGCTAGGGAAAGTGGAAGGCAAAAGGAAGAGGGGCCGACCAAGGGCAAGATGGATGGACGATATTCTGGAGGTGACGGATTCAACCATGGGGGAGCTGGGGATGGTGACGGCCGACAGGAAGCTCTGGCGTGGGCTGGTCCATGAAGTCACAAAGAGTCGGAAGCGACTGAATGAATAAACAACAAACTACACCTTCAGACACTTTCCATACAAATACAATCCTCTGTATTGCGTTTCTGTTTCCTTCACTTCCTTCACCTAACTAAATAAAGCTACCAAGAATTTGGAGACAAGTAATGAGTAAGGGGGCGTGGTGGCTCAGCGGGTAAGATGCCAGGCTTGTTGATCAGAAGATCGCAAGTTTGGAGGTTCAAATCCCTAGCCCCGCGTGATGGAGTGAGCTCCCACACTAGCTCCAGCTCTTGCCAACCTAGCAATTCGAAAGCATGCAAATGCAAGTAGATGAATAGGTACCACTTGGGTGGGATGGTAACAGCATTCCGCGTGCGTCATGCCGGCCAGATGACCGTGGAAGCGTCTTCAGACAATGCTGGCTCTTCGGCTAACAAATGGAGATGACCACCGGCCCCTAGAGTCGGACACGACTGCACAAATGTGCGGGGGGAACCTTTACCTTTTTAATGAGTATGCAAGTAAATAAAATATATTATATTTAACAACACATTTCTGTGCATTTGTATCACTACTTCATTTTAAAAAATGATTCCTACTAGACCTTTTTCATCACAAATTTTAAGGACACTTTAGGAGATATTTGAATTGCTGAACTGTGCTGAGAGCTAAGACCAAGTAATTCCTTTCATGCTGGTACCCCATCTAGAGTAAACCTAAGATCATCCCATCACAGCCTTTGAAGATTTGAGGTTACAACATAAATTAAGGAGGGTACAGATTTTCAGTTATTGCTCTGTTTTTCTATGTTTGGAGAAAAACTCTATTCATCATATCTGGGTGCTGACTGGCAAAATTTATTAAAGCAAGTGTCACCAAATCTTTATTAAGAAAGGTATACTGCTTACTTTTAAAATATATAGTGTATCGATAATAGTTTATGTTTGCTAGAGGCATTTATGCCATACTGTATTTTTACCTGCCTTAAATGATAAATGAATTCAAAGTCCTCAAGATTAAAGAACTGGAAAATTCACTCTTGCATGCACACACTAATCCCCAAGATCTCTATCACAGGAGATCAGAATTATATAAACAGTATCTGAAATTCCACAGGCATCTCATCCCAAATGTTAAGTTATGAATAACTTTTGAGTGCTCTGTTCTTTCCAGGGGTGGTGCTCATAAGAACAAACTCTCAAATTCACCTAAGGCAATATATCCACAATGGGCCACACGATTCACAAATGTGCCAAGGAGTCTGTACTGTATATTTGTTGTTCCCTTTCTCCATTATGCTGTTTCTTGTAAGCAAGGGGAAAATCCAGATGACTTCTATTTGTTTTGCTGCCTTTGTTTGGACAGACCTATAATGCTTGCCTTATATGTTTGTTGTTTATTCATTCAGTCACTTCCGACTCTTCGTGACTTCATATGCCTTAGATGAGCTGATGCTAAAAAGGAACAAGGCCTAGAAGTCTTCCCAATTATAGGTCATTATGCAACATGTGCACAGGATACACATTCCTGATTATCTTCAAAAGATAACTGTGTGTGGTGAGCACACAAAGGAAGTAGAATTATGGGGCAATCCCTAAACCTGATGGTTGTGCATAGTCCCACCATATGTCCAAATTCTACTTGTGTAGGCTTGTATGTGTAAGTAATGAATGCAAAACATATGTGATTGTAAGATGACTAACAATTTTTTCACCAGGGAGAGTACTAAAGCTCTGTAGGTTCTAAGGATGTCTATCAGCAGCATAGTTGTTTCCATCATCAGGAGAAGCATTCCATAGTGCAGGCAGCCAGGCTGAGACAGACAGAAGAGCTCTGAGGTAAATAAAATAGCTGGCATGTATGCTGGCACTTTAA
Organism: Charina bottae; assembly: GCA_023362775.1. Classification (NCBI taxonomy): domain Eukaryota; kingdom Metazoa; phylum Chordata; class Lepidosauria; order Squamata; family Charinaidae; genus Charina; species Charina bottae. The sequence goes on from JALMGJ010000008.1 coordinate 685,229, forward strand.
GGAACCAGTCAAGGCAGCTGTCACTACTCTCGTACATATTTATAAGCAGGCAGGTAAAATGCCTACGGTGATGGAACATGAAAGTATACAAACCATTGCGGTGTGCGTGCATTATTAACACCATATATCAGTTTAAATATAGTTTTGTATTTTAATGTCATTTTAATTCTTTACATCATAGAAAATCTTATTTTTATTTTAACTACCTATTTTTGTAAAGGCTCTTACATTTACAAGCAATTTCACTCTGGAAGACAGCATCAGTAGCATCCTCAGAAAATCCCAGGATGCCAAAATGATGGCACATGAGTGGTGATGTCATCTCATAAATGCAGTGATTACATTTTGCATCCTGATGCCTGATGCAAGTATGTATGTCACAGACTTTGCCTGGATGATGTCATCACACACGTTTCAGCATTTGTTCCCCTTGCTCCCCTCTCTGGATGCCTCTGCCCAAATTTAGGCCCCCTTCCTTCAATATCTTCTTGAGGATATAAAACTACAAAGCTGGAAGTTTTCAGTTTTCTTATCCAAAGCCCAGAAAATATTCAAGCTAACAAATTATTGCGCAAATATCGAAAACAGACAGGGTTGCTTAGTAGTCTTACATGTGAGAAAGTGGATAAAGGAAGTTTATTTGCAGAGAAAAGGGATGAGAGGAGGAAATAAGGGAAGGCAACAATTGCAAATAAATGAATATATTAATAAAGTGAAACTTATTGTACTAGTATCATTTTAGTTATTTGAATAAAATATTAATTCGAGCAAATATACAAAATTATTTGAAGACTCTTGGGCTTTCCTTTTGGTAAAATGTAACTTTGCCTATTTCTCTAATATATTTCCTTAAATAGATCTCCTTTTTGCTTCATTAATCATTGTTAATCTAATTCACTAATTATTCATTAATTTACAAATAATTGCTTGGGCCAGTTTCCTGCTCTTAGGAAAGCTCACACAGAATGCTTCCACATCCAACAGGGATTTCCCTGGATAGTTCCAATTATAAAGATTATGTAATATTTTTTTTCTTGGAAACGTTTAAGAACAACACCTTTATCCAGCATGGAAGATATTTAACCCTCCTATCATCTGAATCATAGTGCTTCCTAACCACCAAACAGAAAGCATAACCTAGTAGTTAATGTCAACTCAAGTAGCACAACATTTGGATGCCATATTACATCTTGCAGTGAGATATGTTTTTAAATGTTTATACAAAGGTAATTTTGCTCTTGTATTTTCATCAGAACAATACAAAGACATGAAGGTTTGATATTTTATCATAAGGAAAGCAGAATAAGATAAATTTAATGACAATTATTTATTTATTTTATTTATTTATTTTTTATCCCACCTTTATTATTTTTATAAATAACTCAAGGTGGCAAACATACCAAATACTCCTTCCACCTCCTATTTTCCCCACAACAACAACCCTGTGAGGTGAGTTGGGCTGAGAGAGAGTGACTGGCCCAAGGTCAGCCAGCCGGCTTTCATGCCTAAGGCAGGACTAGAACTCACAGACTCCTGGTTTCTAGCCCAGCACCTTAACCACTAGACCAAACTGGCTATTTAAACTGGCTAATTAAACAAATGCTTTTGAAAAAAACAGCAGTTGACAGTGTCTGATGAAAGCAACCAATCATCTGTATCGAATGGGCAAAAAGAACATCAGGCTCGGCTGCTATAAAACTACCTCACTGTTAGGTGAGCAGACAGACTAAGGGCTACAGTTTAATCACAGGCACTTGGGAACTTACTTGAAACAGTTTCACATTATAATTGAATAATTATATTATTCAGCTGTTGTAATTAATCATTCATTCACTCTGCCCAAGTAATATTCTAATTTCAAAGTGATAACTTCTAAAAATAATATAATCAGATTGCTACAGTGTTGGTGATAATTTTGACAGAGAAATGCTAGTTGCTGAACTGATATAATATTGCAATTTCAGAGTTCTTTTTCCAATTTTCACTCAAGCCGTATAGCCAAACTTCTTGCCTCATGATTACAAAGCAGCTTCAAAATATATTTAACTGATATCTAATTTAGAGTTTTTAAATATATCACTTATGCTATTTGTTTTAAAGAATGCCATTTTTGGTATCAGGCACCTTCAGAGAAATGGGTTTTGTATTATATATTGCAGCCTTATATCATCAAGACAAACCTATTCAAGCACCATGAAAACATAGGAAGTAAAAGCCTTAAGAACAAAGAAGCAGAGTTTTTACCCTCTCTTGGTTATGCTTTTTAATCCTCCCTAAATAAATGTTTTATGTACTGTTGGGATTATCAGGAGTCAACTCAGCATTGTCTCATAAGCATAATAGGGGGTCTTTCTAGTAAATGCATCTCTACTGTGCTTGTGGGATGTGACCTGAGTCACCTGATTTCCTCTTCCTCCTCCTCCTTGGTTTGGGGGATTCTCATTCTCCATTACACTTTGGGCACACCTGCAAGCAGGAGGGCTGCACCATGCAACTCTCGTCCATTCCATCTCGCTTGCATGCAGATCTACTATGAATCTACTTGTATCCAGATCTCCTGAATAAATGTAAGCTATCTCTATTTTTTCTTCATCTAACTAATGTGTGAAGTCTGAGTTTATTTCTGAACGTAATTAAGCTTAAAGGGCAAGTTCCCTGCTGGTTTATGCTTCTACTCTGCAAGATTGTTGTTAGCTGCTTGGAGTTCTTTTATTAACCTTCAAGACTTCATCAAGGGTTAAGGGCCCAGTACAAGACCAGTACAAGACCAGTACAAGACCAGTTGGCCTCACAGCCACAAAAAGGGAAGCTGATTTGCTTATTTAAAAAGCTAAGTTCAAATTTATTTTCCTCTCTCTAAACAATGGAGAAAGAGGAGGGGGCTCCCCCTGTACCAAAATTGACTGAAAATAATTACTCAGCATAGCTATTCAGATTAAGGAAGTAGATAGATTTTGAAGATTGTTTGGATGATCTGGATTCAGAACCAAAAACAGAGGATGGGGAGGAAGCCAATAAACAATGGAAGAAAAAGGATAAGAGAGCTAAAATTCTCACTGCTAGATCTCTTCCAGATCACAGATTAGCAGAGATTAAAAATATTTCTACTGCTAAGGAAATGATTGAGAATTTATGCACCCTGTATTCAGAAGCTGATGATCAGAAAGTGATTTCTTTGTTGCGAGAACTGCATGCATGTAAATTGGAAAACAGTGGAAATGTAAATGACCACCTGATCAGAATGCAGGGAATCTTTGATCAGCTGAGCACAGTTGAGAATCTCATGAATGAAAACCTTAAGACGTCTTTTTTGCTAAGCACATTACCAAATAGATTTTTTCCTTTCATTGCTGGTTTGAATTTAGAAGGGAAGAATTTTTCTCACCTTCTGGGAGGAATTAGATCAGAATATCAGAGGCAAGAAAATTTGCATAACAATAGATTGCCTAGCAGAGACATTGGTTACCTAGCAATGAAGGGTAAACATGAGCTAGAGCCATTAGTGACTCATCAAAATCCCCAAAAGGCCATTGTTTGTAATGCTTGCAAGAAACCAGGACATTTTGCCAAGTTTTGCAGAAGCAAGGACAAGAAGGATTTTTCCAAGGGAAAATCTTTTAAAAGTGAAAAAGCTTTACACACTGTTTATAAAGCTGATACTGTTCTTAAAGCTGATACCAATAAATGCCCCAGATGATGGGTAATTGATTCGGGGGGCAGCAGGCATCTATGTGGGAATAAAAGTGACTTCTGTGAGCTAAGTAAAAAACCAGAAGGAAGCATAACATTAGTAGATGGCAATTCAATTTTGATTCAAGGAAAAGGAAGTGTGCCATTGTGATGCTTCAATGGAAGTGAACACAAAGATCTTATGGCAACACATGTCTTTTATGTACCGGACTTAGAAGCCAATTTACTGAGTGTTTCAACATTGAATAACAAAGGTTTTAATGTAATTTTTAATGCAAATGGGCAATGTAAAGTCACCAGTGGAGAAAAGACTTATGTTACAGGTTTTCAAAAAGATGGTGTTTACCAGGTGCACTGCAAACAACTGCCACCAGATGTCAGCCTTGCCTATCGGCAGCAAAAGGAGGACAACAGCACCACCACCTGGCACAGGTGTTTTGCGCACCATGATTTTAACGCAATTTTAAGAATGAAAACTGAAGGCATGATGAGAGATTCTGAAATAAGCAACCATGATAAATGCCAATCAAAATGTCTGATATGCATCAAAGGAAAGGCAACAAGACCAGCCATACCCAAACAAAGGGAAAGGCAGGCAACTAAGCCACTCGAACGTATCCACACTGGTTTGTGTGGACTTCTTCAAGCATCAGCGGGCGGAAATATATGTTTTATGCTTTATAGATGATTTTTCCACATACTGTGTAATCTACTTACTGATGGAGAAATCCCAAAGAGCAGACATGCTGAAAGTGTATGTAGCCATGGTGACCAACAAGTTCAACAGAACCCCTCAAGCCCTCCAGAGCAATCGAGGAGGTGAGTTCATTTCACAAACCATGCAAACATACCTAACACAGCTAGGCATAGAACACAGACTAACCACTCCATACACGCCTGAACAAAATGGAGTTGCTGAAAGGAAAAATCGCTCCCTAATGGACATGGTAAGATGTATGCTTTTAGAAGCAGATCTGCCTGACAAATACTGGGCAGATGCTGTTTTAACAGCTACATACTTACTTCACGTTTCTACTCTGCAAGATTGTTGTTAGCTGCTTGGAGTTCTTTTATTAACCTTTCAAGACTCCATCATGTAATACAGCATGCAACGAATAAGAGAGGAAAGCATCACTGAAAGAGTTATGACATGGAAAAACTTTCAAAATTTCCCTCTTAAGTAAAGACAACATAAATCATGCTCCTTCCCAGGGGATTATCACTTTGATCTGTGGGACGTTTCAGCAGTTCTATGGTTCTGAGAGTGATACTAGTAGGAGCAGGAACTTTTGATAGGATTGCTGTTACTGATAAAGTTGAATGGGGAGGGATGAAACTCAGGATAATCCACAAAGGGACTGACGAAGCTGAGGCTCACTAAACATGGGAGAAACCAACTGACCCAGGAGGAAAAAAAATCACCCCAGGGAGAAGGCAATGGCAAATCACTAGGTTTAGGGTTAACATTCACCTGGGCTTCAAAAAATTCAGGCAGCAAAGTGATATAGGAAACCATAACCTTTTGCTGCCATCTACAGATTGCCTGGACTTTTGTAGCCCTAAAGATATTGAAAAGTGTAATTATGTAAGAGATCCAATAGAAGTAAATGAGGTTAAAGAAAGATGGAAAGAATATACTGAAATCCTTTATAAATGGAATTGTAGAATAACAGAAACATTTCTAGAGAAAGAGTATATCCAGGAACTAACACCCCTAGAAAGTAAGGTACAAAAGGTGGTAGACAGATTACCAAATAAGAAAATACTAGGTGTAAATGAAATACTTATTGATTTTTTTAAAGCTGATAAAAGTTATATATTAATAAATATGGAACAAGACCGTGTGGCCCAGAGATTGGGAAATATCAGTGTATATATCTTTACTGCAGGTAAGAGAAAGGAACACATGTGAATTATTAACCATTGCACAAATCATGTAAGCAAAGCATTGCTTATGACCTTACAAAGCAGAAGAGACCCATATAAGGAGAGATAAGTACCAAGGAAAATCAGAGTGACACAAGATCAGATTGTTAACTTAACATGTTAGTGCAGTGCTTTCCAACCTGCCGACATTGGCGACACAGCAATGGCAGCAGCGGCAGCGGCACGGGGGCATGCACGGCGGCAGGGGCGCACATGGTGGCGGCGTGGGGGGGGGCGTGCAGTGGTGGTGTGCACGGTGGTGGCAGCGGCGCCGGCCTCCACTAAAACGCAAAAGCGCTGATGGCGTGCCGCTGCCGTCGTCGCCATCATCGCCGTGCACACTGCCGTGCGCCCCCGCATCGCCACTGTGCACGCCCCCGTCACCGCTTCCGGGTTGTGTCGCGACACACTAAACTGTGTGTTGCGACACACTAAAGTGTCGCAACACACAGTTTGGAAAGCTATGTGTTAGTGAATACAAGATGGAAAATGGAAAAACAAGAGAATTTAATAAGGTACACTCATTAAGTCCTTTGGTTGTGCAGATCATGCAAAATGTGGAATATATTAAGACTAATAGGGGCCAATATATCTAAAAATTCTTCTGAGGAACCTTTCCTAAGAAGAAGAAGCTACAATAACAACTGAGTTTTGAAAAACAATGTGGTTCAGAATAGGAAAGGGAGTTAATGGACATGAGACAATAATGCATAGTGTCCATATCTGTTTAACTTATACAGCAATTATATTATAAGAACAGCAGGATTGGGAGATATGACAGTTGGAATTAAATTTAGAGAATAAAACTCTAATAATATGAGATATGCTGATGACAACACTTTGTTAACTAAATGTAAAGTATTCTAGAAGAGCTCATTGTAAAAATAAAAATGGAAAATGAAATAACTGAGTTACTGTTAACTATTCAGAAGACAAACGATGTCAGGTAGTGAGATTACACAATATTTTGAGTGGTTAAAAGAACCCATAGTCTCTTATCTCCATGTCCAATGCTTTTTGATGCATTGAGATGACAGATTCTTTCATCTCTAGTAACCATTTTCTCTCATGTATTTTGAAATAGATGCTTATTGAGACCACAGCCATATATTCACAGATCTGACCTATTTTAAATAGGCTCTTAGATTTTATTTGGATAGAACAGGAACATTTAGAAAGTCTGAGACTTTGTGGCATTTCAGGGAAAGCAAGTACAGTATGTCTAATGGTTTCCACAGTGACCATTTCCCAATGGGTGTGATTTAACATTTTGCAGGCATATCTAGCCTATAGAAGTACTGATGCCTTCTCTTCAAGGGACAGCAGCTTGGGCTGCTTAAAAAGGCCACTTTCTAGTGGACAGGACTTGAAACTCTAACACACAGTGTTCTCCCCACACCTTTTAAAAACACTATAACGTGATTAAATTATCTTCAGCATCAGCTGCATTTGACTGGAAAATGCTGCACAAGCTGGTAGTGGAGACCTGTCTAATTCTGGAAGTCCTCCTATGGAAGGTTCTGCTTTGTTATTGTCCTGTGATCGACCTGCATTTTTAAATTAACACTTGGAAGAGAGGCTGCCTAGACCAGCTAGTTCTTTCTATTTACTCTTGTGAGCTGTGAGAAAACAAACTTCCAGCTCTAACCCCCAAATAGATAATTATTTCCCTCTTTTGTTCTAGCAGGCACCCAATACCTGCTAGACACTTAAGCCTTATTAATATGGAATTTTCCCTTGCTGATGCCTAAACTAAACACCCGTAAACAACTCCAGGGGTGAAGGGGGAGAAAGAGGTTGAACGGCTATAAAATTTGCCCAACAAAAGCAACTCCTTTGTGAGTCATGTACATGGACTACCTGCCTTACCACAACCAGACTCACCATGGTGTACTGAAGGGGTGAATCTCCGATGCGGTAAGTATAGGGAACATTTTAAAATATCATTATTAATTGTAAGCGCCCTGAGCATCTTTCCTAGTGTTCACCTTTTTTGATATCTGACCTGCAACTGCACCAGCCGGTAACATCTCTAGGTGTCAAATGCCCTCTGTGTTGCTCAGGGAAAAAACAAAACAAAACAGGAATTTCTCTATTACTGTGAATAGGGGGCATTCAGAAGAGATGTTGTTTACCTTTACTCTTCTATTTTTAAAAAAGTCCTTTCCAGTTACAATACAGGTAGTTCTCGACTTACAACCATTCATTTGGTGACCTTTTGAAGTTATGACGGTGTTGAAAAAAGTGACTTACAACTGGTTCTTGCACTTACAACCATTGCAGCATCCTGTGGTCATGTGATCACCATTTGCAACTTTCCCAGTTGGCTTCCAACAGGCAAAGTCAATGGGGAAGCCAGCAGGGAAGGTCATAAGTTGCTCCTGTAAGTTGCTCCTGCTGCTTTTTCTACTGAGTAGCCCTGTTACAGAATATGAGATCCCAGGGATCTCGTACTCCACAGCACCCCCTGCCCACAGCCCCTTCTGGCCCACCCACACTCCGTGGTGCCCACCCGTAGCCCCTGCCTACCCACCCGTGCTCCATAGCACTCACCAGTGGTCCCTACTGAACTGCCTGCTGTCCCTGGCAACCCGCTTGTGGCTCCAGCTGATGCACTCCTGCTCCATAGTGCCCGTCCATGGCACTCACACATCCTCCTGCACTCCTTGTCTGGGATATCTACCTTTTCCCACTGAACAAACCACACAGTTCTGGGGTTACAAAGACAACTGGGACTACCGGGATTGCTCTTGCTAAGTGATGCAACAGTGTTATGCACTTTATGACTGCATCACTTAGCAACAGAAATTGTGGTCCCAAATGCTGTCATAACCCAAGGAATACCTGTAACATTTAATGTGTCCTGCACATATCAGATACTAGTGATGCTGATGGCATTAAGGAGCTGTCCTGCATTTTGGTTTGGCTTTGAGGCAGGTTGGCTCTTCCCATGGAAATACTATATTGGGATAAGTCGATGAAGGTTCTCAGTCATCCAGGTGGAACAGTCTGTGGCTTGAATCATGTCAACTGGATTTCTATTTTCTCAGTAGAAATGTTTCACTCCTTATCCAAGCAGCTTCTTCAGTCTGAGTAAAGTTAGTAAGGGAATCCTTAAATATGTTCTAGGGTGGCTGTGTGACCTTGCACCTGGGGCTAGGTCATGGTTATTTTGAGAAGTTTATTTCTAAGTCCCTTTATCATCTAAAGGAGGATCGTTAAGATTACCCTGCTGCTGTTGAGCTTGCGAAATGGTCTTAATCTTCCTAGGCACAGAAGACAAAGCAGGAAGGAAGATAGGGGAAAGGTTGTGCCTGAGGCCCCCACCTCTATTCAAGGAAGGATTTTCCAAGTTGGCATAAATGGATTCCTTGACCCCTCTCTCAAACCACCTATCTTCTCTGTCTAAAATGTGAACATTAATGTCCTCAAATGAGTGTCCTTTTTCCTTTAGATGAAGATAAACTGCTGACTCTGGTCCTGTGGTGTTACTTCTCCTGTGTTGGGCCATCCTCCTGTACAAAGGTTGTTTGGTTTCTCCAATGTAGAGTTCAGAGCACTCCTCACTGCACTGGACTGCATACACTACATTGCTTTCCTTGTGTTTTGGAGTTTGATCTTTGGGGTGTACAAGCCTCTGTCTCAGTGTGTTGGTGGGTTTGAAATATACAGGTATGTGGTGTTTGCCAAATATCCTTTTTATCTTTTCAGACACGCCAGCCATGTAAGGAATGACCAGGTTCTTCCGTTTACTCTGAGTCTCAGCCCTATCTGTCGCTGTTTTAGGTCTGGTAGACTTAGATTTAGTGAAGGCCCAATTTGGATATCAACAGGCCTTCAGAGCTGTTCTCAGGTGCTGCTTTTCATTCTTTTTGGAATCCATGGAGGTGGGGATGGTTTCTGCTCTGTGTGATAATGTCCTGATGACTCCTAGTTTGTGCTGCAGTGGATGGTGGGAGTCAAACATCAGGTATTGATCTGTGTGTGTGGGTTTCCTGTAGATCCCTATTTCTAGATTGCCACCGGTCCCAATGAGGACTTCACAGTCTAGGAATGCCAGTCTGTTGTCCTTGGTGTCTTCTCTGGTGAAGCTAATGTTGGCATCTATAGTGGTCCGTAGTCCGTGAAGGCCTGTACTTCCTGGGCCTTGATTTTGACCCAGGTGTCATCCACATACCTAAACCAGTGCGTGGGCACCGTTCCCTGGAAAGTGTTGAGTGCTTTCTTCTCCACTTCTTCCATGTATAAATTGGCCACAATGGGTGACACAAGAGAACCCATGGCACAGACGTGTTTTTGTCTGTAAAAGTCACCTCTGTATGAGAAATAAGTGGTGTTAAGACACAGGTCCAGAAGATGGCAGATCTGGTTTGGGTTGAGATGGTTTCTCCTTTCAAGGGTGTTGTCCTCTTCTAGTCTCTTCCTGACAGCGGATAGAGCATGAGTGGTGGGGATGCTGGTGAAAAGGGAGGACACATCGAAGGAGACCATAGTTTCATCTGTATCCAGTTTCAGGATCTTTGCTTTGGAAACAAAGTCTTCTGAATTTTGGATGTGGTGTTCAGAGTGTCCAACTAGAGGTGCTAGTATGGTAGAGAGGTGTTTGGCAATGTTGTATGTTACCGAATTAATGCTGACTCTGACTCTGAGATAGGGGAAAACGAAACTTATCAGAGAAACGAAACTGATCTTGTGCAGCAACCAGCGAGTGGAACTCATGATGAGCAGGTGCAGGGTCAAAAGTGTGATACTCATGACCAGACTCGTGATGAGCAGGTGCAGAGAAACGGACCTGGGGATGACCCAGCAGAGCGGGAGAATCCTGAGGAGCCGATTGGTCCAGAACCAGGAATGAAGTCCAGAGCACCAATCAATGCATGAGAAAGGAGGGCTGAGAAGCGCGCCAAGCAGAAGGAAGCCTGATTGGCTCCTGAGGATAGAAGGCGTTCAGAGAACAGAGTAAAAGGACGCCAGTGCAAGCATCCGATCGCTGGTGACAAATGTTCCACTGAGCTAACAGCTTCTTCGGGAGTCCTGCCCTGTAGCTGCCGCAGAACCAGAGCAAGAGCCTTGCATCATTTCAGAATTGACCCCAGCTGCTTCGGAATCTCAACCCGCTCCTTCGCCAAGTCAGAAGGGGTCTTACCTCACAGTCTTTCATCGGACTCCAGCCAATAGCATTCTCAGCGCTTCAGTCCCGTCTCACCCAGCCGCTTCAGCCAAGTTTCGTCCTGCAGCCTTAGTCAAGCAACCCCTTGCTAATTCAGCTAAGTTTTATCAGTTTGCTCCTGGGCAGTCTTATCGTGCTAATCTAGTGCAGTCGCATTTCATTGTTCCAGAAGTACCTTGCCTAGTTTTGCCAGTCCAGCCTCAGTATCATCTTGTTGGTCCAGAAGACCCTTGTCCAGTGAATCCAGTGCAGCCTTGCCTTGTAAATCCAGTTAAGCATTGTCTTGTTGCTCCAGAGGAACCTTATCCAGGGAGTCCAGTACAGCCTTGTCTTACAGTTCCAGCCCAGCATTGTCCTGTCGCTGCAGAAGGACCTTGTCCAGTGGATCCAGTCCAGCCTTGCCTTGCAGATCCAGTCCAGAGTTGCCCTGTCACTCCAGAATAACCTTGTCCAGTGGATCCAGTCCAGCTTGTCCTGTAATCCAATCCAGTCCTGCCTCAGTGCTTCAAAAGATCCTGCCTTCAAGTGAAACCAGTTTAGTCCTGCAGTTCCAGTCAGCCTTGTATCATTGTTTCAGAGGACTTTGGTCTGTGCAACTTGTTGTGATCGCTAGCCAGTGTTCCTGCAGAGGTGCTAAGCCTTTCAAGTGCATCCTGCTGTGTAGTCCAGTTGATCCAAGTCAAATTAAAGTTATGCGCTTAAAGGACTTTTTCCAATTGTAAATAGTTTTAATTGTAAATAAAACTATTTCCTTAAAGAGTTCTGGTGGTCTCATACTCAAAACAGAACAATATGATATTGTTTATGGTTATCTTGTATGCATTCCTTGTTGATATAGTCAGATTAAGAATCTATGATTAAGTCTGTGATTATGCTCTATCTTCTAGAAAGATATTTCCCCTCACATGGAGACACATTTTGGAAACTCCTGGTTATTTGTAATATAGCTTATTGTTGAGTGATATTATATTAATGTATTGACTATACAATGTATTGGGCTTAATAGCACTGAGAATAGTTTCCCACAGTTCATCTGCATTCATGCCAGCTGCATACTTTCCATGGTTTTTTTTTCCTTTGGCTTTTCTATTATACAGGTTGGGTTTCTAGGCCTGGCTTTCTTGTAGCAGACCCCTGATTTTTCCTTTGCCTAATCTTGTCATTCACCCTGAAGGCTGACTTTGTTGTTTCAATGGTGTTCATTGCCCTTGAATACAAGTCTAATCATCTATTAGTTTGCCTTTGACATATTCTAGTATTAGATCTGACACTGACTTTAGTTACCCGAGTGTTAAGGCACTGCATGCTTTGAAAAGACTGTGCAGGAATAAGATGCTTCATAAGTATCTTTCCATTATTTCCCAGTCTCATGCATATATTTCACAATATTTGCCATGACATTTATGTCCTGATGCATCTTCCATCCAATGCTGAATGTTTTCAATTTACATTTCAAATATTATTTATTGCTTAGATATAAACGTTTATATTATTTTAGAGCAGTGCTTTCCAAACTGCCGCCGTTGGTGACACACCAATGGCGGCGGCGGTGGCACGGGGGCGTGCGTGGTGACACGGGGGCATGCGGCGGCGGCCTCCATTAAAACGTGGAAGTGCTGATGGCACGTTGCTGCTGCCGCCATGCACACCACTGCCGCCGCGCACGCCGCCGCGCCACCGCCGTGCACACCCCCACCGCTGCTTCTGGGTTGTGTTGTGACACACTAAACTGTCATGACACACAGTTTGGAAAGCTATGTTTTAGAGGCTAGTCTACACTACCTATCATTTAGCAATGTTACCTTTCCTTATATGTGTGAGTTTATCAATAAGAAGATTGAAGAATACTTCTGTGTATTTGCAGGATTCTCAGCTGATGTCTTGGCTTAAAACATATCTTTAGATAGTCACAATTCTATCCTGAATTTCCAAAAATGATGATTCCTATTATTTAACTTTGGTGATTAATATTTAATTGCTACACTGTCTGCCTTCTTCCTCCTGTTAACAACTGTTAATGACCCTCCTTTTCTCCTTTTGACGTGTAATTATATATTTCTTGCCATTTACCTTGTGCCTATGATGTTGTAGCAGGGGAATCAATTGCTGAGTCACCCACATATACAGAAGAACTCCAGTTAGCGATCTTTTACTTCAAGAATAGATAACAGACAAATTTGCACAGCAAGATTTCAGTAGAAAAAGGGAGGGAAATAGGAGCAGGAAACAGAGAGAAAAGTATTTGAATTAGCAAGAGAAAGCAAGGCAGATTATACGTAGTTATGGGGGGAGAGAATTGCATCTCTGGCCCCTCATGCGTGGAGTGCCTCAGGGCTCAACACTCTCCTGTCTCCTGTTCAACATCTACATGAAACCACTGGGTGAGGTCATCCGCAAGTTCGGGGTGTAGTATCATCAGCATGCTGGAGGCTGTTCAGGTCTGGATGGGGCAGAACAGACTTTGGCCAATCCTAACAAGATTAAGTGGCTGTGGCTGTTTGTACCCCTGGGTTGGGGATGTCACCATCTTTGGTCTTGGTTGGGGCTGCACTTCCCCAGTCAAGACTGATGTGCCACTTGGAGGTCCTTCTGGACTCACAGCTACTGCTCAAAGAGCAAGTAGCAGCTGTGGCCAGTAGGGCCTTTGCACAGGCTCATCTTGTGCACCAGTTGCACCTTTTCCTCGATCAGGAGGCCCTTCAGATAGTCACTCATGCCCTGGTCACGTCAAGATTGGATTAATGCAATGCACTCTATAGGGTTAGGGTGCTATGCTGGGGGAGGCACCAAAATGACAAAATAGTATTTGACAGTCCAGCGCAAGTTCTTCCTCCCCCTCTTCCTCCTCCTCGCTGGCAGGTTTGGCAGCTGCAATCAGAGAGGCGATGCTGAATGCATTGGCCTTGGGGGACAGGGGCTTGCCTCATCCATGGGGTGGGGGGAAGTGGGAAACCTGCCCACTGGCACCCTCCAAGCCCAGCTCAGCGCTCCACGGGCAGCTGGCTCAGACGTGGCCAAAACGAGTGGCAAGGAAAGGGAAACATCAGCGGAAGCTTCTGACATGGTTTTCCTCCCACCCCCCAGGGCCCGTCCCTCCCGGCCCCTCCACAGCCCCTTGCTGCTCCCTCCAACCAGCTGGTGGAGCCCTGCCCCACTGCCTTTTCGCCCAGCACCTCCCACGCTGGCAGCAGGCAAAGGCAGCAATCTGGACACATTTGCTCTGAACTAAGTCCTGCTGGTGCACAGGGAGGGCCGGCCCTTTCTCTTCCCATCACGGGAGACGAGGGTGTGCAGAAGTAAAGCTTAATACCTGCCCCCCTTTCCAAAACTTGCAGATTTTTATTTCCCCAGGTAACCATTTCCAGCTCTGGGCACCCCACTTTCCTTTTACCTCCCCCCACCCCAGTTTCCCCCAGCCACCCTCCTTCATTGATTTCGTCCCCTTCCTTGCAAGATACGGAAAGGGCCACCCTGTCATCTGTCATCTGTCATCTGTCATCTGTCATCTGTCATCTGTCATCTGTCATCTGTCATCTGTCTGTCCATCTATCTATCATCTATCTATCATCTATCATCTGTCCGTCCATCTATCTATCTATCTATCTATCTATCTATCTATCTATCTATCTATCTATCTATCTGATTTACACAGTATATTCTTTGGATGTGCTTGGTGCACTTCCATTATGGGACACCATGCCCTGGTGCATGGTATCTCATCTGAGACTCGCACAAGCATGCAGTCATTGACAAGATTTGACATTGTATCAAGCCACAGTGTGTTTCTGGCTTCTGAGCCCAGCCATGGTGGTTTATAAACCTTAGCTTATTTAAGTAATGAGAACAGCCCAATAATGTGCTGAATGGACTGTTCAGGCCTTGTGTGTTATGAGAACCCACTTTCGTATTTTGTGTGCATTGCCTCTGCTGTCAATAATTGCTTACGGCTTCAGTAAAAACATCACTAGGAAAATCATCAGAGATGTTATTTTCATTACAGGAGACTGGAATGCTAAGGTGGGTAGTCAAACGACACCTGGAATTACAGGCAAGCATGGTCTGGGAGAACAAAATGAAGCAGGACATAGGCTGATAGAATTTTGCCAAGACAACTCACTGTGCATAACAAACACTCTCTTCCAACAACCTAAAAGACGACTTTATACATGGACTTCACCAGATGGTCGACACCGAAATCAGATTGACTACATCCTTTGCAGCCAAAGGTGGCGGACATCTGTACAGTCGGTAAAAACAAGACCTGGAGCTGACTGTAGTTCAGATCACGAACTTCTTACTGCAAAATTTAGAATCAGACTAAAGAGAATAGGGAAGTCCCACAGATCAGTTAGATATGAGCTCACTAATATTCCTAAGGAATATGCAGTGGAGGTGAAGAATAGATTTAAGGGACTAGATTTAGTAGATAGGGTCCCAGAAGAACTATGGACAGAAGTTCGCAACATTGTTCAGGAGGTGGCAACAAAAAATGTCCCAAAGAAAAAGAAAACCAAGAAGGCAAGATGGCTGTCTGCTGAAACACTGGAAGTAGCCCAAGAAAGAAGGAAAGCAAAAGGCAACAGTGATAGGGGGAGATATGCCCAATTAAATGCAAAATTCCAGAGGTTAGCCAGAAGAGATAAGGAATTATTTTTAAACAAGCAATGTGCGGAAGTGGAAGAAGACAATAGAATAGGAAGGACAAGAGACCTTTTCCAGAAATTAGAAACATTGGAGGTAAATTCCAGGCAAAAATGGGTATGATCAAAAACAAAGATGGTAAGGACCTAACAGAAGCAGAAGAAATCAAGAAAAGGTGGCAAGAATATACGGAAGATCTGTATAGGAAGGATAATAATATTGGAGATAGCTTTGACGGTGTGGTCAGTGAGTTAGACCAGACATCCTGAAGAGTGAGGTTGAATGGGCCTTAAGAAGCATTGCTAATAACAAGGCAGCAGGAGACGACGGTATCCCAGCTGAACTGTTTAAAATCTTGCAAGATGATGCTGTCAAGGTGATGCATGCCATATGCCAGCAAATTTGGAAAACACAAGAATGGCCATCAGATTGGAAAAAATCAACTTATATCCCCATACCACTAAAGCACTAAAGAATGTTCAAACTATCGAACAGTGGCATTTATTTCACATGCCAGTAAGGTAATGCTCAAGATCTTGCATGGTAGACTCCAGCAATTCATGGAGCGAGAATTGCCAGATGTACAAGCTGGGTTAAGAAAAGGCAGAGGAACTAGAGACCAAATTGCCAATATCCGCTGGATAATGGAGAAATCCAGGGAGTTTCAGAAAAACATCTATTTCTCTTTTATTGACTATTCTAAAGCCTTTGACTGTGTGGATCATAACAAATTGTGGCAAGTTCTTGGTGGTATGTGGATACCAAGTCATCTTGTCTGCCTCCTGAGGAATCTGTATAACGACCAAGTAGCAACGGTAAGAACAGAGCACGGAACAATGGACTGGTTTAAGATTGGGAAAGGAGTACGGCAGGGTTGTATACTCTCACCCTACCTATTCAACCTGTACGCAGAACACATCATGCGACGTGCTGGGCTTGATGAATCCAAGGCTGGAGTTAAAATCGCTGGAAGAAACATTAACAATCTCAGATATGCAGATGATACCACTTTGATGGCTGAAAGTGAGGAGGAGTTGAGGAGCCTTATGACGAAGGTGAAAGAAGAAAGTGCAAAAGCTGGGTTGCAGTTAAACCTCAAAAAAACCAAGATTATGGCAACCAGCTTGATTGATAACTGGCAAATAGAGGGAGAAAAAGTGGAGGCAGTGACAGACTTTGTATTTCTAGGCGCAAAGATTACTGCAGATGCTGACTGCAGCCAGGAAATCAGAAGACGTCTACTTCTTGGGAGGAGAGCAATGGCAAATCTTGATAAAATAGTTAAGAGCAGAGACATCACACTGACAACAAAGGTCCGCATAGTTAAAGCAATGGTATTCCCCATAGTAACCTATGGCTGCGAGAGCTGGACCATAAGGAAGGCTGAGCGAAGGAAGATAGATGCTTTTGAACTGTGGTGTTGGAGGAAAATTCTGAGAGTGCCTTGGACTGCAAGAAGATCAAACCAGTCCATACTCCAGGAAATAAAGCCAGACTGCTCACTTGAGGGAATGATATTGAAGGCCAAACTGAAGTACTTTGGCCACATAACGAGAAGACAGGATATCCTGGAGAAGAAGCTGATGCTAGGGAAAGTGGAAGGCAAAAGGAAGAGGGGCCGACCAAGGGCAAGATAGATGGATGATATTCTGGAGGTGATGGACTCAACCATGGGGGAGCTGGGGATGGTGACGGCCGACAAGAAGCTCTGGCGTGGGCTGGTCCATGACGTCACGAAGAGTCGGAGGCGACTGAATGAATAAACAACAACAGCAGGAAAATCATAGCATCCTATTTATAGGATCTATTTTCCCAGGAAAGAAGATAAAGAGGAACATTTCGTTAGAAAACCAAGACTGGGCTCAGCTTCAAAAGAAAATTATAAAGAATGTCCTTTAATGTAATTATGTAATTACTAATAAATAATGTTGTAAGTTATTGTGTGTTTTATTTTGGCAATCGTTTCCTAAACCTAAAAATCTGTCATATACAAAATTAAATTAAATTAAATTTATTTTAACTAAGATTAAAAACTGTAGATTGAAAATTTTTAAGCCAATCATGACTGTAATATATTTCTGTAGCTTAAGTTGTTAGATTTAAGAAAATTACAAACTGATTTAAAATCAGTTTTATTAATTTAATGTATAATAGAATAATAAAACTTGCTAACACCTCCCTCACCAACCCAAGGGGGGGGGCATGGAATCCACATTTGCCCTGGGTGACACAGACCCTAGTTGCGGGCCTGCTAGCCAGTATGTTCCAGCAGAGTGGGTGTGCTCCAGGTCCCCTCCATTAAATGTTGCCATCTTGTGGGACCTAGGAAGCATGCCTTCTCTGTTGCAGCCCCCACCCCCTGGACAGCATCCCCCCAGATAAGGATGACATAAAGATGCCCTCTTTCCTGGGGTTCCAGAAAGCTTTGAAAACCTGGCTTTGGTCCCAGGCCTGGGGTTGGTGTTTGTTGTTTGTTTTGTTTTGTTTTGTTTTGTTTTGTTTTGTTTTGTTTTGTTTTGTTTTGTTTTGTTTTGTTTTGTTTTGTTTTGTTTTGTTTTGTGGATTTTGTTATTAGAGCATTTGAGTCCAGGCTGCTTATTGATTTAATATCTTTAGCTGTTTTTATGTCTTTTTTAGTTTTGTGCACCACCCAGAGTCAACTGGAGTTGGGCAGCCAATAAATTTAAATGAATAGATAAAACAAACAAACAAACAAACAAATACTGTTAATATTAACTAAAGTGTTAAATTAGTTCACATGTTTTTACCTATTTAATGTTTGGTTCCAATAAATAAACAATATCATGCCTGAGAACTTAGAAGAACCTTCTTACTGTAATTTAAATAATATTTTACATTTTGGGCTTTCATCAATTCAATTTAAAAACATATAAGGTCACAATACTATACACACATAGTTGGAAATTAGAACTGGTTTCAAGGGGACAGGAGAGGAAAGGAGTAACCAAAAAAAGAGAAAGGAAAGTGGAACAAAAATAAGATAACTATGCAACATGAGCTCCAAAATGCCAACTGGCTAATCTAATTTAAATGGCAGTACCTTTAGTAGAATAAGCTGGAGGTAGGATGAATCAAGAAGTTAACTGAGGGTAAGTATGGAACAGAACATTTCTATCAGAACTGCTGGAACCCAGACAGTTGCTGTTTTCAGGTAAGGACACCTCTATAGCACCAGGCAACTTTTTCACTTACTGTATATCCTCAGTTGCAGTTTGGGGTACTACATTACTGTCTCCACTGAGACCATCATTTCCTCATATAAACGACCAACACTCCATCCAGCAAAAAATGGCAGCCAGCTGGGTTCCAACCCCACCTCTCATTTTCTCCTCACTGTATTTGCTTTTCACAGCAAAGAGAAAAGTGGGATGGGAACCAACTGACTGTTGTTCAATAGCAAAGCCACCTCTCAGAACAACTACAACAGATAGAGATGCAGTGGTAAGGCACCATGATGCCTTGGTTAGAAAAAAAATGGAGAATCCCGGGAGGCAGGATGAAGTAGGAATTCTCATCAATGGAAAACCCACTATATCCTCACAACTTCAAAGGAAGAAACATGCCAGTTTCAACCAAGCTCGCCACATAGCCTTCAAACCTGGGGTGGGTGGGGAAGGGAACAAAAATTTCCCATCCCTGAGTTAAAGCATGAAGATGGGTCATGATACAGTACCTTATCTTTTACATACCCATTATGGAAACACAGATAGTCAATGGCACTACAGGATGAGGAAAGGAGAGAAATCAGAGGCTAAAAAACAGACTTTGTGGGAGAATGGAAAACCAAAGACCATTCTTAGAGGAACAATATCCTCCACTATGCTAAATTTTAATAAAAACTGTTTTCTTGACAAAGTGCTTGAAATGCCATGGCTCCTTTGCCTGTGCTATTAAATGGTCATGTTTTGTTAAAGACACTCATGTTTTTCAAATGGAGTTTAAAGGCTCTTTTCCCCCCCTTTTTTCATTGCTTGTAGTATATGGATTACTAGTCCTAACAACATAAGTAGTACAATACAGTTAAATCAAATACTAGAACTAACTGAAACTAAAGGAAGTCAGACATCCTTATCCCTTTATTACAAATACAAGAGCAAGATGCATTTATAAAATATTTTTTTAAATTTCTTAAATGAGTTTTTATAATATACGAATTAACACTGTTCTTACTTTTGATGGAATAAGAGTAGGAAAATGTTAATAGGAAATGCCAAAACTTTAACTCAAAGAACTATTAACAGGATTAATTCACAGAAACATTGGGTGGAGTGATTATTAATGCTGGAGTTCTTGATTTTAGGGGAAACTAAATGTGAATATAGTGAAATTCATATCTTGGAGTTTTAAAAGTGTGCATTAATATATTGATACCTGTATATTGATATATATATCAATATATATATATATATATATATATATATATATATATATATTGATATATTAATAATATTGTAAGTTTAATTCCATGGCAAGAAAAGCTAATAGAAAAAGAAATTTAAAATGGGTGGGAGTTCCTAAAAAAGGAGATATTAAAATAGAATTGCAAATAATTTCAATAAGAGTTAAAAATGGAGGACAGCAGAAGTAATTTATATGCCTGGGCTACACAAAAGTATAGTGAAGACCCGGAAATAACAAAGGA
This sequence comes from Charina bottae, assembly GCA_023362775.1. NCBI lineage: Eukaryota > Metazoa > Chordata > Lepidosauria > Squamata > Charinaidae > Charina > Charina bottae. Next base: position 705,319 of record JALMGJ010000008.1, read on the forward strand.
TACCTATAGGAAGAATAAAGTTGGAAAAATCACCAAGGAAGACTACAAGCAGGTAGTGGGGAATTGTAGAGAGAACACCAAGAAAACTAAAACTCAGAATGAGCTGATCTTGAGCTAGCAATGTCAAAAGGTGTATATATCCAAAGTAAAAGGAAGAAAAAATAATCAGCTGCTCAGTAAGGATGGCAAAATACTAACAAGTAACAAAAAAAAAGACTAAATTCCTATTTTATTTCAGTCTTCTCCAACAAGAGGTTATGTATTCATGAATTTCAGGACAATAAGGTCGGACTGAAACTTGAGACTGATAAAAATGTCATCAGGGAATATCTTTCTTACTTTGATGTGGTTGTCTCTATCTTCAAAAAGGGGGAAAGGAGGATCCAGGGGAGGCCAGTTAGTTTGACATCAATATATGGGAGGATTCTTGAATAGATTGTAAAGATCTGTGTGTAAACATCCTAAAACATATCACAAGCAGTCATAAATTTATCAAGATCAAATCTTGCCAGATAAACTCTATCTCATTTTTTTTTATTGATTAACTTCTATAATAACTTTTGGGAATGCTCTAGATATAATATATATTTGATTGCAGCAAAAACATTTGATAAAATAACCCATGAAATTCTGATTAGCAAGCTAGTTAAGTATGGGCTTAATGGCATAATAATTAAGTGGATACATTACTAGCTCTGAGTAATTATATTCAAAGGGGCTCCTCAACTGTTCCTCATCAGACTGGAGTAAGACATTGAGTAGGATTCCACAGGAATCAATTCTGGATTCTGTACTCTTCAATATTCCAATTAATGATTTAGATGAAGAGAATATATAATATATTTAGAGAAGCACAATACTCAGTGGGATAGTTAATACTGATGACAGTAATAACATTCAATATAGAGTAGAAAATGGGCTCAAAACAACAGAATCAAATTTAACAGAGGCAAAAACAAATTTTGTCACTTAGGAAACAAAAATCAGATGCACAGATGCAGAATGGGGGGTAGATGGCTTGATATGAGAACTTGTAGTGGCTAATTGCAAATGTAACCCATCTCAATAGTGTTATCTGGCAGTCCTCCCCCCTCCCCACCCCAAATAAAATGCTAGTAGAAGTTTAGACTGCATCAACAGAAATACAGTTTCCAAATCAAGGAAAGTGATTATAATCCATGTAGATTACTGCAATGCGCTCTACATGGGGCTACCCTTGAAGACTATCCGGAAGCTTCAGCTAGTGCAGAATGCGGCCGCGCGAGCAATTTTGGGTGCACCAAAATCTGCACACATAACACCTCTGCTCCGCGAGCTGCATTGGGTGCCGGTCTGCTTCCGGGTACAATTCAAGGTGTTGGTTATTACCTTTAAAGCCCTACATGGCATGGGGCCAGAATACCTGAAGGACCGTCTTATCCCCATTTTATCGACCCGCCCCACCAGGTCATTCAGAGAGGGCCTGCTACGAACCCCATCAATTAAAGAATGTCATCGGATGGGGTCTAGGAGGCGGGCCTTCTCTGTGGTAGCGCCCACACTGTGGAACATCTTGCCCCCAGAGTTGAGGCAGATCTCCTCCCTCCCGACCTTTAGGAAAGAGCTGAAGACCGGACTCCAAGCCTGGCTGGCAGCTCGACAAGTCAGAGTTTCTCAGAGCTCTGAGCTCTGAGACCTGGCTAACTTTCTATCTTGTTTGCAGGGGTCTACAGACCACTGAAGTTTCCCCCTGGAGAAGGGGGAACCAGAAGATTGCTCACAGAGCCATTGTAATTGCCCACTCCTGTTTTTCTTTGTTGTTTCCACCGCGGAGAAGAACGGGGGTGAATGCAGTGAAATGGCCGAAGGAGGATCCTAGCTCTGCAGAGAACGTAAGTCTCTTGGGAGACACAAGAGTGACAGCCAGCTTTTAGACCACTTTATATTAGTTTTCTTTTTTAGATTAGTACATTTTTATTATCTAAAATTTATCTTTGGACTTCGTTCAAAATGTTGGCTAATTTTGTGTTTTCTTTGCTATAATTAATTTTGGTGGAAGTTTGATAGATTTTATTTTGGCAACATAGTGAACAAGTTTGTATTTTTCTGCCTTTCTTTTGTATCAGAGAAATTGGGACTTAAGAGACTTTGTTGGTATTTCTCACTCGACAAACTAACTGACTTTTGAGAAATTGTCTGTTTTGGTTAAGCAGCTTGCAGCCTGAAGAATAAAGAAGAATAAAGAATAAAGTATAGAGAATGTGTGCCTCTTTACCTTTTTTTTTTCTTTTTCTACTTTTTTTTTAGAAAGGACTATCTTTCATTTGGAATATATTTTCATCTTTCCTTTTACAAACTGTTTGAAATACTGCTCTGTGGAATTTTTTCATCTTTTACTTTAAAAGCTTTTCTCACTTAAAGAAATAGACATTATTGATAAATAATAGAACAGCTGTTCCCTGCTCCCTGAGAAAATTTTTTGTTTTGGCTACGGCAGCTGATTACGGTTTGAACAACAAATAATGGCATTTCTCACAGCACTTCAGGATTTTAAGGAAGAAACCAGCAAAAATTTTTTGCAAATTAAGAAATCCATAGAACGTATATTAATAGTTTTGGTGGCTCAGGAACAGAAGATACAAGGGACAGATTTAGAAACAGAGGAAAGACCTTTCGAACCAGTAGAGAAACAGGGAAAGAGGACTTTGAATGTATTGGTACAGAAGAAGATTATGATATTTTACAGGAAGTGGTCTATTAAATGTTTGGGCATAAATACATTGTGGCAGCTGAGACAGGAATATTTTAATATGCAAATTGATAGATATGGCAAAATAAACATTTTGACATCCCACATGAGTTACAGAAATAAACAAGTTGCATATTGTGATATTGGCATAACCTAAACAGGAGATTTATTGATATTGATTTGGAATGCAAGGTTAATGAAAATGCGGATTTGGTATTGTACACAGAGTAAGCACAGATATGAGAAACTGTACAGATGCATAAAAACATGATATTTTAAGTGTAAGATACAAGATTATAAATAAATATGTTGATATTATATATTACTCTTTCTGGAGACACATTTATGAGAAGACAATGAGATGATGAGATGGAATTAGAATGTAGGTTATTACAAGAATATGTTGTATGTATTAGGTTATATGTTATGTTAGGTTTTGTATTTTTGCTATATTATGTATTATGTTATGTAATATGTTAGATTATGTATTAATGGAATATATAGTCATAACATGAACAGAATATACTGTATTTTATTAGACGTAGATAAGGCCTTTATTTGTTATACTAATTGGACTTTATTGAAGATATAAATATAGATGTAAAAATGGAAAGAGCAAATGGAAAACATTTAATTGATGCAACAATGAACATTTGATTACTATTCTAAGGAGTAGAAACCAGAGATGGATTGTTGGAAGATATCAAGAAAGGCGAAACCTATATGAAGAACAGAAGATTGGATTATAGAAATCATAGGGTATATGACAAAGAAAAGTTTCTGTGTATTGTATGAAGGACTAACATTTAAAGTTAATTGTACTTAAAGTTCAAGGATAAATTGGAGGACATCTATTTTCTATATTTTCTTTGTTTGTTATTTTTTGACTTCACTTTTTCTTTTCCTTTTTCTTACTTTGTATTTCTATTTCTTTTCTTTTGTATTAGCTCTTAATATGTATTTTAAAATTTAATAAAACTTATGGAAAAAAAAAAAGGAAAGAGCTGAAGACCTGGTTCTGCCGCCTGGCATGGGAAGGAGGAAAGGATAGTTCCTCATGGGGGTGGTTAATTCCTTAATTTATTGTCCTTCATTTAATTCCATCTCCATCTGGATTTATAATTATTTATTAATTTATATATTGTACATTGATGTTTTATCCTGTTTTAATCTATTTTATTGTAAACTGCCCAGAGTTCCCCGTTGGGGGAGATGGGCGGTTATATAAATTTAATTAAATAAAAATAAATAAAATAAAGTAGTTTCTCTACTTTTTTTTTTTTGCTATACTCCATCTTGAATATTGTGTCCTATTCTGGGCACCATGCTTTAAGAACATTTCAGATAAACAGAAAAGAGCAGTGAAGATTATCAGATGATCAAAAACTAAGACTCATGAAAAAGGACAGAAGAAATTTGTTGTGTTTAGTCTGATTATGATGATAGCATCTTCAAATATCTGAAAATAAGTTACAAAAAAGACTAAGACCTGTTCCCTGTCATTACCAAGGCCAACCCAAAATAATCGATTGAAGCTCAGATGAGCTTTCCAAACCTTAGGCATTCCAACTGAATATCAGAAAAAAAATGTTAAGACCAGTTTGACTGTGGAACCAATTACCCATAAAAATGGTGGACTCCTTTTATTGGATGTGTTTGAGTTGTAGCTAGATATACATTTGATGAGAACCATTTAATTTGATTTCCTGCACTGAAGGGGGAAGGGATTGGTCTTCATGGCATAAATAGCCCTTTCCAGCCTTAATATAATTCAATGTACCACTTTTCATTAATTTTCTTCAATCTGTCAATTATTTGCATTTTTCTAAAGACTTTTTTCTTTTTCTGCCTTTGGTTTTTTGATGATTTCAAAGCAGATAACATTTAGTGACAACTCAAGGCATTTTGGTGCCTCAGGAGAAGGATAAAATGGTAGCCCTCCCATTTCATATACATAAACTATTTCAACTGGCATCTGAATTATGCCACATCTCCATATCTAAAGACACCAGACTAGCTTAGCAGATGCAGGGCAGGCTGTGCACCACTCACAGCTGATCCTCCACCATCTTGTTTCTGCTTCATTTGTTCAATTGCTTCATCCTACCTCAGGTTTTCTATCAAGAGGACCACCCCATGGGAATTATTTTCTTCTGTGTTATTAGACAAGAAGGAATAACCCATCTAAAAATGTACCAACTAGCTGTGAATTTGCATATATAGAAACCTACACTTGTTTGTGTGTGCACATATATTCATATACATACCACTGTAAAAAATGGTGTGACCAAAGCAGACACAACATATTATACAATTGATTTGTTTATATTTAAATTTGCCTAACTTAAAGAGAAAAAAATAGAAGATTAAACATTTAGAGTAGTATATGCAGACCAAATGGTCCTCTAGTTAAGACTCCTGGCAATAGAATTATTGTTTAAATAGGTTTAGGCCCATGCAACTGAAACAGCCCTCTTTCCAATTGTATTTCTTCTCAATCCCCCAAATGGGGGACTATTCTGAATGTGGTAGGCTGTGGGGTAAGGAGAAAAACTGTCACTTTTGTTAGTGAATATCCACTTATGGAAAATTATGGAAAATGTGGGCTCCTCCTCTTTCACAAAAAAATTTCTTGCATGATAAAGTATAGCCTTTCCTAAATTGGTGCCTCCAGATGTGTTGGGACCATCTGTATTAATAATAACTCCCAGCTTCCTTGACCATATGGGAGAACTTCATGATTGGGGAAGGTTAAGGTATAGCAGTGACAAATATTATTATCATTAGAGAATCCTTCTGTGCCCTTTACCCTTCTTTGCTAAAATGGCTTATCAAATGAAGGTATGGAAGGAAATTACATTATGCTCTTTGTAGGTACCACAGATGTGGGGAAAATGTTTTGCTTCATGATTACCATGTTTCCATCAATCTCAATTTTCTGGTTCTCTCAGAACACCCACTTATCCTCTAACAAAATGGCTCTGATGTCCAATATGTTGAGTCATTTGTTATTCAATGTTTCTCTAAGAAATAAAAGTGTCACTCTTTCACACAATTTAGTAATGATCCTAAATTAGAAGGAGGTTGTTAGCATGCCTTGTGTGGATTAAGCTGAGGGAAGCATTAATGAAGCACAAGCACATCCAGTCATCTTGCATGTTTCTTTAGGCCTCTCATTCATTTTCAGAATGAGAGCAGTTAAGTACTTCACTTATGATTATTTTACCACCTACCCATTTATAAAATGTGACAGGCTCACTTTATAATATTAACACATTCATCCTCTAGTATTTATATTGCATACAGTTGACTAAAATAACTGCTTTAGAAAACCAATTTACATTCTGCAAGCAGAGGTATGTTCTTAAAAGTTTCCCTGTCCAAAGATTGTTAGTAAGTAATAATATTTATTCTGTCAATGACCAGCAAGATAAAATTAATAAAATAACAACTAAACTTTAACTAAATAAAATAAGGTACAAGTACAATTATACATAGTAACTGTGAATTAAAACAATTATAATATAATCTATAAATCCTTATTACAATAATAACATATTTATTTACCTGAATATTTATTTACCTAAACCCCAAAAATTAATAGAACCTTTATATTAATACTTTGTTTTAAAATATATACCCTCAATTTTTTTTAAAAAAAATAGCTAAACAAAATATTACTAGAGATAGAAAAATAAGCAAGAATCCCTACTTCTTTAACCGGTTTTACCTTATTATCATTGCGGCGGCGTAAAATTTAGCTACTGCACATGTGATAGTTCCTGGTTTATAACCCATAGCTACTGATCTTCCTGGGAAATTTTCTATTAGGGGGTAAATGTATATTGGTCTGATATCTCTGTAGTATTTACAGCGTAATAAAACATGCAAGATGTTTTCAACCTCCTTAGTACCACATGTACAGATTCTCTCTGCTAAGGGGATTTTATTATACCTGCCTTGCAGGAGTGCTGATGGAAAGATATTAAATCTAGCTCTAAAAAATGCTATTCTAATCTTAGGAAAAGTTAGGTCTTCCAAGTATTTTGCTGGTTCCCATGTACCCCATCTTATCTGACTTCTACTATGAAAAGGTATCCTATTAACTTCCATATCTCTCATTCTATTAATAACCAATTGCTTGGCTTGATCGAAGCCTAAAGATTTTAAAAGTAATGGAGACAGTCCATATAGAGCCAACTTATGCTCTGTCGCCTGTTTCCAGGGAGAGGAAAAGTTACCAATCAGGAATAGAGGGGTCAAACCCACTGGAAAGTATTGAATTTTCAACCAAAAGGTTAACATCATCTTCCAGGCCCTAACCTGAATTTGAGGCATTCCTGTTTATTTATTATTTTATTTATTTATTTATTAATCATATTTATACCCCGCCTATCCCCTCCCTATCGGAGGACTCTAGGCGGCTTACAGCATTTCAATTTATATATTTATACAATTCATATATATATATCATTAACCGCGCGCTCAGGAAGGGGGTAGGGGAACCGACTCTTCTTCTGTAGGCATTGGACTACATGTCCCAGCATACCTTGCTTCCGAGTCGGCTGCTGACATCCTGGATGTTCACCGATCGGGTTCCGTCGTCCTCCGTCGCCATTCACAGGATTCCCAGGATCTTCCTTCATTCCAAGGGCGACCCCCGAATAACAGGACGCCGGCAAATTCTCTCACTTTAACGTGGTACCCACGTTTATCTACTCGCCTTAGGTTTCAAACTGCTGGGTTGACAGAAGCTGGGGCTAGTGACGAGAGCTCACCTCGCCACGCGGGGATTAGAACTGCCGACCATCAGATCTTTTACAGGCAGTCTTCCAGCTCAGCGGTTTAACCCGCTGAGCTACTGCGCCCCTCATATATACCCCTTTATAGTCTCAGCTGGGCCTTTGGCGTTCCACTAGGTGCAGCTAAGATTGATCGCAGGAATTTTGTTTGTACAGTTTCTTGTGACTCTTTCTTCAAAATAATTCCTGCTTGTGCCCCATAAAGAATTTGTGTCAACGTTTTGGCCTCAAAAAGTTTTAAGGCTGCAGGGACTAATTGTCCTCCGCCTTTGTAAAAAACAACAACATTTAATAGCATTTGAAGACCTAAGGGATAATTGCACTGCATAGTTCAGATGTGCATTCCAACTACCTTTTGAGTGAAAAATCACTCCAAGGTATTTAAATGCATTAACTTGTTCTAAATTATGCCATTCTACCCTCCAAGAGTATTGAACAGCTCTTCTAGCAAAGACCAGAATTTTTGATTTGTCAAAATTTAGAACCAAATTGTTTAATCTGCAGTAGTTTAGTACTGCTGCTATGGCTCTTTTCAGTCCAATTGGAGTTTGTGAGATTATTATGGCATCATCAGCATAGAGAAGTATTGTACTTTACATTGTGCTAGATTGGGAGGATCGGAATCCATGTTATAAAGAAGATCAATCAAAGAGTTAATGTATAGATTAAAAAGGGAGGGGGCAAGAATACATCCTTGACGTACTCCTTTCTGCACACTTACTAAGCCAGATAGGGTCCCTAGGGGATTACACCTCACTCTTAAAGTGGAATTAGAATATAATTTCTGTATAAGATAGAGGAGGCATCTATCAATATTGGTCTTATTTAATTTTTCCCAAAGAACACTTATGTCTATTGAATCAAAAGCCTGTTTGAAATCAAGAAAGGCCGCAAAGAGGGAATATTTCTTTTTCTATGTATATGTTAATACCAGGTGGTGAAACACCAAGATGTAATCAATTGTTGATCTCCCCTCTCTAAATCCAGCCTGTTCTTCTCTAATTATGCCCTCTGACAAAATCCAATCTTGTAGTTTATTGTTTAAATCAGGGGTCCCCAACCTGGTTCACCTGGTGTTAATCCTGGTGTTAATCTTTGCATATCTAGGTGTTGATTGCTGATGAGGCAGTGTTCTGGTCTTTTGCTTTTCTATTGTCTCTTTTGAATCATATGTAAATGTTGTTTATCTCTATGAGCCTGTTGATGGCTGACTTGTCACAGTGCCAAGCTTCCAGGAATTCTCTAGCATTTTTGGATTTGGCTTGGTTTAAGATGCTCACAGTTTTCCAGTTGAAATTATGGTTGATTCTGTCCATGTGTTGTGAGATTAAGGAGTTTTCATTGTGTCTTCTGACTGCTAGTTGGTGTTCATGGATATGCTCTGCTAGTCTTCTGCCCATCTGTCCTACATAGTGGCTTCTACAGTCCTTACACTGTATGTTGTAGATGACTCCTGTTTTTTCTTCTTGGACTACTGGGTCTTTTGGCTTACTTAAGATATTCTGAAGGGCTTTGGTTGGTTTATATGCTACAGTGATGCCGTGTGGTTACAACAGTCTGTTGGTAGTTTCTGAGATGTTTCTGATGTATGGCATTGTAATCCTTTTCATAGCTTCTGTTGGTTTTGCTGTGGTGGGTTGAGTGGTCAGGCACTTTTTGATAAAGTTGCGTGGGTATCTGTTTTGCTGGAAGATGCTATATAAGTGGTCTATTTCCTTTTTCTGGTGTTCTGGGTTGCTGCAGTGCATATACTCATCTGAATAGTGTTCTTACACAGCTCCTCTTGTGGGAGGTTGGGTTATTGCTTTGGTAGTGGAGCACTTGGTTAGTGTGGGTTGATTTCCGGTAGACTTGTATTTCTAGCTTGCCATCATTTCCTCTACTGATGAGTATATCCAAGAAGGGTAGTGTGTTGTTTTCTTCTTCCCTTGTGAATTTTATTCCTTTGAAGATGTTGTTGATGGTTTCATGTGTTTCCTCCAGTTGTTTCTTTTTTATTATGACGAAGGTATCATCTACATACTTTGGGTTGTATGCGTGGGAATGCTATCCTTTCTAGACTTTGCATTACAATCTCTGCTATGAGTCCTGAGAGTGGTGATCCCATACAGTAAGTGTTCCTTTGATTTGTTGGTATATTTGTCCATCAAACTGAAAGTAGGTAGTGAGGCAGAGGTTGATGAGGTCCATGATTCTGGGTATTTTGATCTTAGTGTATCTGTTTAGGTCAGGTGTGTTGCGTAGAACTGCTGTCATGGATTCAATCGCTAGTGCTTGGTCTATGTATGTAAAGAGTGCAGTGACATCAAATGACACCATAATATCTATCTTCATCTAATAACAATAATGGTAATAAAGAAAGGGAGGAAGAAGGATTATTAGATGCTGAGATTGAACCTTACTATGAAAGCCAAAGGAAAAGCTGGGTGTAGAAAAAAACAAACTGACCAAGATAGAGGGAGCTGGGATTCCTGGACCTGTAAATCTCAAGTAAGCAAGAAATAAAAGACATAGGAAGCAGGAAAAAGTGGCACTGAATTCCTAATATGATTGTGAGCAATTGTTTGGATTTGCCTCAGCAAAGAGCTTCATACTGTAGAAGCAAGACAGTTCTCTTTGTTGAGGTGAAATGGTGATATGATTCTCTGGATGATGCACTAAGTCACTTTCCCTGCCTCAACCAGCACTTGCAATAGCTGGAAGAGGGAAAATGCTTTTGTATCTGCTGAAAATCATTAAGGACTAGGGGAGGCAGTTTGCAGCACAATTGAAAACAGCTATGCCCACCTTCTGGAGGGAAGCCAACTCTAATGAGCATGAGCAAGAACCAGCAGAGAGGACCTGTCTTTGACTTTCTGTATCTCAAAGCCAAAACCTGTAAGAACAAAGGATATTTCCTATGGAGGAAGGTGGTACTTTGGCATTTAGAAACTGAGTTAGATTTGAGATCTTGTCAAGGAACATGGGTTATAAACCAGGAAATAATGGTTGAATTAAAAGCTGTATTTCCATATTGTTATAGATGTCCTCTGTGTGTGTGTGTGTGTGTGTGTGTGTGTGTGTGCGCGTGCACCTTCAAGTCACTCTTGACTCCTGGTGAATGTCAGGACTAGACCCTGCAGTTTTCTTGGCAAGATTTTCAGAAGTGGTTTGCTATTGCCCTCTTCCTAGGGCTGAGAGAGAGTGACTGGCTCAAGGTCACCCAGCTGGATTTGTGCCTGAGGCAGAGACTAGAACTTACCATCTTCTGGTTTCTAGCCTGGTTCCTTAACCACTACACCAAACTGGCTCATAGAAGTCTATTACTTTGCTATCTCTGTGGAACAGCAGAAGTTCTGACAGGGAGTTATTGATGGTTAGAGTTGAAAATTTAAGTGGTGTGATTTTTTTTTATAGTTAGATTCCATTGCCTTATTCCTCAGACAAAATCTGAAGTAAAAGTGGAGAGTCACTACTTCTGAATAGTTTGCTATGGTGAGCAAACAAGATAATCAAGATGATTCACTTCAAACTATTAGATTGATCCAGAAAACTAAGTCTAATCAGTGCTTCAAATCAAATCTTTGAGTCAAGTCAATTTTATTGCAGAAAACCAATTCAGACTTGAGATCTGATCATCTTTGAACTGAATCCCTGAAACAAAGCTTTAGACAACTCTAGACTTTAATATCCTGTAATATCCTAGCCTTTAACTTTTCTGTTAAAATTCAACATTTCACAAAGCTAAAAGCAGTTCTGCATTATCTTGCACTAAGGATGCTTAAGGAGTAATGATTGCTGGTTAGTGTTCACTGTTTTCAGATTACATGCATGACAGCCTTTCAATGCAATATATGCTTATTCAGGGAAAGACACATTGAATTAAGTGCTATAAGATTAAACTAGTTTACATCTCAGGATTGTTTCATGTGAATCCTGAGATGTAAACTAGTTTAATCTTATAGCACTTAATTCAATGTGTCTTTCCCTGAATAGGCATATATTGCATTGAAAGGCTGTCATGCATGTAATCTGAAAACAGTGAACACTAACCAGCAATCATTACTCCTTAAGCATCCTTAGTGCAAGATAATGCAGAACTGCTTTATTTATGGGAGTGCATTATATGCATATACATACAATTATTGTTTCTGCAATATGTTTCATTTGTATGTATTCAATCATCCAGTATATATTCTGAGTTTCTATGGCATATGGCTATATATAACAGCTCAAACTGTGATGGTACACATTATTAATCTGTAATATGTATTATTTAACTTCAGAGACATGAACAGCTGCATAGATAACTTTATAAATTCAAGCCAGTGTACCAAGTTAGTCTTGGTTTTTCCAAAGTTTACAGTCATACTCTGCTTAATTGTATTTAATTGCATTAAGAAATTTTACTTTGAAATTTTCTATATTTAACCAAATATCTCTGAATCTCTTTTTCATGAAGCTATTAAAAATCCATAGCTGATATGCACAATTTAATAACATTTCATGAATTGCAGAATTCCATACTCTTGATGCATTAAGGCACTCTCTGAGCATATATACTTAATTTCAAGCACACTTAATTTAAAATTATCATCATGCATTGTATCTGAGCATTGATCAAAGTCTTGTAACATGGGAAAACTCTACAGGGAAGGTAGGTATATTTGTTTAAAACTATAGTGGGTCAGTAAAAGGCAAAAGTTTTATACGATCTGAAGAGAAACCAGAGTGTCAGGATATAATAGCTCCTTCTCTACTCTGATGACTTTCAAAGCTCATTGCCATCCTCTTTATCTTAATGGAATGAATATGGCTGCCAAGCCAAATGTTTAACACTATAATGGAGCAGGTGAATAGAATACTTGGATTATATTGGCTTGTAGCCTTAGCTGGCAGAATGTTCCTTATGATGGTTGTGTAGTAAGGCAATAATACATGGATGACTGGTATACATAGCCTTAGTATACTACAAGGAGAGTCAAAATTTGCAGCTGATGGGCACCTTTGGACTATTCAGAGCATGTTCTAGGTGCTTTAACAAAATAGGATTGCTGTGGGGGTGGTGGGGAAAGTGTGGCTATTCTAAATATGACTGTCATGGTGGGAGCAGACAATCAGAAAGCATTCAGGAATGATAAGGTTACCCCGTCCAATCTCTTACCTAAATTACTTGCTAGATAAATAAGTCTTTTTTTATAAAAGATAAATAGTCTTTTTTTTTCTGAACAAGTGGATCCACCACTCGAGAGAGAGAGAGAGAGAGAGAGAGAGAGAACACCAAACCAACAAGCCTAGATTAGATTTCAATACTCACTATTTGTATATTGTCAAAATGCTGCTGGGATTTCTCTAGGGCATTATTGGAAATAATGATCTAGAACTTGATCCTTTACAACATGTTGTATGCCTAGTTTATTTTTTTTATGTCATATTTTTCATTCACGTTAAATCTAAGTATCTCTAGATTTTTTTTGTCATTCAATTTCAATAAAAGTTAATTGCATGCATTTTGCCTTGATCTTTCTCTCATTAGTGAAATAAAATGTGGGCTTTATTAGATGGAAGCTTTCTATTGACTTATGTTCTCTATTTACCATTGATGTTATGAAGAAGGCTTCAAGGCTTCTGGGCATAATTTTGACAAGTTGCTTTTTTATAAAAGAGATGGTGACCCTTCTTTAGTGAGCTTTAGGCTTTGAATAGTAAATGGATAGTGAAAAAAATCCAGGTGAAAGCAAAATTAAGAAAACTTTAAACAAAAATACAAAGCAGATAATGAGTAAGTAATGAAAAACACATTTCCATGTATTTGACAGCTGTCTTCTTTACCTTGCCACTGTTATACCTTCTATAATTTCCCTTGCACTTTCCTTTTGGTATTTATAATTCTCTTATGGTCATTTTCTAATAAGGTTTTTTCCTTGTGCCATAAGGTTGAGCAATTATTCTGTTTAACAAGTGAATATGGTTTTTTTTCCAAATGAGCAGAGTATCAATATTTTCCCTACACAGTGAGTTTGTTATTTCTAGAGTGTCATTAAGATTGGTTCTTAATATATTTATTATCAGTTCTAACCTGAAGACTTGTAATAATAGTGTTCCCTAATTCCAGATGCCCCAGAAAAAAGAAAGAGAAAATAAAATGTTCAGAGAGCTATAGTATGAATGACCCCATGATCTTCAGTGTTCTTTATTAGGATTTATATTTTTTAGATCTGTAAGGCTTCCCAATTAGAATATATCCCCTTCTGTTTGCAATGATGTGAACTTTTAATAAAGGCAATCAACAATGGTCAGCAATTAAAACTGAAATCTAAGAGAGAACACATGTTTTGCATACAGAAGTCCTCCCATGTTTAATTTCTTATAACTCCCATTAGACGTATCACATAGTAGATAATAGTGAAAATTCCTATTCATAATTTGTAATACTGAGCTATGTAATACTGGAGAAAAAGAGATAATACTTTGGCACAGAAAGGAATGATTAAGAATACTGTATACTCATTCAGTTGTACTGAATGGGATGTATATATTTGAGCTTGTTCTATCAGTTGATTATTAACCAGACATGTTGGTTTCTGTATAGTGAAGTGTTAGTTAGAATACAGTGGCATGAATACCTGAATGCCAACACAAACTAATACTAGAAGATTTGCTTGGGAATCTTAAGAAAAGCCCAGATGTACCAGCTATTGATTTGCGGGCTGATTGGGATGTATAGGCTTTGGAGCAGCTTCTCATTTCCTTTCCTGTTGTTCTAGGCATTGTATTTTTGTACACATTTTTATAATTTGTTGTTTATTCATTCAGTCACTTCCAACTCTTTGTGACTTCATGGACCAGCCCATGCCAGAGCTTCCTGTCGGCCGTCGCCAACCCCAGCTCCCCCACGGTCGAGTCCGTCACCTCCAGAATATCATCTATCCATCTTGCCCTTGGTCGGCCCCTCTTCCTTTTGCCTTCCACTTTCCCTAGCATCAGCATCTTCTCCAGGGTATCCTGTCTTCTCATTATGTGGCCAAATTACTTCAGTTTTGCCTTTAATATCATTCCCTCAATTGCGCAGTCTGGCTTTATTTCCTGGAGTATGGACTGGTTTGATCTTCTTGCAGTCCAAGGCACTCTCAGAATTTTCCTCCAGCACCACAGTTCAAAAGCATCTATCTTCTTTTGCTCAGCCTTCCTTATGGTCCAGCTCTCGCAGCCATAGGTTACTATGGGGAATACCATTGCTTTAACTATGTGGACCTTTGTTGTCAGTGTGATGTCTCTGCTCTTAACTATTTTATCAAGATTTGTCATTGCTCTCCTCCCAAGAAGTAGACATCTTCTGATTTCCTGGCTGCAGTCAGTGTCTGCAGTAATCTTTGCCCCTAGAAATACAAAGTCTGTCACTGCCTCCACTTTTTCTCCCTCTATTTGCCAGTTATCAATCAAGCTGGTTGCCATAATCTTGGTTTTTTTGAGGTTTAACTGCAACCCAGCTTTTGCACTTTCTTCTTCCACCTTCGTCATAAGGCTCCTCAGCTCCTCCTCGCTTTCAGCCATCAAAGTGGTATCATCTGCATATCTAAGATTGTTAATGTTTCTTCCAGCGATTTTAACTCCAGCCTTGGAGTTTTTTATAATTTTTATAATACTATATTCAAAACTGAATAGCAACCTTTAGCTCAGAGGTCTTAAGTTCTGATACATTTAATATCCTTTCTCTGAAAGCCAAACTAGAAATTATTATTAAATGCTTGATTATTAATAATAAAAGTGACACCAATTTGTGGTGCTATGAGACCATTTAGTATCTTGTGGGAAAGGAAGAAAGGAGAGGGAAGACAACTGTTTCTTGTATTGTCCATGCCCAACTGAGTTCTCCCACACCAAAATCATACAGCTTGTTGATTCTTTCTTTTCCCACTCTTATTTTTCTAACCCAAATTCTATTCAAGATAATACAAAAAGAGAGAGAGAGAAAAAAGTTGGGGATTTAACTGAGGTTCTGGACTACCTGAAAGTAGCTAATAAAATTTAAGGAATGTATAAATGTCATCAGTGGGAAATTGCCAAGAAATAAACTTGCTGATCCAGAATTAATGTAATGTTCAAAAGTAATTTTGCAAAAATCTGTCTTCAGCGATTACTTTCTCATGGGTCAATGAGCTTGTTTTTTTCTGTTATATAGCTGAGAAATGCCTCATGTTTCTGCTTAGTAGAAAAGTTGCATTTCTTTTTGTGAAGGCTAGGGAAAGGTAGAATTAAATGGAACTAGGTTATGTATATAATTCAGATATCACTATATATGGGAATTTGTTATGAAGGTTAAGATCAATTCCCCAGTGATAACATTTATACATTTATAATATCATTTACCTATTTTTCCAGCATAATCTATGTATTACTCCATAACAAATTCCTAGATACACTGTCACCTTCCTGCAGAATGGCTATATATATGTTCAATTTAGGATGGGAAGGACAATACACTACCAAAAAAATAGAAGGAGCCTGGTCACCCAACAATGTTAACCCTAAGCTCAAGCTGAGCAGACCAACCTTCTATAGGGTAATTAGGGTTCGTATAGGAAAATTGCTGGGAAAAAAAGGTAAGAGGTGAAGGCCCAATAGGAGGAATGGCAAAATTTGGGGAATTTATTCATACCTGACAAAATAAAATCTCAAGAAAGGAAGGTCCCAGGACTTCATGATTTCATTGTAAGATACAGAGAGCAGATCTTAACCTATAAAGAAATAATAGGACATTTGTCATACTCCAGTGCCTACAACCTGAGGACATGATCATACATCTGAAGAGAACAGGCTCTTCAGGAAGACCCTTATTCGAGTGGAATTACTTTTGCTTTTATATGATAAAAGTCCTTGATTTGAATCTAGGACACAACCCAACACTAGAAAATGTGTAAAACTGTTCCCCAAATAGATCCAAGCTGGTCAAAAAGATCCCAGACAAATAACCCAGTTCTTTCATGAGTACGACCTCTGCTTATCATTTTTATTTTGCCTAATAGGTTGGTTCCAATGGTTAGAGTGATATATAGAGTTTATTTATTTATTTATATCAAATTTTTATCACCGCCCATCTCCCCCCAAGGAGGGACTCTGGGCGGTTAATCTGCCAACCAGACATCTAAGGCATCTTCAGCAATCATTCAATAAAAGTAGGTTAGCAGAGAAAGTGCCTTTTCTAGCCCCACAATTTTATCTGATGCACAGTTATCAGTTCTGATATCAGCCTATGGCAGAGGTGAACAACCTGTGGCCTCACAGCTGCATTCAGCCCTTGACACTTCAAGTGTCCCTTTGAACCATGCTGTCAAATTCAGCGATTGTCTAAAGCCAGCAACTGAGCTGTCCACCATTTGAAATGGGGATCAAACATTCTAGCATAAGCCCTAGAATATAATTACCACTGTTTTTTAAAAATATGTATCAATAAAATCCCTCATTCTTACTACCACCAAGTTCAATAAGGAAAAAAAATTCAACCCAGCCCAGTTGTGTGATATGACTGCCCACTGAAGACTTTGGCCATCCATGACTGATGTCACTGCCTGATGCTCCTCCTGAGTATGACAAAGCTATGGTGACTCTTCAGTGGTTTAAAACTGAATCCCATCCACAGCCCCCCAATTTTTTTAAGAAAATCAACAATTAAATAATATAATTAGCAGGAAATGTTTCTTCAAGCAAATCATGTTTGCCAAAGATTTTCTTAATCATTTTAAACATGCTGATTAAAGGCAGAGTACTTTTACAAAATACTGTGCAGCCAAACCAGAGCTAAATAAAAGAAGATGTTTCTCAACTGCATATAATTTAGTGAGTTGATGAATTAGGTGTTTAGAGGAAAGGCAAAACCTTCAGAGAGCCAGCAGTCATTTTGTAACTTTGAAAGCTATAATGAAGTTCTCTATTTTACCAACTGTGTGAATATTGTGATGCTGTAGTAGCTGAACTGCAAAAACATAGTGTGTCTTTTCCTCATAATGGCTTAGCTTTAGAATCTAAGAGAAAAATAAATTATGGTTGCAAATTTAAAACTTATTTATTTATAAATTGATTTATTTATTTAAATTACAAAACCACCCTACACCTCAATGAGTGTAGGCAGCTTACAAATAAAAAGGAAGTAATATATATAAAAGAACATGGCTGACCAGAAGAACAGAGTTCTTCTAATCTTAAATTAAACAAAACTAAACTAAACTAAGAGATCCAGTTTGGTGTACTGGTTAAGGCATCAGGCTAGAAACTGGGAGACCCTAGCCCTGGCTTAGGCACGAAGCCAGCTGGGTGACCTTGGGCCAGTCACTTTCCCTCAGCCCTAGGAAGGAGGCAAGGACAAACCACTTCTGAAAAACCTTGCTAAGAAAACTGCAGGGACTTGTCCAGGCAGTCTCTGTTATTTTGATTCTTCAGTCTTTCAGTTCCACTTGAGACAGTGCCCTTTGTTTGGCTTTTCTGTCAAGTTAGGATATTCAGCTTCAAGAACACTTCTGTACAAAAGAGTTCAAAATCACTCACAGACATACTGGATCAATAGCATGCAGTGAACATATTTCTCCATCTGGTTGCCACAGGTTGATCAAAGCTGGGATGCTTTAGGAAATAAAGGAGGAGGGACAAGAAAGGAGGAATTGTCAAAAAGTACAGACTTTAATGCAGGCTAGCTAAAGTGTATACATATGTATATATTATATATTTTAATATATTATTAATTATTTGAAGAGTAAAATTTTAATTAAGATTCTCCTTATGGGAAATTTATCCATTTTTAATGGCCTTTTTCATAGAGTTTAGTTTTGCTAACTTTGACTATCGCAATACATTCTTCTTTTTCGAAGAGGATATTGGTAGCTCAGAGTTGAACTGTGGAGTCCTTGGTGTTCTCTGAGCCTCGTTGTTTTCTTGCAGATGTTTCATTGCCAGACTAGGCAACATCTTCAGTGCGAGATGAACATCTTCATCACACTGAAGATGTTGCCTAGTCTGGCAATGAAACATCTGCAAGAAAACAACGAGGCTCAGATAACACCAAGAACTCCACAATTCTTCTTTTTCCTTGCATTATTATAATTTCTCTTCAGGAACCTATATAAGTCCATTTATAGGCCAATTACTATGCAAATCATCTTCCTTTCCATATGTTTATGATGCAGTAATAAAAGCCTCATTCTTTGTACATTCCAATATTTATGCACCTTCATGTAAAAAGAACAAAAAAGGTATTACCGTATTTTCCGGCGTATAAGACGACTTTTTAACCAAGAAAAATCTTCTCAAAAGTCGGGGGTCGTCTTATACGCCAGGTGTCGTCTTATAGGGCGGGTGCAACTCCACTTCCCCGCTGCACAGCTGATCCCCGGCGCACAGCTGATCGGCGCTGAGATTTTCCACCCGGGCCCTCCCCCCCCCCAATACATCTCCAAGCTTTAGCAGAACAAACCATGAAGGAGGAGGAGGAAGAGGGTGGTGGTGATGATGGGGGGAGGTTTGAAAAAGCAGATCCAAGCACAAAAGTTAGTGAGTCATTTCAGCCTCCCTCCCTCTCGCTCTCTTTCCCTGGTGATGGATCAGTGCCGGGGGGGGGGTCGGGAGGGAAGGGAGGAAACAGTAAGGGAGAGAGGGAGCGGAGGGTGGGACCCCCCCGCACTGATCCATCACCAGGGAAAGAGAGCGAGAGGGAGGGAGGCTGAAATGACTCAGTAACTTTTGCGCTTGGATCTGCTTTTTCAAACCTCCCCCCATCATCACCACCACCCTCTTCCTCCACCTCCTTCATGGTTTGTTCTGCTAAAGCTTGGAGATGTATTGGGGGGGAGGGCCCGGGTGGAAAATCTCAGTGCCGATCAGCTGTGCGGCGGGGAAGTGGAGTTGCTCAGTACTCACTCAGTAACTTTTGCGCTTGGATCTGCTTTTTCAAACTTCCCCCCATCACCCTCCTCCTCCTCCTCCTCCTTCATGGTTTGTTCCGCTAAAGCTTGGAAATGTATTCTTCACCCCTCTGCCTTGCCCAGGTAATTAAAGCTTTCTTTAAATCATCAAAGCTTTCTCACCCCTCACCCCAATATTCTCCTTCACACACACACCCCGCGCTGCTGCGCTTCGCATTACTACGTCATTCGCTTTCTACTCCGCTTCTGTCAGGGTTCATGTCTATGAATCCTGCCATTGGGATTAATCAAGGCTTAGTGTTTGCATAGTAGTTGGGAGGGGGAATGGCAGTTGAGTGTTATGTCTGCTGCTGGAAGCTAGAGACAGCTCGGCCAAGGTCACGCACCTGCAACGGAGTGGAGATGGGACCGTTTGCTTCATGAGATCATCGTTGGTGAATTGGCGTGCAAGGGGAAGGGTTAAGAGAGCTTAGTTTGGCGGGAATCAGTATTCAAGTCTTTAGGAGTGCTTCAATGAACATGTATCCTGAATAAAGCTTTATCTGCATTTCAATGAATTGCATGGAGAAGTGTTTATTGGGACATTGTTGTTGAGATCATCACAGAAAGACTTGAATACTGATTCCCGCCAAACTTAAAGATGTGTTGGCGTGGGAAACCCCCAGAACAAAAAAGCAATTACAAGCTTTTCTTGGATTTGCAAACTTTTATCGCCAGTTCATTCCCGCGTTCGCCAAGATTGCGTTACCATTAACCGATATGTTAAAAACCAAGAAATCGGCTGATGGTGTATTAGCAAATAAACCTCAACCGAAATTAAAATGGACGCCGGCGTGCCAAATGGCTTTTGAACAACTGAAGCAGTTGTTCACTGCAGAACCCGTTTTAAAACATCCTGATCCAGAACGTCCCTTTGTGATCCAGACAGACGCGTCCAATTCTGCGATTGGATGCATATTATTGCAAAAAGACAATAATGATCAGTTAAGGCCTTGTGCATATATTTCTCGTAAATTTACTGAGGCTGAACAACGTTGGTTGGTTTGGGAAAAGGAAGCTTTTGCAGTGCGACATGCTCTAGCTACATGGCGACACCTGCTGGAGGGTTCGCCTCATCCATTTGAAGTCTTTACTGACCATAAAAACTTGGAAGCACTTAAAACGCCTCGGAAATTAAATCCTAAACAAATCCGTTGGGCTGAATTTTTCAGTAGGTTTAATTTCACGTTAAAGTATTTGCCAGCTGGGAAAAACTTTTTAGCAGATGCTTTGTCTAGGTTACCACAACATGACACTCAAACAGAACTGGTGGTATCTACAGTAATGTCTCCGCAACAATTGGGATTATCCAACCAGGAGGAGCCTGGTCCTGGGAGTGCTACAGTACCCATACCTGTACAATTGCAAGGGAATGTGGCTCTCACTAGAAGCAAGGCCAAAACACCGAAACCCCCATGTGAACCTTCTCTAGAGAAAGAACTTAGGGCCGCTATAGAGACTGATGATTGGTGGAAAGAGCACAAGCAAACTTTAACTGAGACGAATGGGGTGTGGTGGAACGGAGACAGATTATATGTTCCAGAGACTGTGAGAAAGGCTATTTTACAACGTTGTCATGATAGTAAAATTGCCGGACATTTCGGATTTGTAAAAACTTTACATTTGGTTAGAAGGCAATTTTGGTGGCCAACTTTGAGGAAAGATGTTAAACAATATGTTTTGTCATGTCATGTTTGTGCTTCCATGAAAAAAGCGCCCGGGAAACCGGTGGGACTGTTGCAAACCGTGGCTGAGCCAACAAGCCCATGGAAACAAATTTCAATGGATTTCATTGTGGACTTACCAGAGAGTAAAGGCAAGACAGTCATATGGGTAGTGACTGATTTATTCTCTAAGCAAGCTCATTTCATTCCTTGTAAAGGACTACCCTCTGCTGGTCAACTGGCAAAATTATTCATCTTGCACATTTACCGAGCGCACGGCGCCCCCTTGCGGATTATCAGCGATCGCGGAAGTCAGTTTACCGCCAAATTTTGGAAATCATTCCTAAAATTGATTGGAACTGAGCAGGGTCTCACCTCTGGGCATCATCCGGAGGGTAATGGGGCTTGCGAACGGCTTAACTCCGTGTTGGAACAGTATTTACGGTGTTACATTAGTCATCAGCAAGATAATTGGGTGGAGTTGTTACCCTTTGCTGAGGTGGCTTATAATAATGTTGTTCATCAGAGCACTGGGTTTTCCCCATTTAAAGTGGCTACTGGTCAAGATTTTGTGCCTATTCCTGAACTACCTGACCCTGCCATGATTCAACAGACTGATCCTGTACTGGCAGATGAATGGATTACAAAAATACGATCAAATTGGCCGATAATGTTGAATATATTGCAGGAGGCCAAAAATTCTTACAAAACTTTTGCTGATCGTAAACGGGCTCCAGAATGGCCTTTGGTGGTGGGAGAAAAGGTTTACCTGTCTACAAAACATTTGAAATCAACTCAGCCATCCAAGAAACTGGGGCCTAAGTTTATTGGCCCTTTTCCTATTGTGAAAGTGATCAACCCGGTGGCCGCTCAGTTAGACTTGCCAAAGAACCTTCGTAGAGTACATCCTGTCTTCCACATCAGTTTATTGAAACCAGTTAAACCTGCTCATCAATGGCATCCGGATCCAGTGACACCTCCACCTATCATGGTGGGAGATAATGAACATTTCGAAATTGTGAACATCTTGGACTCCAGAATGCACAGAGGAAAATTACAGTATTTGGTGCAATGGAAACATTTGCCTGTGGGGTTTGAGGAGTGGGTTGATAAGATCCATGTTTCAGCGCCAAGGTTATTGAAGAAATTCCATGATCAATTTCCTACTAAACCTGGTTAACTTCACAATTGTTATTGTTTCTATTTTTCAGATCTCAGTGCCTCCCATTGTATTGCAGCCTGAAGATTTCTGGAATTGTTCCATGTGCCTTTATGTATACTTGTATTTTTTAACCTTTCTTGTTCTTTGCATACTATTCTTTCTTTTGGAGGGTCGGCATGTCAGGGTTCATGTCTATGAATCCTGCCATTGGGATTAATCAAGGCTTAGTGCTTGCATAGTAGTTGGGAGGGGGAATGGCAGTTGAGTGTTATGTCTGCTGCTGGAAGCTAGAGACAGCTCGGCCAAGGTCACGCACCTGCAACGGAGTGGAGATGGGACCGTTTGCTTCATGAGATCATCGTTGGTGAATTGGCGCGCAAGGGGAAGGGTTAAGAGAGCTTAGTTTGGCAGGAATCAGTATTCAAGTCTTTAGGAGTGCTTCAATGAACATGTATCCTGAATAAAGCTTTATCTGCATTTCAATGAATTGCATGGAGAAGTGTTTATTGGGACATTGTTGTTGAGATCATCACAGCTTCCCTGTTTTCTCCCTGCAGTTTTTTACTTTCTACTCCGCTTCCCCACCACACAGCTGATTGGCGTGGATATTTTCCACCCGGGGCGGAGCAAGCTGCAGGTTTTGAAGAGGGGTAGTCTTATACGGCGAGTATATCCCAAACTCTATATTTTAACTGGAAAAATTGGGGGTCGTCTTATACGCCCAGTCGTCTTATACGCCGGAAAATACGGTATGTGAAACAGCCATTTGAAGAGACTTCATAAAAAAAGCTTTGGGTCTTTAAATCTGAAATACTTTGGGGCTGACCAAAATATACCTGCTGTTTTATAAATCTGGGTTTGCAGATTTATAATCTTTATATTTGGCCTGTTCTATAATAACAGTCATGCCTTATGAATTTCAGAATTGTATGGATTTCTGGAGTTACGAATCCTTAGTGTTATTACTATTATTTGAACCCTATTTGAATTTTGTAATTGCTAATTTTTATCTTCCTTATAATAACCACATTGAAGTCTGGCTGGGGCTTTCTGAGGTGAGATAGCATGCAGAATAGTTTTGGTTCATTAGCCCAGCAATGACTTTTCAGTATGTCATTAAAGTCTCTTAGTGTATGACATATGTAGGGCAAACATTCCATGGAAGATGTTCATATTTTGAGGAGGGAAATAATTAGTAGTTTGACTAAATCAAATGATATTGTTTAATAGTATGTTTTATATGGTCATTACTGGGTTAAGTTTCACTGGGCCTACATTTAACAGTAGCTATGAGAAAGTTTTGTATTGGCTAGCTTGAAGGAAGGTTTATGTTTCAATTGGTTTAGAGCAGTAAAGATGTGCCTGATTCAGGAGAGTGGGTTGCTTAGCAACTATGGAAATGGAACTTGATCTCCCCCAGTGGTGTATACAGCAAACTGCAACAATGCTAAAATGACAACACATGTGCAATGATGTAATCACACAAACACCATAGTTACATTTGTGTCAGGATATCTGACCCAAATACATAAGTTGCAGCATTTGTGTGTTTATATTGTCACATCTGGGTCATAGTTTGCCTCCCCTTTGTAAATGCCCATGCTTTCAGCATGATGATCTTACCATCTGTCTGAAATTTAAGCTTTGGACTGTTTACTGCATGCAGACCCCTAATATAATTTTTATATCTTTATTTATTCTATCAATTTGGCATTATTTGTTTACCACAGAGATCTGTTAGAGTTTGACAAAATCTTAAGTTTTAGTTTGTTAGTAATGCTATTTTGGAACTGTCTACGCAAAGCACATGCACAAGACCAGAATAGGTAAACTTCACCCAAATCAGTAACCACCCAACTATGCTTTAAATTTACAAAGGTGGAGCCTATCCACCATGGCTGTATGAACTAATTGAATGCATTACTGAAGGAGATTACTGACAAGGAATATATATGGCTATCAGCAATATATAACAACTGTTGACCCCTTTCTTAGTATACCTATTTCCTTTTCTTTCTGGGAATACATAGATCTTGATGTATTCTGGGAATACATAAATCTTGATACACAAATCTTGGCATGCCGTGTCTGACTCATTCTAAACTCAAAATCTAAACTTAAGGCTTTTTGCCTGCCAGAGTTTGTTCTACAAATTTTGCAAAGCAGTGGACAAGGATGGGGGCTCAGGTTTTCACCTCTTCTATCATTCTTTTGGAAGTAACTAAAACAATTATCTGGAGCTTTGCTAACAATGATTTCTGAATAGCAATTCAGTTATATGGCAGCTGTCCTAGATGATATTTCAAGAGACCATAATTGAAGTATTTTGATTTACTGTCCTGGCCTAGTTGTGAAAGTGTGTCCAGCAGATAGAAACTCATCTTGGCAGTGCCCTTCTGCCATGTACTGATTCCAGCCCTTTGAGAAACCTCTGGCCACAAATGGGGGCTAGGGTACCAATGCCAATTCAGATGCTGTTGAGCTGGAAAACATTGTTCAGCAACATTTGGCTGAAACTCCTGAGAGTCATGGTTACAGCAACATCTAAAGAACTACAGGTTTCTCATCCCTCTTACACATAGTAAGTCAGACACAGGAACCAAAAAGGACATTCAACTCTTGGTGACTGAGGTGGCAAAAGCCAAAAGTGAATGAAAACTAATTGTGGGGGGCTTCCCATCAGTGACTGCTTTATAGAAGGGATTTATTTGGATCTGTAGCAGGGGATAAAAGTATTAAGTTAACCCTACATGTCTCATATAATTTCATTGTTTAACACCCTCAACCTGATGCAAATTATATGTTTTAAAGCAGGGGTACCCAACCTTTTTGTCACCAGGGACCGGTAGTGGAAGATGGGGGGGGGGGGGGCGGGGTTTGCAGGCGGGAGCCAATCGCGCGGACCACCACCGCTCACCTGCTGTGCGGCCCACTTCCTAACAGGCCGCGGCCCACAGGTTGGAGACCCCTGTTTTAAAGAACACAGGTTAAATGCAAATATGTACTAAACATCATATCTAGTGTAGGAGCCACATAACTGCAAAGTTCTTCTGAGGTCAAATAGAAAATCCACCTCCAACATTTTTGTTATGTAATGGATTTATTTTAACAAGTATATGTATACCACCCCACTCCAGAGATTCTGGGTGGTTTATAATGAAATAATGTTTTATAATGAAACAAAAAAAAATCTCAATCCCAACAAAAATAATCCAACAAATCCCATGTAATTAAATTACCTACATAAATATAGATAACAATATTTTTTTCAATATCAGTAGCTCTCAAAACCTGCCAAACAGAATGGTCCTTAGTGTTGTTATGAAAGGAAATCTGGATGGGGGCTCTATAGCTTTAGGGTGAAAGGCCTCCATAATGTGTGGGCTAGCATAATAGGTAAACTGTGCATTCTCCAGGAGTAAACAGTGTTGGTAGGTGTGTTCCAGAGCATGTACAGAGTTCCAGAAGCGTTTTAGCATTAGAGAGACAAGAAATGACGCCAAGCATTTAGCAAAACATAAATGTATTAATATAAATAGAGAACAAAAACAGTTGCTTCCAGGTCCCTGGAAAAATCTTCTATAGAAATAGTAAAGGTAAATGTTCCCCCCGCACATTTGTGCAGTCGTGTCCGACTCTAGGGGCCGGTGCTCGTCTCTGTTTGTTTGCTGAAGAGCCAGCGTTGTCCGAAGACGCTTCCACGGTCATGTGGCTGCATGACGTGCACGGAACGTATAGAAATACAAACAGCATATTTACAACCTCACCCCCTCACACAGGGCTGAGTAGAGCTAGCATGCAGATTCCAGCATGTCTGAAAGATCAGGCAGAGAGAGAGAGAGAGAGAGAGAGAGAACAAAAGCAGCTTCTTTTATATTGTTTTATCTAGGTCACTGATACTTAACTTATTTGACCTTTTTATTTTTACAGCCTGGGAAACAATGGAAGCCTGACTTTTTGACTCTGCCGATTCTTAACATTCCTTGTGACTTGTCTTGTGACTTTGAGCAATAAAAACACCAACAAACAGTTTTGGGATAGGAATTCAGCTTAGACATAGGGAGAAACTTCTCCCTATGTCTGGTTCCCAAATCACCCTTATCTGAGCTACCAAGTCTCTCAAAACATCTATTTGCCACCCAAGATAATGAAATGTGGCTTTCTATGTGTGGCTGGTGGTGGGAATTTGGAGCAAAGAAGCACCCTGTGAAGCAAAGTTAAACTGCGATGGCCCTGCCTTCCCATTTTCAATCTCCCTCTCAGCTGCTCTTAGAATTCGTTTCAAATATTTGTCATATAATTCTGAAGTCAGAAACTTAGCAAGAAATGGGAGCTGACCTGGATATTTGATCCTATCAGTTCCACAACTATGCCCTGAAGAAAGGAAAATATTAACTGGATTGTAAAGGTTTGAGTATGTGCTTTGTTTTTTTACAAGTGCATATAGAATAGCATAATAAAAACATTATCAGTGATAGATTGGTATGTCATAGCAGAACAATGAATTTAGTTCAGCCACATTTTTATAGATTTTGAAATGAGTTTAAGCAATCCTCCATAGATGAGTTTAACATGAAAAATAAAGTAAAATTCAAGGATCAACTTTTCATTTCATTATGTATTAAATGGGATTTGTCCTGCAAGGATCTGTAAGAATCAAAACAAACCACCAACTTTCTCTTTGGGACAAGTGCTTTGACAATTGAATTTAGAACATTGGCTTGCTTTAGATTGTACAAGAAATCTGTAAATTGATAGGGACTATAGCCACAATGATCTACAGAAAATTAATATCCTGGTCATGGAACCCACAGGATTATTTGAATCAGTCACTGTCTTTCAGCCTAACCTACTCTGGTTTAGGGGGTTGCTATGAAAATAAAATGCATAAGGGATAGGAAGGAGAACCATCCTGGTATAACTAAATAATATCCATTGTATATACATTTATGTGGTTATGTTTGTGTGAAACCACAAACTTGGAGAAGGTTTTTTAAAACATTAACTTCTGAAAATCATGCTTCTCAGCTGCTCTTTGGCAGAAAAAGGAAGTTCTGTTTGGCACCAGTAAGAATTTATTTCTTATGCCAAATTATAGCTTTGATGTGTGTGATTGGGGGGGGGGGATGATTGTGTGGAAAGAATGGGTTAAACTGCACTGTTCTGCATGCTACAGTCTTGATCATAATGACTTCCCCACAGGAACAAATATTTAAAGTCCTAACAAGGTCTACAACTACAAGTGATTTGTTTATTTGATCCAGCTTCATTCTGTGATAGAGAGGCAGGGCATTTAATTCAGGCCTCAAGTTCAAAGACAGCCTCACATTCAGACTTGTTATTTTAAATTATTTTATTGAACATTTGAACATTAAGTACAGGGCTACTTTGCTTCACAGCATAGCCTCAAAGGGGCACTTCACTCAGGACAATTGTCAAAACAAATGTTCCTTTGAGGTATTGCTCAACCCTACTCATGTGGCATAAAGTCTCCTTCAAGCTGGAATAATTTCTATTACATGGACATTTCCGTATTTTCTTCACAACTGTATATAACTGGGTTTGCCATTGCCTTCTTTCAGGATTTGATTACTCTGAATAATATTGTGTGGTATTGAATTTGAGTGCCTTTCAAGCTTTGAATCTTGCTTGGGGTCTGGCCCAATTGGTGTTATTGGGGGGAAAAGGTTATAGCTGAATTTTCCCCTAACTGTACAGAAGATCCAGGTTCCAGAAGCAAATGTGTTTACAAATTCCAGCTCTTAAGACTGGCAAGCCAAAAGATATAACAATGAGAGTTTTGTGTGGGGGTGGGGGTGGGGGTGGGGGTGGAGAGACTGATATTTTCCTGGGTGATCGAGGTAGGTAAGCAACACCTAGCTGATCTTGGTTGATCTCAGAAAGCAGAGAAGGAGCCAGGAAATTCCAGACTGATAAATAAGAACATTAACAGCAACATCCTGGAAAAAAGCAATGGGACAGCACTTTATCTGTAAATTCATTATTATTAGAAGTCTTTATTTTATATTCTTGGCTAGTTCTGGGAGAACAGTGTGGGAATGATCAGGCAGCATGCATGAGGATTTTTGTTTATGAATTGTAACCCAGGATTATGAGAAATCCTGAACTATTCTGATTTAACATTTCATGCTAATGTGGTTGGTATATGTGATTCAAACATTCTTTTTTCCATTTTTTTCAGTTTTACATTTCATATATTAAAACAAGTAAGTAAGTAGAACAGAATGCTTTAGAATAGCTTGTTTGTAAAAGGATGGAATATGGATAATGACTGAGATGTCCTCTGATAGTTTCCTATGGTGTACAACTCAGAATGATTTCTCAGATTTTCTAATAGGGCAAATTGGTTCCCTAGCTCTTTTGCCTGAGGAATCACAACACGATTAGCATAATTAGTTATGTTAATGTAGGAGAATTACAGGTTAACAGGTGCTAAAAATATACATTTGGAAGCTGTTTCATATGCATAGCTGCAGTTTTTTCTGGTCACTTTATTAAAAACGATTGCTTTCTAAGGATCAAAGGGAGTGGCATGGCCCTGGCAACGTTAACTTTTTAAGAGGCCCAGAATGAATCAAGTCCAAAATAAATAAATACATAAATAAATAGCAACCACATTTCTTGAGGGGACAACTTCTAAATGGTTGCTAAAATGTTTTATTAGATTATTTAGTTTAACTAAGGGTATGCTAATTACCAAATGCATGCTGTGCTGAATGGATTTTTTAATGGCTTTTTAAACACAGAAAGAGCTCAAAATAGATGTATTTGCAGTTGAACACCTGCAGAGTACTTAGTAAATTTAACTGCTGGGAATCTGGCATGCATTTTTCTTCTTTGAGTCTTTAATCTTTTCTTCCTGACCACTGACTCAAAAGTATAACATGATGGAATTTTGTTCTTATAGTTTTAGTTGCTGTCCACTTCATTTCAGCTTGAGGGTAAAATGCTATTGAAAGTGAGAAAGAAACCAATTGGCTTAATTTACCTGACTCTTGTAAGAGGGAGGAGGAGTGGGGGGGGGGCAACCAATACCAGAAAGTGATGCTCCCGCTTCCTTTGCAGAGCTGGGAGAATTTAGAAAATGGCCACTTCCTGGTTGACTGAGTCACTGGACATGTGTGCTATCAAGGACAAGAGTTCATTAACTGGGAGAGCAGCCAAATGAATGGTCATGCAAATATGGCCACAGCACTGTTTCAAACAACTATATAACGTTAATTATTGCATATCTTGAAATGGATGACCTTCCTAGGCACATTAACTGTAACCAAGACAGAAATATTCCACAGCTAGTCTGAAATCGAACCTCATCCATCTGCTCCCCAGAACAAAGTATTGTGGAAAATGAGAATATGAGTATGTGTTGAGTACCTGGCACAGAAAGGAACAATTGCCAGTGTGGAGTGAATAAACAAGTTAAGAATAACTCTTTACTATATTCAGGTAACCATGGAGTTTCACAGCATGACAGCACTTATCCACATAGCAAATACTTATGTATTTTACAACCAGTGTAGAAAGGCCATTTTTAATCAGCTTTCTTGCAGCAGTCTGTAACTCATGCACTTAATGCAACTTATTCTATAGCTTTCATCACTTGATTACTTACACTTCAATGTATGTTGTGTAACTATTACAATGTATGATGTTTATGATCTCAGTTGTTATGAAAATCTGACTTGGGATGTGGCTAGTAATTGTTGTTGATATCAGTGTAGTGAATATGCAGATGTCTACTCAGCATCACCTCCTTATTCTAGGGATTTCAACCTGATATGTTTCTCAGAAGCATGTAATTTGTAATGGTTAGCCAGCAAACTCTAAGACAGTCAAGGAATCACATACATCTGGAATGCTGCTGTCCTTTCCAGAGAAATGTACTGAGTCTTCCTAAAGTCATTGTCATCTTTGTGTTCCTTGTCAGAACTCAGTAAATGCCTTGAGACTAAATTTTCCTTGTTTGATCATGGAACCAACATGGACAGATATTCTGCTAACCCCAATATTTATCCAGAATACTCCTCAGGATGCTTTTCCTAGCAATGCTAACCCTTAATCTTAAATTTAGGATTAAACTTAACTCTTAGATTTAGACTCAGAATTTCTCCTCTTGTTGCATCACATTGTTCCCTATTTAGAATACTGCTTCAGTTCTGCAAAGCTTACCAAACTGATGAGGAATGCAAATGGTGTCACCTCTAATTTAGAATGGAAGCTGGCTCAGTTCTCTGGTCCAGTTTGTACCAGCAAATGCTATCTTGCATTATCCTAGATGTAATGCCTTATCAATATCTCATTCCTGTTTTAGATGTAATCTAAGGTATAAATGAAGGAAGTGTCTGGCCAATATGTGCAGAGAAGACCTGAGTATGCCTACTCCTATTTAGATGTCTAGAATGGCTCAACTTCTGAGTTCATGGACTCTTGACCTCATGAACATGCTGATTTATGGGCCTGCTGAAATTGGTCAGAAACCATCCCAAGGAACATGACCTTTCAATGGATATTTTTGGGGGTCTAGGAGAACTAGAACCTATTGTATGAAAAAGGCCTTCTTCTTAATTTGACAATGCTACATTAATCCATTATCATTATCATTATTGTTGTTATTTAAATTAACATGCTGCCTGATTCCCAGTGACTCTGGGCGGTTTTCGAATTGTTAAAAGCATTTAAAACAAGAAAACAACACAAAAGAAAAAAGAGCAAAGATGGCAGAGATAACAATCCCAGATGGGAACAAAGAAAAAGAAGAAAAGGGATCTTCAATCATGCTCCTAAAGGGATGGATGAAGAGCCAGGTTTTCAGGCCCTTCGAAACACCAGGAAGGTGGAGGCCATTTGAATCTCCTGGGGAACTGAGAGGAGAGACTTTGAAGCTCTGAAGTTTTCAAGCTTGAGTTCCAATTTAAGATCAGTCTAGGAGAATCAGTATAATTAGGATGGGGTATGGGCGTGGTGGCTCAGCGGGTAAGACGCCAGGCTTGTCGATCGGAAGATTGCAAGTTTGGAGGTTCGAATCCCTAGCCCTGCGTGCGGAGTGAGCTCCCGCACTAGCTCCAGCTCTTGCCAACCTAGCAATTCGAAAGCATGCAAATGCAAGTAGATTAATAGGTACCACTTCGGTGGGTAGGTAACAGCGTTCCGTGCGTGTCATGCGGCCACATGACCATGGAAGCGTCTTCAGACAACGCTGGCTCTTCGGCTAACAAACGGAGATGAGCACCGGCCCCTAGAGTCGGACACGACTGCACAAATGTGCGGGGGGAACCTTTACCTTTACCTATGGCCACATCTAATATACTGTTGGAGAATTATCTTCAAGAAAATCTATGTATAGCAAATATACATAGTATATTTGTATATAGTTTTGTCACTGAAACAGGAAAATGATTAAGTCTAAAAACTGGGGTGGGTGGGCGGGAAATATGTTAATTTAGAAAGCAAGGAGAATTTGTTTTCTACCCATTTTGTTACTCATAATCCCCTCACCATTCTGAATTGGCTGGATGTATACATTAGAATATTATGCTTGACTACATTTTTATGTGCTGTCACAGCCAATGAAAAATTACATGAGAACTCTTCCAGGACCTATACCATGCGTCATTAATTTTAAGGCCACATTTAACTGCATACTATCCAGGCATACTTGGTAATAATTCTTATTCTCCATGGAAATGATCACATCTTCAAGCATTTATATGTCCCTTCAACAAGATACCCTCTTTTTCAGTCCATAGACAAAGGAACATTCATGATTCCATTGAACAGAATAAGTTTGTATTGTGAAAATCCACACATAAATGAATGCATATCGAAATCACCAATTATTATAAAGACAATACCTCTGATATTAAATATATAAGTTACTCATAGCATAAACTAAAGTAGGCTGAGGTAAAGCTGGAACCTCTGTTATAAAAATATGGGATCTCCATTAAATAGGGAAAAGTCCATAAGAAGCTATCCTATTGGATGATATATTAACTCTGTTTGGCTGATGAAACTCAAAATGAGTTCTGCCTGATTATACCAAGACTTCATCTAGTCCAACTTCTTGCCTCCCCCTCCCCCCGAGTAGCCAAACAAAGCTTCAAGGAAGTGTTTCTCTCTGACAATATTTTGTACAAAGCATATCTTTGAAACTGCTTTATGAAGCAATGCTTCCAAAGAGCAGAAGAAAACTGTCACATTGATTCACTTTACATTTACTGTCACACTTATTGAAAGTGACAGAAGAACCATCTACATACATGCAAAGCTTTTTCCACCTACTGGAAGTGTGGGAGAAGGATGCGAAGTGAATTGAAGAACTTCAACAAAGGCAATTGTGTTACTGCTATGCCTCAGTGATACCAATTACATTGTCTCCATAACAAGAAGCACCTTATTGCCACAAAGCACACCTTCCTTGAAGAGGCCTAAATAAATACCTCCAGGAGTTCTAGACTGAGTAGTTCTTGTTGTGATACCCCTAGAATCTGGTATTTAGTAGCATATTGCCTCTGGATGAACAAATTTCATTTATTATATTTCCCGCCTAGCAAATGCCTAGAACCACAGAGCATTATTCACATTCTCAAATGCAAATTTTGATTGAAAGGGCCAGCAGTGGTTAACCTTGCCATTTGGCTCTCTTTTACAACTTGTCATTGTTCCTTCACCATTATCACTGCTGTCCTAATTGCTACTTCCTCCCCCACTTAGCTTTCCTGACAGTTCCCCAGCTCCCCATCAATTAAGCCAGGCAGCATAAATAGTTGAGGCAGCCTGCTCATCAGACTTCCTGCCTCAGCTATTTATTTAGATTATTTTAATTATCGGATAAATAAATAGGCTGCTGGTATGCAGCAAAACAAAATGTCAGCCTGTAATATCATATATTTATAAAATTATTTTTAGACCACCCATAGGCTCTATAAAAAGGTAAAGGTTCCACCCGCACATTTGTGCAGTCGTGTCCGACTTTAGGGGCCGGTGCTCATCTCCGTTTGTTAGCCGAAGAGCCAGCGCTGTCCGAAGACGCTTCCACGGTCATGTGGCCGAATGATGCGCGTGGAACGCTGTTACCTTCCCACCGAAGTGGTACCTATTCATCTACTTGCATTTGCATGCTTTCGAATTGCTAGGTTGACAAGAGCTGGGGCGAGTGCGGGAGCTCACTCCCTCACGCGGGGCTAGGGATTCGAACCTCTGAACTTGCAATCTTCCGATCGACAAGCCTGGCGTCTTACCCGCTGAGCCACCACGCCCCCTCTATAGGCTATATCTATAGGCTCTATAGGCATCCTTAAAAAATAAAAATGGTGATTGGTTGCAGTCTAGCTCTCTCTTTGAAATTGTGCCCATTTCTCCAAAATGGAAGAGACAGGGGTAAGCTGGGGTATGAGAGAGCATTCTAGGGGACTAGATACATTTTTCCCTCTCCAATTTTCTTGATTCTTGTTTGGCTATTCTAAATTGAGGGAAGACAAGAAGTCATTGCACTAACCAGTCATTGCAACCCGTTTTGCACTGGACAGACTTTCTCCAACTAAGGGCATGACTTAGTAGTCTATCATTGCACTTACTCCAGAGTGCAAGTCAAACTTAAATCCTATAACTAATACTGTTCCTTCATTAGATGATCAAAAATGAAAAACAAACAACAGGAAATCTTCTGTTTTGTACATGTAGAACCATTTGGATCAAAGTCTTTTGTATTATTCCACTGTCATTATAGTTTGTTTTGCTGTTCCAGAATAGAAATGACTTTACATTCTGGGATATATCAGCAGGGAGTTTGATACCAATTTTGCTATGCATTCTACCAAATAAGATATCATAATTACTGTAATTAGAAAGATTTGTTTCTATTCATTCTTAGCCATTGAGCTTTGTCTCTTTGCTAATCTTGTCAAAAGAATTATCTAACAACATGGTGCATAACTAATAGGGAAATGTTGCTTTACTTTAGCTAATATTGTCATTTATGAAACAGGGTTAAGCTATCTGAGAAATATACTGCAGTCTTGAAATCTAATTACATTTACTCATAGGAAACCTTGTGATATCACTCACTGTGTAATTTGATCATTGCATCCACTTACTACCAGGGGAATTTGGTGACAGGGCAAAGTGGATTTTCTGGTGGTTAGCAGGACTCCAGCTTTTTTAGTAATACACAGTCTTCTCTCTCTGTGCAACACATGAGTTCTTGTCAAGGTCCATGATATTTTCCCATTATACATTGATGAAGGTTCTCAGTCATCCAGGTGGAATTGTCTGTAGCTTGAATCATGTCAACTGGATTTCTATTTTCTCAGTGGAAACGTTTCACTCCTTATCCAAGAAGCTTCTTCAGTCTGAGCAAAGTTTGTAAGGGAATCCTTAAATATGTTTCTAGGGTGGCTGTGTGACCTTGCACCTGGGGCTAGGTCATGGTTATTTGAGATGTTTATTTGAAATGCTCATTAAAGCATTTGGTAATAAAGTTGGTAATGCTCATTAAAGGTAGCCTTTCACATCCAAATCCAGGTGGGGGAATGACAAGGGCTAGAATCACCAAAGTGCCCCAAGTTAGTTTGATCTAATACTGTCTTATGCAGTGTCTAAATGTTTTTGCTAGAAGAATTTTCCTCAATATTGATCCATACCTGTTTGTCATGCTACTTCTATGAGTTGCTTCTGCCTGTTTGATACAATTATCCTGTATACATGGAAGACAATGAAGGGAGTTGATGTATTTAGTACCTTGCTTATGTGTAAAGACTATACACGTTTTAAAGGTTGTATTTCATCATATGGGAACTGTTAAATATCACTATAAGGGATGTAGCAATGGAATTATCAGTTAAATTAGCCTTAGAAAGTTGCCTTTAGACAGCTATAAAACATCAAAGGTGTTTTTATAATTTCTCCTAAAAGAGGGAGGAACTGTGCCTTTGAGAAAAATAACTGATTTTACATGCATAGGTTCCCAGATATATATTCAGAATTTCTACAAGTGTATAATATAGAAGAGCAGGTAAAGACTTCATCAGAGAATGCAGTGTTACATTAGATAAATCATTGTTCTGGCTTGTATTATAAGCCAGCTTCACATTTATAATAACTGACCAATCTGAATCATAACCACTGGGATGTATCTCCCTGCTTCTCTGTGTTTCTGTCATTAAGAGATTCCATACAAAATGCCAGCTTTGAGACCGTGAAAATGAAAATGAAAGGAGGCAGTGGAATCAGCAAAGCTCTCTATGATTTCATACAAAATGTGCAATTGTTCATTGCACAGAATTAGAGTTAATTAAACAATAGGGAATTGCATTGTGCTTTTTCCTCTTCAGCTGTAAGAAGTTAAAGAGTTGCCAATTTATTTAAGTATGTTTTTTTCTTAAAGGAATTTCAGCCCTACTTAATGGTGGCTGTTAAAAAAAACCAACTACCTCTTTACAGAGATTAAAGTAGTTTACCCTCTTTTATCCATTTCCCAGTCTCAGTGCTATCAAATTGATATTCTGTGATGTTGCTGAACTATGAAAGATTTAAAGTACAATAGTCATAAAAGTCCAAGTGTATCTGCTGCTTAACCCCCCCCCCCCATTTCTTAACGGAGCAATGGCGCTATCAGAATGGATTTATCTTTTTCTTGGAGTCTGCAATAACTAATACTCAATTGGTGAATGGAAAGAGAATGACTAAAAAAAGAGAGTATAATGTATGTAATTTGGAAGTGCAGGCCAGAGCATAGAAAGTACTTATTCATTTATTTATTTAAATCCAACATTCAAACCCAAAATTTCACTAGGCAGCATACATGGGGCAGGGTGTCTCCATTTTTCCCCTCAAAAATAGCAATCCAGCTAGATAGGGTGTGACGAGAGGGCATGACTGGCCAAAGTTATGCAATTTGCTACTTAATCAAGCAAGGACTTAAATGTGGTTCTCCTTGCAATATATTAGGCACTACATTGCACAAGCTCCACATTTCATTACACGTGCAAGGCTTGGTAGGTAAATTAGGCAGAAAGACCCATGTTCCCAATCTGCTCTTCATGTGATATTTTCCAGTTGTAGTGGACTGCAGGTCCCATAATTCTCAACTTCTCTAACCTGAACTATGAGTAGGAAAGACTGAAGACCTTGGATCCTCAGAGCTTATTTCCCAGTTATTTATGAGAATAAAACTCATGTATGCTGAAGAAAAAGGGGCGTGGTGGCTCAGCGGGTAATACGCCAGGCTTGTCAATTGGAAGATAGCAAGTTCAGAGGTTCGAATCCCTAGCCCCGCGTGATGGAGTGAGCTCCCGCACTCGCCCCAGCTCTTGCCAACCTAGCAATTCGAAAGCATGCAAATGCAAGTAGATGAATAGGTACCACTTCGGTGGGTAGGTAACAGTGTTCCACGTGCGTCATGCCGGCCACATGACCGTGGAAGTGTCTTCGGACAACGCTGGCTCTTCGACTAACAAACAGAGATGAGCACCGGCCCCTAGAGTTGGACACGACTGCACAAATGTGCGGGGGGAACCTTTACCTTTACCTTATGCTGAAGAAAGATTCTTATTAACTAGTCAGAAAGATCATTCTTACTCTTACCAGCATGTTTACTTGAAAACTGGATATGTTCATGTAGCAGTTTAAATATCTTCAGATCATTTCAACTTCTGTGGGGTTCCTATTCCTCTGTATTGTTAATGATAACTGTAGACTTTGCATGGATTGTGAAGTGTTCATAGACCCATTCAGGTATTACAAAGAAGCGTACAATTCACCCTGTGAGTAACAGTAGGACACCCTTACCTCTGTAAAGGCACTGTGACTTTAGAGAAGAACTCTTCTCCATGAGTTCAGCACAACTGTCCATCCCTAAGGTAGGGATCCCTCATGTATAGAATGGTATGTACATAAACTTTCACATGCTCCTGGATCCACACTGTCAGAATTCCAGCTCTCATGGAAGTCTTCACATACACAATTCTACAAGCAAAGTCGCCCCAGTAGAGAGAATGGATTAGTGTTCTGCAAATGTGCTGTTATTTCATTTTATTTCGCTGGAAATCTCATGCATAGTACCTACATTTTCCCTTGATAAATATCTCTGTAATTCTAGTGGTGGAAGATCATCTATTTAAAAATTATCTGTGTCTCCAGAAACTAGGGCAGTGACTTACATCATGGTGCTTTGTGTGGAGAGACACATCTGAGAGACACATGCTAATTTCACACTCATCATGAGATCTTATAGAGCTTATCACTAGGCAGCTCTCAAGCTGCAAGTCATAATTTGCATTGAGAATAATAGAATGAGGCCATAGTAACCAATGGTAACTTGAATAATAAGTGCACAAGGAAAACTGAGTTTTGGACCAAAATTAATTAGCTGTTGACACCACAGAAATCTACAGATTGAAGTTTCTGTCCAATACCACAGACAGTCTGGCTTTTAGCAGGGGAAAATTCTCTTTTCACACCGAAAAGCATGATGTCTGTGTGATCAAACCACACTGTGATAATAAAAGGAATAAGAACAAAGCTGAGAGACATTTTACTTCCAAATTCTTTAACTGAGAACTTTATGAGTTTATTTTTAATTAAACATGAGACAATTTAATTCCTTCACAGAAAATACCCAGATTGGTGTGATTATTTGAATGAATAAAAATGAGTGTATCTTCTTTCTGAAATGAAATAATCACAATGTTTCCTTCCACAGTGGTTATCTTTTTAGAAAGTTTAAAATTTGATGGAATGGCTTAAGCAGATTTTCAGCAAGTGCCTTTTGCAAAGAAAAATGCTTAGTGTTTTACACCCTGCCATATGAACTTATGAAAATAATACACTTTGAGTATAGAAATCTGTGTTACTTTATGGCATTTAGTTTGGTTTGGTTTGGTTTGGTTTGATTTAGTTTGTTGTTGTTTATTCGTTCAGTCGCTTCCGACTCTTCGTGACTTCATGGACCAGCCCACGCCAGAGCTTCCTGTTGGCCGTCGCCATCCCCAGCTCCCCCAAGGTCGAGTCTGTCACCTCCAGTATATCATCCATCCACCTTGCCCTTGGTCGGCCCCTCTTCCTTTTGCCTTCCACTTTCCCTAAGATCAGCTAAGGAAATTTAAATTTAAAATTTGATTTAGTTTAGTTTAGTTTAGTTTATTAAAATAAGTGGTCATAGACCAAACACACAGAAATTAAAAGAAAAAAAAAAACCCCTTACACAGCATCCAATAAAAGCCAATTCATGCTTGCACCAGATACACCTGGGAAAACAATCAGGTCCAAAACCTTCTAATTGTTATAGCGATGGTACAAAATTTGGCTACAGTCATAGAGACTTCCTGATCCTGGTCATTTAGTAGGTAGAACACAATTGCCATATGAGAGTGATCTGAAGATTTTGTAATTAGAGGGGAGATTATGTCTGCCCTCCAAATGTGGGATCTAGGAAGTTTCAGATCATAGATCTTATGGCCTTTAGATTGTGTCATTTTGTTAGCCTCCAGAGTTACTTGGTTACGATGTGCGGCCATATAAATTAGTTCAATAAATAAGTCTCTTTATAAGAAAATAATTGTTCCATAGAATGTTGGGTATAGTTAAGAATGCTCGGCACTCAAGCTTGTCTGACAATTTAGCACATTAACAGACTGAGAATACATCAAAGGGAAAACTAAACAGCCTTTCAGTTCCTGCATTGAAGACTACACTTTGAATGTGTGGATAGTGTCACTGTACAAAGACTGAAGGCAAAAGGAGAAGGGGACGGCAGAGGATGAGATGGTTAGATAGCATCACCGATGTAATGAACATGAATTTGAGTAAACTCCGGGAGACAGTAGAGGACAGGAAGGCCTGGCGTGCTATGGTCCATGAGGTCACGAAGAGTCGGACATGACTAAACGACTGAACAACAAAAGCAGTTTAGTTACTAGGTGGCAGAGGACACAGCTATATGTGAGATGAATTTCTTGTGGTGCTGTTTTCTTGCTGGAGAGAAACAATAACATTCATGCTTAACTTTATGACTGCTTGTTAGCCTTCTAT
This sequence comes from Charina bottae, assembly GCA_023362775.1. Lineage (NCBI taxonomy): Eukaryota > Metazoa > Chordata > Lepidosauria > Squamata > Charinaidae > Charina > Charina bottae. Next base: position 744,654 of record JALMGJ010000008.1, read on the forward strand.
GACAAATCCGGAGCTAGCAAGACTAACTGTTGGGTCTTCTCAGAGCCTGGGAAAGAGGATCGCAGCTTAGAAAACATTACTGGCTCAGAACACCTGCATATTTTTCCATTAGGGGGGAAACAGATAAACAACTCCCCTGTCCATCAAAAGGTTGTTAAAGAGAGAATGAATGAATCACCATCCTAGCAAGCTCAGAGATCAAATGGGGTGCTGAAATGCAAGTATCCAGTTTTCAAGATTTCTGTAACCAACTTCTTTTCTCTTTTCAAATCTGGTTAAAGAAGTTTTCCATGAGAATCTTGTCTTCATGTGTAAGTGGCAGCCAACATCATGGCACTGATATTTCCTGATTTTTTTTTAAAAAAATGTTTTAATCAGAACCTCTTTTCTAACCATACCAGTCAAGTGAATCCTGGAAACCTCTAGAACATCTCATGGCTTTCAACTCTACTTGTTTGGGAGAAAACAAGTCAGAAGTCCACGTTTGCACAGTCCACGGAAAGATTTTTTAAAACCATTCCTGTTAGTTGAAACAGGCAAGTATGAATCATCAAGCTTGTTTACTGTAGACCAGAATTCTTTAGAATTCTGGCTTAGTATATGCACAAATGTGGTCAATGTATCAGGATGAACAGCTGCAGTAGAGGGTTAGTGAGAGCAGTGCAGGATCACCCAGAATGCTTGACCCCATTGTGGGCAGCCTCCGTTGTAGCTGAATCAACGGAGCTGCACAGGTACCATGCTATAGCTGGTAAGTGGCCCCATCATACTGTGCTGCACCTGGTGGCCAAGGGGCAACTATACACATACACATAACCCCCCCCCCAAAAAAAAAAAACAGTTTGGAGAAAGAGGGAGAACAGCTCATCCTGTTCCTCTCAAAGAAACCACAAAAAAGAGTGAAGTCAGAAGGGAGGTACGCTTAAACCAAGTTTTAAATGTACACGCCTAGAACTGGGATATGTTCAGTTGTGGCTTGGCAGAGACATGCTCAGCAAACCTCAGCAAATACATGCTCTGATGGTAAAACATATGCTTTGCCAGAGGCAGGAGGTAGCTCATTTTTCATATTCAATAAGGTTAAAATCGCTGCCTAAAAGCGAGAGCTCAGCCAAAAACTGCAACACCACTGAGAAAAGGATGAGATGATTGCTACTATAAGAGTGATATGTATTGTAACCATATGGTTGTGGGCAATACTTTACCCTATGTTCTGAAAGAAATTATTGGGTCTTTTATTTGCAATCACTTACTGGTTCTCCCCATACTGAATTAATGCTGCCAGGCAAAGGGTATTGAATGTCTGTGGATCTCAACATCTGCAACTGAATAATAGGAACACTGATCATCTTCAGCCCAAATATGTATGCATAAGATTATGCCCTTAGCTTTCAAGTAAGTGATTTCATTTGGCATCCATTCTTTCACAAGAAACTAAACAAAAATAAATCTTTAAGCAGATAGTTCAGTGTGAAGGGCAAGTGAAATGTATTACCAAAGCCTTTTTATTTCCAGCTCTATCTGGAAGCAAGCCAATGTCTTTTAACTGTTATAGTCACTGGTTTAATGTACATGGTTCCCCCCCACCAAAAAAATGGATTAATAAAGAAAAAAGTGATGGAAATAATTTACTTTAAATTGGCTTTTTCTTATGATAAGGAAGGTAATTACCATGCTTTAATAGGGAAATTTTTATATTTGTAAATCCCTAGTTTTAGACAAGCGTAAGTTTTCAGTCAAAACTTGTATGTTCTCAGTTCAGTCATATCCATTGAATCCTCATATTTTAGTCTTGACTAGTGTGGAAAAGAAAAAAAGACAGTAGATCAATAGTAGTCTGAATGGAGATGGAACAGCTGTTGGGTAGGAGAGAGGATGAAAAAATTGAGAAAAACTCTTTGGAGGAGAGAACTTCCACTCTGACTTGCTGCAGCTGTCCAAACACGTGATACTTGAACCTGTTACCAGAACTGAAGCCTTGACATGCAAAATACATGCTCTACAACTAGCTTCTGGCTCTTTCAGAACTTCAGAGTGAAAACAGAGCCATTTGGGGATGAAGATGGGGACTGTATTCCAAGGACCCACTCTTGGAAGGATGTCTATCTTATGTATGGTTCAATATTTCAAACGATCCCATAAATCACCACTTTTAATGAAAAGCAGCATACCCCTCATCCCTTAAAATTATAATCTCAAGAGTTATTTCAGTATTTTGGATTTTCCACACACTCCCATTTACTGGGACATTGACTTTAGTGGAGGAAAGATTACATTGCCATAGAATGAAGAAAGGAGAGGGAGATAAATGAACATGCTGCCCCCAGGCCTCTCGAGAGCCTTGAGTGAAGAAATGGCTGCTTTGTGGCTCCCAGGCATGTCACTATGTGTATAAAACTGTTTGGGGTAGTAATTTTGGCAAGTTGTAAATAATATGGGACTGACCTATGCCTGAACATAGTTCTACATCTGTAGCAAAAAGTATTCAGGAGCTTACTACCTTGTCACAGTACTGCATGTTATCCATGGAGTAACACACTGCTATCCTGTGATATACTTTTTGTGATCTGCATGAAAGCAAACCCATACAATGATGGATGTCAAGGTGAGGGCTAATAGCTCTGGTGCAGTGAGGGATAGCAAATGTCTCAAGGATGTAACTTAATTGACAAGCAGGTGCACCTAATTATGAAACTGTAAGTTGGGTCTGCAGGAGTTCAGTGTGAGAAACAACGACTAGCTATACAACAGAGCAGTTTTGGGAAAAAGGGGGGGGGGAAGCAACCTCAGGCATCTAAAAGTTTTTTTGTGGCAGTCCATTGGGGGAACTTTCTGAGGTTTTTCAGAATTTGGGACGAGCTTGTTTAAAAACATCAGACTTCATTAAACCCAACATTCCTTTTCTAAGAATGGGAGGGGACCACATTAGTCTTTCCCCCCCCCCAATGTATTGTGTAGCATTGTATTGATAAAACAATATGGATGAACATGTGGCTTCAGGATTTGGGTGAGAGGGGTGATGCAGAAAGGATCCAAGAATGGTATCCTGATTCTACTTGCAGGTACTTCTTGCTGGAAATATGGACTCAGCATACTCTCTAATAAGTAACTTGGAATTCCAGATAATGCTGAACGAAAACTCCTAATATCCTCGCATTGGCCTTTCTAGCTAGGGCTCATAGGATCTGCAAAATGGCAGCTTCTGGAGTGCTATAGGTTGTCTACACCAATGTGTGAATGAACAAGGAAAGCAAAAGAGGTGTTAGTCAGAGGAGTTTGGCAAGGAAGGCCAAGGAGGAAGCACTTTTTCTTTTGTGCTTCTTTTTATTGTCAGGGATAGTTTCTCATCTAGAGAGTCATCTTTTGGGAGCTCATGATCAGAGCAAGCAAACAGGTGAGATTTGCATGGAGATTGGCTAGGGGTGGTGGTGTCAGTGAATAAGCCTCCAAGCAGCATGGACTATGATGGAAGCAATGTTGTATTTTATATTTTTAAAATTATGTACAACAGAGAATATTTGTCATGATAATGTAAATGAATAAGACTGTTTTTAAATTTGATAAGGGGCTCATTTACATCGTGATCTAAATGCATTTTAATATTTAACTGGGACGTGTTAAATTAGATTTAAAACTATTTCAAATCAGAGGGTTTATATTTTAAAGCCCAATGTGTTTACTTTGTAAAATTCCAACTTGGACTGGTCAGTGACCGTAATAAATTGATTTGATTTGGAAGCAATGTTGTGCTCTGCAAGCTGCTACAGTATTTGTCTTACTGCCTGAAATGAACCCAAACTATACCTGCTACAAGTGTAAGTTTAAGTCCTTAGTGAAGAAGAAGGTGCTTGATGAGAGAGTTTCTATGAGAATTCCACAAGTATTTCCTGGACAGGACAGCTGAAGCTTTCCTGGAGGGGCACAGTAGTGAAGAATACAACAGAGAATCAAGAGATAAGGAGACATTCAGTGCAGTGGAGGTCAGGTTACAGTGCCATGTCACCTGAGCAAGCCTTGCCATAGCAGGCATTTGGGCCCCCATGGATAAAAGAAACCACTTTGAGAAAGAACAGCCATATAATGGTGGTGGGTGTTTCCCTGCTAAGAAAGACTAAAGTGGCTGTGTACAGATCCAATATAATGTTGAAGGAGGAATATTGTCTTTCAGGGGATCATATCTAGGTCATGATGGACAAGATTGTTCAAATGCAACTATCCTTTCCTTTTCATTCATGGGATGGATGACATAACCAGAAAAGACCTTCAAAGAATCTCAAGAGACTACAAGGCCACAAGCAGGAAGTTGAAGTAATTAGGAGCATAAGCTATTTTTTCATCAGTCCTTCCAGCTGAAAGTCACAGTATGTCATGGCCCAGGACTCAGGCCCAGGATGTCAGCCTCAGGAGACACCAAGCCAAGAATCACCTGAAGCTAATCAAACACAGGCACCATCAGAACAGCTGGAGCACTCAGGTGATGAGGCATGGACCCCAAGCCCTCAGAATCGGTGAGTAGAGCCAAGAGCAGAGCAAAGATGCTCAATAAGGCTCCTTCCCAAGCAAGGGAGTAACTATCCTAATTAAAGATAGCTGGCTGCAGCCTGATTTAAGAGACAATCCTGACCTGTGTTTCTCTGTTGGAAACAGCTGTCTGATCTCCTGCTCTGGTGTGTTGTTCCTGTGAATCCTGCTCATGTAAAAAACCTGAAACTCTGACCTTTGGACTGGCTGACAAACCTGACTTGGCTCTTTGGACGAGATTTTGACTTCTCTTCTGTGCATTCCTGTTGAAAGCGAAACTACCCAGGCAAGGTTTCTTTCCCAGAGACTCTGTTTTGATTTATATTCAGTTCCTTGTCTGCTGTTTATCTACTCAGCCTTGAGTAAATTGCTATTTTCACCTAGCAATTGTAAGTTTGAAACCTGAAACAGGACACAGTGCAAGAAAATAGGGTTCGGGAAGCCAACCACTGGCTACAAGAAGAGTTTGAATTCTACAACAATGGCCTATGTTACATTCATGAAGAACTCCTTGGAGAAGACAGGGAAAAATGTTTGGCAAAAGGTGTTAAACTAGATCAAAATGGAGAGGGTAGCAAAAGCCAAAACTGAAAATGTAGCCAAGGACTGGGTCTGAGAAAGCAAGACACAAAGGGAGAAGCAGGAAATTAGGATGGGGACTCAGAATTTTGCAGGAAACTAAAACAGTGAGGCCAGTAAGCAGGTCCATTCAAAACCTGAGATGTTTTTATGCCATGGTAAAGAGTATGGGAAATAAACAAGGAGAATGAGAGATTCTAATTCAGGTAGATCAATATGTGATAAGCATTCATGAAACTTGGCAGGATGATACTAATAGCTGGCATGTAGCACTGAAAGGTCACAACTCATTCAAAAGAAAGAGATCCACAGAAAGGATGAAGGTGTTGCCCTGTATGTAAATAATAATAATAATAATAATAATAATAATAATAATAATAATAATTATATATATATATATACACACATACACATACACATACACATACACATACACACACACACACACATACATACATACATACATACATACATACATATATACACATACACTTGAAAAGTAATTCAAGAATCAGGGCAAGGAAATTTATTATAGACTGCCTGGGTAGGCAGCAAATATGAGAAGCCTTTGGCAGTTGACCAGTCTTTCAAAGATGCATGCAATGATGATGAGAGATTTCAATTAACCTGACATCTGCTGTGAATCTAACTCAGCCAAGAATCAGAGGTTCAAGAAAGTCTTGTCCTCTTTTGCTGATAAAAGATGGAAGAAAGAATTAGGAAGTCTGCTATACTGAATGTAATCCTCACCAACAGGGGAAGAATTGGTTGACTAAATGAAGATGACTAGTACCTTGAGGGAAAGGAATTGTGTTGTTCTTTAATTCATGTTTTCTGGGAGAGAAGCAACTGAAAATTGTCAGTCTTGCATACCAGACTTGAAAAGAGTAGATTTTGATCAACTCTGAGAGAAGTTAGGTGAAATCCAATGGCTTGAAATCCTGAAAGAGAAAAATGTTCAGAAAGGATGAGAAATGAAATGAGATCCTGAAAGTATAATGTACACCTAGTTGGCCATTGTTATATTATTGAGAGAAGGAAGGAAGGAAGGAAGGAAGGAAGGAAGGAAGGAAGGAAGGAAGGAAGGAAGGAAGGAAGGAAGGAAGGGCAGTTTAGGATAGACAAGGAGAGGGTAAGAGAAATCTTAGCTAATTTAAATGAATTCAAGTAACAGAAAAAGGTGTAAGAGATCAGAACTTGATCACCTAACTGGCATTTCTGGGAATGAAGACTGAGAACAGGAGGAGGATCAAAATGCTGATCAAGCAACAAATATTTCTTTATAAAATTTATTCAGAATTGCAATCATGGATGAACTCAAGATATTCTCTAAAAATATTAATGGCTTGAATAGCCCATTTGAAAAGAAAAAAATATATAAATGGAAAAAAAGAGAAAGCGCGTATTATATTTTTACAAGACACTTATTTTAAAAATGATATGTGAAACTTCTGGAATGCAAAAACCTCAGACAAAAATTAATAGCCTTGGGCAGATGGGAAAAAACAGAGTAGCCATACAGCATATGTTAAAAAAGCCCTTACCATAGTCTTTAGAGAAACAAATAAAGATGAGGAAGGTAGGTAATAATTGCTTCAATCTATGCACAAATTAAAATAAAACATAATTCTATGAAAGACATTTTAAATCTCATATTGAAATTGCAGATGGATATATTTTAGTATGAATGGTTTTTAATTCTCCTGGATATGTCAATTTTATGAAAGAGAGATGTTGCTAAACTTTCTCAAAATGTTTTAGATTATATGACATTATTATCCCTCTTGGATGCATGGAGATATACTGTAAATATCTTGCAGAGAGAGAGTATGCCTAGTATTATTTAATTTCTGAGACATATTCTGGAATAGGCACTTGTTGGAATTCGAATTCATTGTTTACTAATCTTATTGATGTGGCAGTTTCAGTATATGCAGACCAAATCCAATAATTGTAAAACTGAACAGAGGAATTCCTAGGTTGAACCAGTGGAGACTTCATGAACTGTTGTTATCACAAGAGGATATCAAATCGAAGTGTCATCAGGAACTAAATAGCTTCTTTCAGTCCAATTTAACTTCTGAAATTTCCACTGCTACAGTATGGAAAGCAACTAAAGCATTTATGAGAGGTTTGTTTATCTCTTTAGCATCAAACAGAAAGCCATGCCAAAACAGAAAGACACTCTATCGAATGATCTGAAACAATTAAAACTAGGCCATAAATTCAATCCAATTTTAGAGGTAGAGCAAAAGATAAAAGCAATAGGAATCAGCTTGACTTATTAGAAGTGAATGAAACCTATAAAAAAATGAACTTCACCAGACAGAAATATGTTGAAAAAGACAATAACACAGACAAACTGCTAGCTTATCAATTGTGTAAGGAACAAAATAAGGAATTATCACTTCTATTATTATTTTTTTGGAAGGATTGCCAGTTTGATTTGGGGGTTAAGGCTCCAGGCTAGAAACCAGGCTGAGTTCTGGTCCTGCCTTAGGCATGAAAGCCGGCTGGGTGACTTTGGGCCGGTCACTCTGTCTCAGCCCACAATGTCAGGCTCAGGCGACAAGCCAGTCAGTCAATTCCTGTCACAACCAATGGATCAATATTTGGTTGATCTGAAAAGCAGACCTTGCACCCATGGGAAAATGCTAGGAAGAAAAAAAAAGGATGTTATTCAGCAATTTCTTAATTAAGTTTTGAAACTGTACAATAAACAGCAATCTGACCCAGCAGAAATGGAAGAATATTTAAATGGAATATTACTTTAAAAATTGCAGATTAGCAAAAAGAAGTTTTTAACTGACCTATAACAGAAGATGAAAATGAAGTGGCAATCAAAAATCTGAAATTAAATACCGCTCCAGGACCCAATGGTATTTCTTTAACTTACTATAAGACTTTTTAAGAAACTGATTAAAACTTTCACTCAAGTAGTGACCATGATTCAGCTTTGCCAAGAACTTCTGTCATCATGGAAGGAATCTTTTATATCTCTGAGTTATAAAGAAGGAAAAGATTCAACCTGTCCTGAAGCATATAGACCCATCTGTCTACTGACTGTAGATTATAAGTTTTTTACAGCAATTCATGCTAAGAGAATAAATGGCTTGTTAACCGAAATGATACATCCTGACCAGATGGGATTTTATTTTGAAGAGGTATATGAAAAATAATGTTAACATATTTTAAATGTTATTGATACGATAAACCAGAAAAGTTTTTAAAAATGTCCATGATTTTTCTTGATACTAAAAAAGCCTGTGACAATTTGGAATGGCCTTTTATGTTTACAGTGTTGGAAAGGAGGGGTTGTGGCCCTAATTCTCTTACATTGATAATTTATAAATAATAACCCCCCCAAAAAAATTATAGTAAATGTTTTCATTCAAACACTGTACCATATCAGAGGGAATCACATTTCTCCCCTGTTCTATTTTTACTGGCACTAGAACCATTGGTAATTCAACTATGTCAAGATAACAGAATTTCAGGAATTAAAGTAGCTACACCAGAACATAAATTGAAATTAGTTGCTGATGATATTGTACTCACAATTCCTCAGTCTCTAGATTATGTACAATATGGTATGTATTAATAAAGAGAGAAGTCAAATGCTGACATGGAATTTGACAGAGGAAGAAAAGCAATGTGATATCAAAGAACAGGCTTTAACACTGGTGTTAAGGAGGTTAGATATTTAGGCATTTTCTTGACAAGAAACAATAAAGATTTATTTGAAAAATAATTATCTGCCAACTTGGAAAAAATTATCTTGGTTAGGAAGAATTGCAGCCATTAAAATTAATATTTTACTAAGACTTAACTTCCTTTTTCAAATTATTCCAGTCTTTATTGAGAATAAGGTATTAAATGACTGGCATAGACAAATAATGAATTATACATATTTCCACAAAAGGCCAAGGATTTAAATTCAAGAATCTGCAGGACCTAATTTCCAACTATATTATCATGCCAGCTGCTTAATGTGGATTTCAAAATGGATTATATCACCATATGGTTCCATAATGCTGATAGATATATTTGGGCTGATGCAAATAAGTCATAAGAGACCATGCAATTCTAAGTAACTTGCTGATCATTTGGGATAAATACAGGAAAAGATGAAGCCTTGATTTTCCCCCCTCTTCAGGTCATTATTGAATGTTTACTTTGATGAAGATACTAAAAGACTGACTCAGTGGAAAGGCAGTAACTTGTTTAGGCTGCAAGATTTTATTATCAATAGGATATAACTATTGGGTCTCTTACCATGCAGTATTCTACTATATTTGATTGACTTCAGTATCACCATTAAGTAGTGCTGCAACGAAAGAACTACAGAAATAAGAAGGGAACTTTAAGGAATTTGACTGAATTTGAGAATCCTGTAATACATAATATTGAACACCTTTTAGGTACAATCTACAAGTTACTAGTGAAGTATGATTCAGAATCTGAACAAGTTAAAGATGGTATGATTAAATGGATGCAGAACTTGAACATTGATAGAGATGTAACAGTGCAAGTTTTAGTTTAAAAATATTAAATTTACTTTGAACAGCACACTTAGAAAGAATTGGTATGAGATGTTCTGAGAAAAACACAACTGGTACTTCTGGTGGGTGTGAATAATCTGTTTTCTCCATGAGCCCTTTGAAGTGTTTATTCAGTGTGTGTGTGTGTGTGTGTGTGTGTGTGTGTGTAAGAAGTACTACTAGGGTGAGCCTTAGAGATAGGTATAATATGTTTCAGTGTTATTCAGTATTCTCAAATCATAGGTGATTGGCTCATCAGATAAGCACTTTAAATAAACTGCTGTTTGCTGTCATTCAGATGAGGACACATTGGTTATCCTTCCTTCACCTTGGTTAATAAGTTGGAAAAGATATGGAAAATTTAAAAAGATTGCTATTTGATTTCCAGGAAAAAAAACTTTAACAGCATAATCTAAACATACAAAATGACCTTCCAAAAGCTTCCTTTTTTGACCCTACTTTCCTTACACAAATATGGAAGAAGTTGTTTTAAGTAAATGTTTTCATTCAAACACTGTACCATATGAGAGGGAATCACATTTCTCCCCTGTTCTATTTTTACTGGCACTAGAACCATTGGTAATTCAACTATGTCAAGATAACAGAATTTCAGGAATTAAAGTAGCTACACCAGAACATAAATTGAAATTAGTTGCTGATGATATTGTACTCACAATTCCTCAGTCTCTAGATTATGTACAATATGGTATGTATTAATAAAGAGAGAAGTCAAATGCTGACATGGAATTTGACAGAGGAAGAAAAGCAATGTTTAAGATAGGTAACCTTGAACTGTAGCGATGGTATTAGGAAAGTTAAGTCTCAGAATGAGCTGAGGTTGGCAAAGGATGCTAAGAATAATAAAAACAGCTTCTTAGGATATGTTCGAAATAAAATGAAGAGCAAAGAATCAATATATCCATTGCTTAATGAAGATGGTAACATATTAACAGATAACAAAGAAAAGGCAAAGCTACTCAATGTTTGTTTTGTCTTAGTCTTAGTCTTCTCCAAGAAGAAATTACATGTTCTACTGGGCAATTGCAAAGATCAGGACAAAGGGGTAGGACTGAACGTGTGAGTGACAGAAACATGGTTAGGATGTAGCTATCTACTTTGAGTGAGTTTACATGTCTAGGTCCCAATTAATTGTATTCTAGAGTATTGAAGGAACTAGCTGATGGTCTGGCCAAACATTTATGTATTATTTCTGAGAAATTCTGGAGTACTGCTGAAGTGCCACACTACTAAAGGAGAATAAATGTATCCCTGTCTTCAAAAAGGGGAAAGTAAAGTGTAGGGTTTACTCAGTTTATATCTTCCTATATCTAGGAAGATTCTGAACTAGATTATAAAGAGAGCAATCTGAAAACAGTTTGAAAACAATGCAATAATTATCAGGTGTTAGCATGGATTTGTCAAGACTATCCTTATGCTATTTTTTAATTAAGTAATTTCCTTAATGAAGGAATGAAGGGAAGAAATGAAGGGGCATGGTGGCTCAGCGGGTAAGATGCCAGGCTTGTAGATCAGAAGATAGCAAGTTTGGAGGTTCAAATCCCTAGTCCTGCGTGCGGAGTGAGCTCCCGCACTAGCTCCAGCTCTTGCCAACCTAGCAATTCGAAAGCATGCAAAGGCAAGTAGATGAATAGGTACCACTTCGGTGGGTAGGTAACAGCGTTCCGCATGTGTCATGCGGCCACATGACCGTGGAAGCATCTTCAGACAGCGCTGGCTCTTCGGCTAACAAATGGAGATGAGTACCGGCCCCTAGAGTCAGACACGGCTGCACAAATGTGCGGGGGGAACCTTTACCTCAATTTCCTTAATAGATTAGGGGAACACTGCAGGCATAGTATATCTTGATTTCAGTAACACATTTGATAAAGTATTCAGTGGTATACTGATTAGCAAGCTGATTAACTTGGCTAGTGGCATGAAAATTAAATAGACATATGCTGACTCAAAAACCATACTTAGGGAAGGCTCATCAGGGTTTCTTCTTCATATTGGAGAAAAATATCAAGTAAGATGCCACCCAGACCAGTCCTGGGCTTTCAGGTTTCAATATTTTTATTAATGACTTGGATGAAGAGTTGGAAGGAATGCTTATCAAATGTGCAGATGATACCAATTTGGGTGGGATAGCTAATATCTTGAAAGATACTGTAGAAATAAAATTCTAAGTAAATGTCATACATTAGAGAAATAGCCTAAAGATAACAGAATGAAATTTAACAAAGACAAATATAAAGTTCTTTAGTTATGAAAGATTGATCAAATGTAGGACACAGGAAGGGAATATTTATAACAATTTTGGAATAACAGTTGACTCTAAATTAAATATGAGTTGGTTCTACGATCTGGCTTCAGAAAAAGCAAATGCAATTTTGGACTGCATCAACAGAAGTATAATTTCCAGTTCACAGGAAGTTATGATCCTGGGCAACTTACATTACCTAGATTGAAGGAGCTAGGCATACTTAGCCTTGAGGCGAGAAGATGGTGGGTGGCTGTAGGAGAAGGAATATGATAATGCTCTTTAAATATGTGAAAGGAGGCCATGCAAAAGAATGTTAAATTAGGACACAGAATAATAGATTTAAGTAATAGGAAGGCAGATTCTGACTGATTAGAAAAAAGCTTCCTAACGGCAGAAAATGACAAACTGACTTGCTTATTAAAAGAAAACTCAAACCATTACTTTCTTAAAGAGTGGAAGCCTTTGATGGACTATTTGCAAAAAGCAGGAGGAGTAAAGCTTGCATGGGGTTTTGACGATTAGAATATATATAAATAGTATATATTAGACAAGAAATATATATGAATGTTATATGAATTCATGTAAGAACAAACTATCTATTTTACTTTTATGACCATAGATAGATCGGAAGTTATCTAATTTCTATGTTTGTTTTTTTTCTTTCTTTCTTTTACTTTACTACACTTTTCTTTTCTTTTTAATTTTCTATTTCTGTTTCATTTTCAATTTTCAACTTTGTATATTTAAAACTTTAATAAAACTTTATAAAAAAAAGAAAAAAGCTTCCTAACAGTAAAAATAGTTTGACCTGAAACCATTTATCCAGTAAATTAGTGTTAAAGAATTGTTAGACTGACAAATTCCTACACTTAGCAGGGGGTTGAATGTGATGGCTTACATGGCCCCTTCCAGTTCGGTACTTCAAAGCAATGGTATGGGAAGTGCCCTATGTTACAGCAGTCACTGAAACAGGAGAAGCATTACATTATACATTTTCAAGTAGAGTTAAACAAGTTTGAAGCTGTCTAGAATAATTTAAGAAAGTGAACATTTCTCTGCCTGGGGTATCTCATAAGACTATTGTATATTAACTTTCCCAGTCTGGCACATCACTGGTTGAGAATTCTGAATGCTTCAGCTCCAATACATATGGAAGATTTCACATTTAAACAGGGAAGAATATGCTGTCCTAGGTTCTTTAGAAGAAGAATACACAGGAAAACAAATAGCCTGTAGCTGTTCACCACAGGGTTTTCTCCTTCATTTCTTCCTGAAGTAGCAATACAGAAATTTCTTCCTCTACCATTTCCCTTGACCCTATACCCAATATTCTGTTGCTAGTGGGTAGGATTTAAAGAAAACTTAAGAATTAGAGAGGAACAAAGGACATAAATTGATTGCCAATAGGAAAGAAAGCCAGAAGAATCAGTCATGCACTTGAGAGGTGTTCTATGCTTCTCCCATCAACCAAGGACAAAGAATAAACATTGGGGGAACTTGGGGGGTTCTGAACTAGGAAGGGATCCCACAGAAACAGGTAGGAACCATGCCAATTGCAATGTATCAGGTAATATTACAGGCTTCTGGAGTCACAGAGAACATACAGTATATTTTTCCTGAAGGCCATCAACTGGAGCATTTTAACTGAAAGTGCAAGCATGAGTGCTGCTTCCACTATGTTTCTTCACTTCTGACATTATTGTTGATTGCCTTCTGCATTCAGCAACAGAAGTATCAAATGATATCTGACAAGGAAATAAACCCGTCTCCAACTGATGCATGTTCAATTAAATGCTCAGAGAGACAAATGGGTTTCTTTGGAAGATAGCACAGAGAACCCTAGCTAATTAGCTTGAAAGCTGAGAAATGCCTCTATAGTTAACCTTTGGATTAGAGTGAATTTCATATGGCTATACAGTTAGAAGCACACAGTTATTAGACCTGTGCAAGGATAGTCCAACTCAATTCACAACTTGACCTGGTGTCTGTTGGTCCACAATGAGTTATTCTGACTCATTCCCATTTCTGTCACATTATTTGGAAAAACCAGAGGTCAATCCCTCCTATTATCTTGCACAGGAAAAACGGACAAGATAGAACATTATGAGGGGACGAAGCATCCTAGATTACAACAGAAATCAGTGCAGGAGTTTTGAGTGACATCATTTAAAACTTAGATCACTTCTGCTTACATCACTTCTGCAGTAACCCCAGCAATCCTTTTCCAGTGCAGTTCAGCTCAGTCCTCCTACCCCAATCCCTAGTTTCTCTAGTAAGGCTAGCTAATATACACCTACACTCCTATCAATATGCCAACTGGGATGGTGGTGGTAATAATGGGTACTTCTTCCTTACAAGAACAAAAAATATTATAGTTAGTTACCTGTTAAATGACTAACAAAACAGAAGTAAATTATAAGTCATGAAAGATCTGCATGATCTGCATGAAGCATAAATAAAGGCTAATATTTTTTTTAAGTCGTACGTCAAAAATAATTCTCAAAAAAAGAAAAAAACCAACATTGGCAAATGTTGTAAAAGAAAAAGAGGAAGAAAAAGGATGGAATAGGAAAAGGGGGAAATAGAAAGTTGGATAAACAAACTAACTATTGGAAACAAGACCAAGGACTTCTGGTGAGAACATGGCCGACTGAACAGCCTCCCCATGAGCTCAGCGAGCAGACCTGGCAGCGTGGATTTTTGGGGGGGTGCAGGCAGGCTTTTCCTGTTGCCCTAAAGTGTTTTCATGGACAGAAAACACTCGGAATTATCCCATTTGTACTTCGGAACATCCCCTTGTAGTCTGAGGATCATCAACAGTGTTGGCGCTAATCCAGTAAGAGGAGACGGGAGTTGGGGATACCACCATTTTTCAGACCACGCTGCAGCCCTGTTGGGACATTAGGTTGAGCCTTTCACATTTCTAAATCACCCAATTTGTATTTTTAAGTTCTATACCCCAAGAGAGGCTTTCCTCAGCAAGAAGAAACAAATCTCTTGGTGCTTATATTTGTTGTTTCTGGATTAGTCTTAAAACCTTCTTTTAATTTCTGGCTTACTTCCCATTTAAAATTTAAGGAGGACTGAGAATAAATAATCACCTCTTTGTTACTATTTTTGTATCTAATTTGAAGGATTTAACTTTTTCCTACAAGTTTAATTTGATGCTTTTTGTTTTCAGCTTTCTGTTCACTTTCCTTGGACGCTGTATTTGCTGGTTTGCATACTTTGTGCTTTGTCAATATCATTTAATAGCTTCTGGAAGCCTTTCATTAACTCATCAGCTTTTATCTGTATTAGCTAAGTACTCAGAGGGCACTAGAGGGCGCTAGATTTTACTGCCTGAATTATGGATGACCTTAAGAAAACTGCTTTAGAGTTTCGTGCTGAGCTTCATGCAGATTTCAAACAAATTCTTCATGAAACTACTCAAGCTATTTTGCAAGATGTTCAGGATACTATCTTTAAAATGTATCAACTGGCTGAGGACTTTCTGAAGAGAGAGGAGCAGATTTATCAAGAAGGAGGCATTTTTCCCGATTGTGGGAATCCAGATTGTGAAGAAATGCCAGCTAACGAATATATGATGGTCATGAAGATGTTGGTCATGAAGGAGTTACAATTCGACTTGCAAGATAACGACTGGTTTGTTTTTCTCAGGGTTTGTTTTGAGGATGAGATGGCTCTGTTATGTGAGAAATTTTCTGCTGATGTTTTAAGGGGGCAGTTGGATTCTTTGATTTTTCTATAAGAAATGCCCTGTGTATAATATGGAGACTAAATGCTTTGGTTTATTTTGAGGTGGGATAAGAAATTAAGAATAAGTATGTGGATTGATTTCAAGGCTGTATGATTCTTTTTTTTTTCTATAATGATTTAAAGTTTGTTTTTTAAGGTTTAATAGGGGTAAGATTGTTACAGAAGTATTAAGCATAAAAGTAGATAATTTAAATGTTTTTAAAATGTTTTTATAATTTTATTGTTAATATAGTGGCCAGAAATATATAGAATAGTGATAGGAGGGAAACATTTTATAAATGGGTTTCTATTGGGGGAGGGAAGTTGATTTGGAAGGTTATATATTTGTGTATTTTTCTTTATATATAAAGGGAAGAAGCAATTGCTTTTATTTATTTCTACAATGCCTATGGGATGATTTATAGAAATAATGTGATCTTGTTTAGATTTAGAGTAAGGGATTAATTAAGGAAATTGCTATATATTCTTGTTGTTGAAAGTCGGAAGTAACTTCTTATGTAATCTTTAAAATTATTTTTGTGTGTGTTTCTCACCTTTTTTTGTAGTTTTTTTCTCTTTTGTAGTTTTTATCTTTGCTCTAAACTCAATAAAATTTTTATTAAAAAAAAAGACCGAGAAAGAATGGGGATGAGGATGATGGAAATATAAGTTGGGCTGTTTGTGAGACAGAACTCTGTTTCCCCTACAACTATACACATACAGACACAAAATTGAGCAACAATAAATAACTGCAATGACAGCAAATGTATTTATTTATTAATTATTTATATTTATACCACCGCCCATCTCCCTCAAAAGGATATATCAGTGTTTCCATCTCCAACAATCTTGTCTCCCATCTAAAAGACTGATTTGGACAACTGATTGCAAGGATGAATCTGATTTTCAGATGGACCTCCCAATCCCTGCCTCATACACGATATGAGTAAGTGCCAACTTAAAACCCTTTTGGTGCACACTGTCATGCCCTGTCCTTTTCAGCTCCCAAACTACATATAATTAGTAGATCTCTGTGAATGATGGTAAACTGCAGATAAGGTAAGTTAGGCACTCCTATCCTGCCTCGACTGAAACAAAAATCACATACCAACTGTATTTGTGTGGGTGTATCACAAGCACAACATGGCATTTGTCTAATGTTCCTTGCAGTTCAGAGTAGAGGGAACCACACATAGCTAAACAAACAAAATAAGGGAAAAGCCCCACCCCAAACAACAGGAAACAGCCATTATTTTCCATAGTCTGACTTTCCCATTTATTTTCACTTCTAAGGATATCAACATCCCTGTTCAAATGATGCTTTTTCACAAAGGTTTTTACAGTGAAGAGTGTGAGCAGCCCCTCCTCCCCCAAGCCACAAACGGTGACATCAGTGAAGAGCTGGTCTCCATGGGCGCAGCATAGCTGTCTGCAGCAAAGATCATGAAAGAGCCTGTGTGCAACAAATGCTCCCTGCCGTAGACGCCAGTGCAGCCTGAGTGGAAGGGGACTGATTCCCGCTCTTCATACACCCCAGTCTAAGCACAAAGATACCACCAAACAGACCTATTGTTCTAAGTTCTTTCCAAAAGACGAAGGGTGAGTGGATAGTAAACTGATGAGAGTCTCTATTTGGTTTTCATTCTTATTTCAGAAAGAATATCTTTACTTATTTTAATAAAGATATTCTTTATTACTTAAGAATGAAAATCAAATTTCCAAAAAGGTGTCCATTTTTATTATTCTTTCATAGTTGCAGTATCTTTCGATGTGTTAATCTTGCTTTTAGTTTTCAAATATTGTCTTAAGAGGCTGTTTCTCCCCACACTCCATCTCAATTTTTATCCTTAATACAGAGACTGCAAATTATTTGCCCAAAGAGATTTCAGAGTTTTAGTACCCCCTCTTTTTTAAAAAGGAGAATAGAATGTAAATTTGATAGCATACTCTTGAAGCTGGCTGTCATTGAGATGCCCAACTTTTCAAACACCATTAAGACATGGATGATATGTAAATCAAGCAACAACCGATTCTGGTGATAATTGAGGGAGGGTACTCTCAGAGGAAGAAGGGCCCTCCTCTTTTTATTTCTCATTTTAGAGAGGAGATTAATGTGTGATATTTGATATGTGCTAACCTCTGTCCTGTAGAGGTTGATGAAGTGGTGATCAAGGGTGATATCATCATCATCATCATCATCATCATCATCATCATCATCATCATCCTGACAATGTTAGCATTGTTACTGCAGTTGTCATGATTACTGCTTACTGCTACTGTTATGAAGAGAATAGTGGTTTGGCCATATCTTGCTGCCAACTCCAACTCCACTGGGTATATTCGCTCATTCATTAATAATCAGGCAAATGCTTTCAATTAATTTTAACTTTGGTTATGTTTTTTGTAGCTCCTGCATTGTGATAAACCAGTTGGTGTGGTTAGCTGTTCAATGTGTTGTCTCAACCAAGACATTTGGTCAGTTCAGTACACCCAAATTAAAACTGGCCAGGTTTAACTGTGTTGTGCAAATGCAGCCAATGATTCACGTACACATGCTAATTTGGCCTTCCTGGCAGATAGAGAGGAAAGAAAAAAAAATCCATGAAAGGAATTTCCCCATCTCATTTTTTTCTAATTATCTGGACCCTTTTCAGTCTGGGTTGAAGCTGGGACATAGTACTGAGACAGCATTGGTCATGCTTGCAAATGATCTCTGGAGGGCTCAGGATGGGAGTTGTGCAACCATCCTGGCCATCCTGGATCTCTCAGTGGTTTTTGATACCATCAACCATGTTATCTTTCTGAACCAGCTTTGGGGACTGGGAGTGGGAGGCACTGTTTTGTGGTGGTTCTCCTCCTTTCTCCATGGCTGGTTTCAGTCGATATTAATGGTGGAACAGCAGTCAAGCCCTGGGCCCCTTCAATGTGGGGTGCCTCAAAGCTTGGGTCTCTCTCCTCTTTAACATTTAAATGAAACCATTGGGTGAGGTTATTCACCAGCATGGGGTGCAGGATCATCAGTACACTGATGATACCCAGTTATACATCTCTACCCTGGGCTGGGCAGGTGATGGAGGCTGTGAGGGTCTGGAGCAGGCTTCAACTCAACAGTGGCAAGATGGAGTAGCTTTGGGTTTTTGGCCCCCAGGGTCTAGTATATGCCATCTTTGACTCTGGATGGCATTGCACTCCCCCAGATAGAACTGGTGCATAATTTGGGGGTCCTCCTGGACTTGCAGCTACTGCACAATGAGCAGGTGGGAGCCATGGCTAGGAGGGCCTTTGCACAGATCCGTCTTGTGCACCAATTACACCCTTTCCTGGACAGGAGGCCTTGCTCATGGTCACTCACACCTTGGTCACTTCCTGTTTGGATTATTGCAATGCACTCTACATGGGGCTGCCCTTGAACACCACCCGGAAGTTATAACTAGTCCAGAATGGGGAGCCCCACGTAGTGTTGGGTGCCCCTAGGTTTGTCCGTATTACACTCCTGCTGCACGAGCTGCACTGGCTCCCAGTTTCCTTCCAGGTGCAATTCAAGGTGCTGGCCATCGCCTGTAAATCCCTCCATGGCATGGAACCAGGTTATCTGTGGGACTGCCTCTCCCTGAGGGTACCTGCCTGTCCGATCAGAGATGATAGGGTAGGCATGCTCCAGGTCCCTTCCCTTAAACCATGTCATCTTGTGGGACCCTGGAAGCATGCCTTTTCTGTTGTAGCCCCTACCCTATGGAACACCCTCCCTCCTGAGATGCAACAGGCCCCCACCCTTTTATCCTTCCAGAGAGCACTCAAGACCTGGCTCTTCCCCCAACATTGGGATAGGGTGAGGTCAGGGTGAGATGAGAATGTGGTTGCATCAGGGAAGTGCAGTTGTGGTGGTGGGTTTTTCTGTTTTTTAGTTTTTGTTTTATGATTGCATCTATGGTTTTATTGGCTGTAAGCAACCAAATTGGTTTTAAGATGGGTGGCTATACAAATGTTTTAAATAAATAGAATGAAAATTTACCTTCCTTTTTCCTGACCGTGTCTTACTGATTATTTTCAACATCAGATATGTTAACAATTCTGCTAACAGAGCTGTTGAGTTCCTCAGTTAAATTCATCCTTCTAATCTGCCCACTAACTGAACCTAAGTCAGTCCCCCCCTGTCATGTCTTAAATGTTTCCTTTCCCTTAACTGAGCTTGCTTCTTCTGTGCCATGAGCGGGTTGCAAAATTGGGAAATAAGAGCCTGAGATTAGAACTGGAACAGCTGAGATGATTTGCACTATTTATCTTGAAGAAGATGAACCTGGGGGGTGTGGAGAACGCAATGCGGCAGCCGGATTTTGCAGCTTTAGTGTGACTTTTGGACACCTACTGGTTCCAGTATGGTTGCATAGGGAAAAATTAATAACTAGATTGCATCAGCAAGACTGAATGTCTAGATCAGTGTTTCTCAACCTCAGCAACTTTAAGATGTGTGGACTTCAACTCCCAGAATTCCCCTGAGGTTGAGAAACATTGGGCTACATAACACCCTACTATAAGGAAATGTGTGATACTTTTTCTTTTCCCAGAACATTTTTTGAAAAAGGAAAAATTGGGAAACACACTCTGAACATGCTCAGAAGTCATATATATTTAATTTAGTTTCAAAAACTGAATGCAATCTGTTTTGAATCAAAGTCACATAATATTTGCTTGTGGTAAGTTAGTTAAAGTAAAAGTTGGCAAACACACTGAGACCAGCTGGTGCAGAGTTGGTTGTGTTACTCAGCATTAAATATTCAAGCAAACATAATCTGAAGCTCTGAGGATTGTTTGTATGTTTCCTGTTAAACATGTTCTCAGTAGAGACTCCTTTTACTGCTTTATATGCGTCATGCCGGCCACATGACGGTGGAAGCGTCTTCGGACAACACTGGCTCTTCAGCTAACAAACGGAGATGAGCACCGGCCCCTAGAGTCAGACATGACTGCACAAATGTGCGGGGGGAACCTTTACTTTTATGCCTTTTTTATATGCCTTTTTATATGCCTGGAGAAGATGCTGATGCTAGGGAAAGTGGCAGGCAAAAGGAAGAGGGGCCGACCAAGGGCAAGATGGATGGATGGTATTCTGGAAGTGATGGACTCGACCTTGGGGGAGCTGGGGCTGGCGACGGGCAACAGGAAGCTCTGGCGTGGGCTGGTCCATGAAGTCACGAAGGGTCGAAGAGTCGGAAGTGACTGAATGAATAAACAACAATGCCTTTTTAAAATTAATCTATGAGTGAGCGATTCTGTTTTCATTGTGTCTCCAGAAATGCCTCAATGGGAAATAGCTATACCTAAACAACTAAATGGAGAAGCTCTTACTTAACATGACAAAAGATGACTTGCTCCTGTTTGAAACAAAAGGCAGGTTGCAGTGTATGCCAATTATTTCCTTTAGCCAACTTCTTGAAGTCCTTTTGTTTCTCAAAGTTCCATTTTTCCTAGATCTAAGTCCTAATATATGGGGAAACTTTTAGAAAAGAAAGCTGGCTTTTTATGTATTATTATTATTAAAGTAGACCATAAACATTTCACTCCCCATGTTTTAGAAGATTATCTTTCCTTAAATAAGGGATGAACCTTTTTTTTCCCTATTATTCACACACCAAAACTGATGTTGCTGTTGGCCATAATAAAGTAACTGAATTTTAAAATTGCTTGCATTCCCTCTGAGTTGGAAATCAGTTGGACAGAATCAAGTGAGATGACGGAAGCAATGTCTTGAGAGGTTACTTGGGACATTTTTGAGCTTGTGATTCTTGAGGAAGGAGATGCAGTTCTCTGTGATCTAAATTTTGCCATGTCCCTGCCCCCCATCCTCGGTTGCTGAAAGCAGCTAGAGAGGAGACTAGGAGCTGGTTCCAGTTTGTAATTAACACTTCTTTGAGAGAGGGTGATGTCCAAGCACCCTGAAAAGAGGCAATGGTCTGCCCACTCCTCAAAAAGCCAGGTGTGGATCCATGGCAGTCTGGCTGCAGACCTGGACATGGGATAGAAACTGCACTGCATGCTCTAATGGATAGCCTGTGGAGGGACGTGGATGGAGGATACATGACCGTCCTTGCCCTCTAGGCCTCTTAGTGGCTTTTATGAGTCATCTGTGAGAGTTGGGGGTTGACGGTACTGTGTTATGGTGGTTCTGCTCCTATGTGAATAAGGGGTGGGGGTGAGGTTAACCTTCAGATGCTCTGTTGTGGAATGCCCAAAGCTCAGTCCTTTCTGCTATCCTCTTTGAAATACATGAAATTGGGAGAGATCATCTGCCAGTGTGGAGTGTAGTATCATCAATATGCTGATGATGCTCAGTTGTAGATCTCCAACCCAGGCCCAGAGGAGATGTGGTAGAAGTTCTGTATTAGCATCTGGAGGCTGTCAGGTTTGGATGGGGAAAAACAGGCTCAATTTCACCCCAAGCAAGATGGAATGGCTGTTATTTTAGGAAATTTTCTGATATTAGGATTGTATCGTCTTTGACCTCCAGCAAAGGAGATCGTTACCTTGTCGTGGTGCTGGAGCTTGAGCACCTCAATGAAACCATGAGCTAAACCGTGAAGGGACACCCAAGACGGGAAGGTCGTGGCAGAGAGGTCAGACTAAATACGATCCCTGGGGAAGGTAATGGCAACCCACCCCAGTATTCTTGCCATGAAAACTAAATGGATCAGTACAACCAAAGATATGTCGGTATACCATCGGAAGATGGGACTCCCAGGTCGGAAGATGGTCAAAATGCTACTGGGGAGGAACAGAGGATACGTTCAACTAGCCCCAGATGTGATGACGCAGCTAGCTCAAAGCCGAAAGGACGGCTAGCGGCCGACGGTGCTGGTGGTGAACGACGAATCCGATGTTCTAAAGATCAACACACCATAGGAACCTGGAATGTAAGATCTATGAGCCAGGGCAAATTGGATGTGATTATTGGTGAGATGTCAAGATTAAATATAGACATTTTAGGTGTCAGTGAACTGAAATGGACTGGAATGGGCCACTTCACATCAGATGACCACCAGATCTACTACTGTGGACAAGAGGACCACAGAAGAAATGGAGTAGCCTTCATAATTAATAATAAAGTGGCTAAAGCAGTGCTTGGATACAATCCAAAAAACGATAGAATGATCTCAATTCGAATTCAGGGTAAGCCATTTAACATCACAGTGATCCAAATATACGCCCCAACCACAGATGCTGAAGAAGCAGAAGTAGATCAGTTCTATGAGGATCTGCAGCACCTACTAGATAATACACCAAAAAGAGATGTTATTTTCATTACAGGAGACTGGAATGCTAAGGTGGGTAGTCAGACGACACCTGGAATTACAGGCAAGCATGGTCTGGGAGAACAAAATGAAGCAGGACATAGGCTGATAGAATTTTGCCAAGACAACTCACTGTGCATAACAAACACTCTCTTCCAACAACCTAAAAGACGACTTTATACATGGACTTCACCAGATGGTCGACACCGAAATCAGATTGACTACATCCTTTGCAGCCAAAGGTGGTGGACATCTATACAGTCAGTAAAAACAAGACCTGGAGCTGACTGTAGTTCAGATCACGAACTTCTTATTGCAAAATTTAGAATCAGACTAAAGAGAATAGGGAAGACCCACAGATCAGTTAGATATGAGCTCACTAATATTCCTAAGGAATATGCAGTGGAGGTGAAGAATAGATTTAAGGGACTAGATTTAGTAGATAGGGTCCCAGAAGAACTATGGACAGAAGTTCGCAACATTGTTCAGGAGGCGGCAACAAAAAACGTCCCAAAGAAAAAGAAAACCAAGAAGGCAAGATGGCTGTCTGCTGAAACACTGGAAGTAGCCCAAGAAAGAAGGAAAGCAAAAGGCAACAGTGATAGGGGGAGATATGCCCAATTAAATGCAAAATTCCAGAGGTTAGCCAGAAGAGATAAGGAATTATTTTTAAACAAGCAATGTGCCGAAGTGGAAGAAGACAATAGAATAGGAAGGACAAGAGACCTCTTCCAGAAAATTAGAAACATCGGAGGAAAATTCCAGGCAAAAATGGGTATGATCAAAAACAAAGATGGTAAGGACCTAACAGAAGCAGAAGAGATCAAGAAAAGGTGGCAAGAATATACGGAAGATCTGTATAGGAAGGATAATAATATTGGAGATAGCTTTGACGGTGTGGTCAGTGAGTTAGAGCCAGACATCCTGAAGAGTGAGGTTGAATGGGCCTTAAGAAGCATTGCTAATAACAAGGCAGCAGGAGACGACGGTATCCCAGCTGAACTGTTTAAAATCTTGCAAGATGATGCTGTCAAGGTGATGCATGCCATATGCCAGCAAATTTGGAAAACACAAGAATGGCCATCAGATTGGAAAAAATCAACTTATATCCCCATACCAAAAAAGGGAAGCACTAAAGAATGTTCAAACTATCGAACAGTGGCACTTATTTCACATGCCAGTAAGGTAATGCTCAAGATCTTGCAAGGTAGACTCCAGCAATTCATGGAGCGAGAATTGCCAGATGTACAAGCTGGGTTTAGAAAAGGCAGAGGAACTAGAGACCAAATTGCCAATATCCGCTGGATAATGGAGAAAGCCAGGGAATTTCAGAAAAACATCTATTTCTGTTTTATTGACTATTCTAAAGCCTTTGACTGTGTGGATCATAACAAATTGTGGCAAGTTCTTGGTGGTATGGGGATACCAAGTCATCTTGTCTGCCTCCTGAGGAATCTGTATAACGACCAAGTAGCAACGGTAAGAACAGAGCACGGAACAACGGACTGGTTTAAGATTGGGAAAGGAGTACGGCAGGGTTGTATACTCTCACCCTACCTATTCAACCTGTACGCAGAACACATCATGCGACATGCTGGGCTTGAGGAATCCAAGGCTGGAGTTAAAATCGCTGGAAGAAACATTAACAATCTCAGATATGCAGATGATACCACTTTGATGGCTGAAAGCGAGGAGGAGTTGAGGAGCCTTATGACGAAGGTGAAAGAAGAAAGTGCAAAAGCTGGGTTGCAGTTAAACCTCAAAAAAACCAAGATTATGGCAACGAGCTTGATTGATGACTGGCAAATAGAGGGAGAAAAAGTGGAGGCAGTGACAGACTTTGTATTTCTAGGCGCAAAGATTACTGCAGACGCTGACTGCAGCCAGGAAATCAGAAGACGTCTACTTCTTGGGAGGAGAGCAATGGCAAATCTTGATAAAATAGTTAAGAGCAGAGACATCACACTGACAACAAAGGTCCGCATAGTTAAAGCAATGGTATTCCCTGTAGTAACCTATGGCTGTGAGAGCTGGACCATAAGGAAGGCTGAGCGAAGGAAGATAGATGCTTTTGAACTGTGGTGTTGGAGGAAAATTCTGAGAGTGCCTTGGACTGCAAGAAGATCAAACCAGTCCATACTCCAGGAAATCAAGCCAGACTGCTCACTTGAGGGAATGATATTAAAGGCAAAACTGAAGTACTTTGGCCACATAATGAGAAGACAGGATACCCTGGAGAAGAAGCTGATGCTAGGAAAAGTGGAAGGCAAAAGGAAGAGGGGCCGACCAAGGGCAAGATGGATGGATGATATTCTGGAGGTGACAGACTCAACCATTGGGGAGCTGGGGATGGTGACGGCCGACAGAAAGCTCTGGCGTGGACTGGTCCATGAAGTCACGAAGAGTCGGAAACGACTGAACGAATAAACAACAACAACATCGTCTTTGACTTTTCACCTGGTTGTGAGCCCCAGAGAGAGCAGGTTTATGACATAGGGGTTCTCTTAGACTCATGGTTTCTGCTTCAAGAGCTGTATAAGCTGTGGGCAGTAGGCCTTTGCCAAGCTTTGGCTGCTATGCCAGTTGCAACCTTTTTGAAACAGGATGGTCTGAGGAAGGTCACTCATGCCCTGAGTGATTACTGATTAAATTACTGGAATTCACTGTACATAGTAAAGGTAAAGTTTCCCCCCGCACATTTGTGCAGTCGTGTCTGACTCTAGGGGCCGGTGCTCATCTCTGTTTGTTAGCCAAAGAGCCAGCGTTCTCCGAAGACGTTTCCACGGTCATGTGGCCGGCATGACACACGCAGAATGCTGTTACCTACCTGCCGAAGTGGTACCTATTTATCTACTTGCATTTGCATGCTTTCTAATTGCTAGGTTGGCAAGAGCTGGGGCTAGTGCAGGAGCTCACTCCGTCATGCGGGGCTAGGGATTCGAACCTCCGAAATTGCGATCATGGGGTGCCCTTAAAGACAACCTGGAATGCAGTGGCCCATGTGTTCACTGGCCAGTCTCCATTGGGCTATCTTACACTACTGCTGCAACAGATGTACTGATCCAGTATGTTTCCGAGTAAAATTCAAACTCTTGATAGCTATCTTTCAATCCCTATATGGCTCAAGGCCTAGGTATCTAAGAGACCACTTTTTCCAAATAGTCTCTGCCCATTGATCTGGATGACCAGAAAGTAGTTACTAAGAATCTCCACCTACCAGGATGTAGCCCAATGATGAGTATTCTCAATGGCATCTCTCATTTTTTGGAGACAGTAGAGCCACAGGGTCCTGTTGTTTATTTTCTTATTATTTGTTATTACTTGTTATATTTGTGTTATTTAAGTTTAGAAAGTTATTTTAAAATTCTTCTTGCTATCTGAATATCTATAAACTGCCTAAGCATCTACTAGGAGTGAGGTATTAGATAAAGTGCCTAAGTAATAAATAAGCTGAAATAAATGAGGAAAATTTAAATAAATATAAAGATGCAATATAATGAAATGACACCTGGACCTGAGGAGCTGTCTGTCAAGAGAGATATTCCTATGCCATATAGAATTAGGGAGGGGAGGAAAAAGTTTGGTCTCCTAAATCTGGGGGTCAGGTATGTGGGAGAGACAAATTATGGATTGCAACAATGCATGTTTGTTTTACCCTTTAACTCAGGGGCACATAAGTGTCTGAGATCGTGATTCTAACATGATTCTATGGATAAGGGTAATGCTGTTTCATTTTGGGGGGAGATTTTTGAGGAGAATTTTCGTGCTGCTTTCGACACAACATGCCTCAAGTTCAGGAAATCTCAATGATACAAACCTGGATGCACGTGGACTTACCAACTAAGATAGGTTGTCCATCCTTGCATTAAAAATTAGTGAACCTAATCAAAGTAGCAAGCCTGTGTCTTTTCTTCCCTTTATTAATTCTGTAGGACGAATTTTGTTTTCCATTTGTAAATCCTGCAGATTAATTTTTTAATTATGAAATAAGGAAATCCCATTTTTAATATTCATTGAATTTTGCATGATTTAAAAGATTATTTTATGGCAGGAATAACTGCTTAATTGTATCCAGATATATAAAAACTGAGGAACCTCTTGCCCTCATAGGTATATTAAAAATATAGCAACAGTGAAGATATTAACTCAGCAGACAATAAATACAACTAGTTACTGGTTAATATTGCAATGCTTTGCATCTTGAAGAGAGGTACTATATGCAATGTACCATTATTGTTCTGGGATGATTAAGCATGGCTGTGATCTAATGTTGTTCAGTTACCTTGAGCTGCCTGTATATGTTTTAATTCTTACAGACTCACCAGAGTTAGTTCTGGAAATTTCAGCAAAACAAGCAGCAGAAAAACTTACTCCTGACTCAAGTGTCTTTTGTTTGAGAATATATATCACAATAATAGATAGATATTTCATCTGTGAGAAGGTCTACCAGTAAAACTACATATAGAATACTACTGTTATCCCATAATTAGAAATTTTCTTTTGCTAGTCCTTCCCAATCATTTAAAGTCATGAAACATCAGTGTATAGCCAGGTAATTAGCCATTACTGTATATTAGCATGGGCATATAGAAATCCTCCCCAGAGATTTTATTTTTCTTTCTTTGCTTTTAACAGTGGAAAATGATAATGTTTTCCTCTAAGATGCCATCCTAGCTATTTGAAGCCTGCCTAATATTTGTAACATGCATCACTCAGCAGACTTCAAGAAACTGTCATATGTTCATTGTGCATCTCCAGCCATTTGTATAATAGGGAATAAACTGATACTGAAAACTAATTAAAAATAAAAACAGACAACATCTGACTATAAAGGATGGCAGCTGATTTAAATTTGGCTGGTTGGTGGGTACATACTTTTAATAGCTCTTCATATTTGTCTTTTGGTGTGAGGAGTACGGGGTAAAAAAATTTTGGGCAAACATAGATTTCTGTGTTTAGTACATGCTGTTGAAATCTCTTCTTCTGTAAATTAGCAACAATCTTTTGATGTTTCCACCTCTTTCTCAAATTATGAATCAACACGGAGGATAAATCACCATCTTTCCACATACAGAGATCAACTGGATTTCAAGTTTGGTATGAGAACAGTATTGTTCATTGTACCTGAAGGCAGTAAATTAGTTTAGGCGCAAAGCATGGGCTTTATAGTAAACACATAGCTCAATCTTCCAACACCTTATTGGTGTTGCTCACTTATCAGTTGTAACCTCTTGCTGTAACACCTCTGGGGGATGGAGATCCTAGAGTCTTAGAGCCTCAAACAACAATGGTAGGCACCATAATGTTTATCCCAAAGCAGCTGAGATGGGTAGAAATGTAGTAGCCTAGCACAATTAGCTACTGCATGAAGCAGCATTTTTCCTATGTTCTCTCAGCATGCTACCTTGCAAGGTGGACTTGAGGTGACCAAAAATTTCTGTAGTTCTTCCAAAGTTGTAATTGCCTTTACAAAACAACACCCTTTATTACTTGACTGGTATATATCATGCTTGAGCTTATTTCTTCCATCCTTTTTAGTACATTCTGCTTCCTACTTGGTAATCAGGTTCTGTTGTTCTCTCATCTGCAGCTTGCATCAGTTAATCTATCAAAGACCCTTTTACTATCTGCAGTAATGTTTTCCTCATCCCTAGTGTACTCTGAGAAGCTGATTAAACTACTTAGAAGCAGTGCTGGTTACAGAAAAGGTCATATACACATTCTTCTTCCATCTTCCACACAGCATATAAGATCCAGTATGATGAAGAACATTATAACATACTAAATTTAGAAAGGAGAAACCTGGGATTAAGTTCTCATTCAGTATTGAAGTTCATTGTAACTTTTAGCAGCCACCATGTCCTTCCGTATAGATGTCTTATACAGTTGTTAAGAAAAAGAAATGAATAATAATTATGTAAGCTGTTTTTGGAAAAGGCAGAATACAAATATTCTGATTTATCTATGAGAAGGACATATTGTTCCTAACAGTGTGCATGGACTCTTGGATTCAGATATACCTATAGCCCTCTGAAGGTACCCAGAGCATGCAATTTAGATTAAAAATGTGCTGAAGATAAGGGTACATATGCATGTCTTCAGTCAATGGAATACTTCTAAAAATATTTCCACATTGAGGACTAAAGTCTGCAGAATAGACCCCATGAAAATTTGATCACTCCCACATTGCTGTCTTTCCATTAGTCATTGAAAGCAGAATTATTTCAGAGAGCATTTTGGGTATGAAAAACTGCCATGGATTTTGAGTGGCTTTGTAATTGTACTGCTTTTATTTTTTGTTTGAATTTTTTTGTACTGTGGATGCTTTATTGTACTGTTTTATATATGCCTTGTAAACTGCTAAGAGTCTTATTGATTACAGCTGACATAAATCCAGTGAAAAAATGAATGAATGAACTTTACTGAGGGGAAATCAGCATGGCTTCGGCAAAGATAAATTTATTTATTTTATTTATTATTTAAACTTGTATTACCACCCAACTCCCCCAATTGGGGACCCTAGGCGGTTCACAATAAAAACAAGGTTAAAAGTACAAATAAAAAATCACAACATCAATAAATAAATATAAAATCCAAGGATGATAGCTATTAATACTAGGGAGAGCTTCATGGGATCAGCCAGCCCCAGGAGGAACTGTTGGCATTCCCATCCCAGGCAAGGCAGAAGAACCAGGTCTTCAAGTTGTTCTGGAAGGTCAGGAGCGAGGAAACCCACCTCAGCTCCGGGGGCAAGATATTCCAAAGGGCAGAGAAGGCCCACCTCCTGGACCCCGCTAGATGGGATTCTTTGGTCAATGGGGTCCGTAGCATGCCCTCTCTGCATGACTGGGTGGGGCGGGTCAATGTTCTGGGGATGAGACGGTCCCTCAGGTAACCTGGTCCTATGCCATGTAGGGCTTTAAAGGTGATAACCAACACCTTGAATTGGACCCGGAAGCAAACTGGTACCCAATGCAGCTCACGCAGCAGAGGTGTCACATGTGCTGATTTTACAGCACCAATAACTGTCTGTGCAGCTGCATTCTGGACCAGCTGAAGCTTCCGGATACTCTTCAAGGGTAGCCCCATATAGATTGCATTGAAATAGACTATATGGGAGATGACAAGGACATGAGTGACTGTTCAGAGGGCATCTCGGTCCAGGAATGGTCATAACTGTTGCAGAACCCGAACCTGTGCAAAGACCCTCCTGGCCACGGCTGCCACCTGCTCTTTGAGTAGGAGTCATGAGTCCAGGAGGACCCCCAAGTTCCGCACTGGCTCTGAATGGGGTAGTGCCACCCCATCCAGGGTCAAAGATGACAACTTCCTGGATACTGAGGGGCCATCAATCCACAGCCACTCTGTCTTACCAGGGTTCAGCTGAAGCCTGTTGTTCCCCATCCAGACCCCCAGGCTCTGAGATAGGGTGGTGACCACATCACTTACTTCACCCGGGATGGTGATATACAATTGAGTATCATCAGCATATTGATGATACCTCATCCCATGGTGACAGATGATCTCACCCAGTGGCTTCATGTAGATGTTAAATAGGAGAGGAGAGAGCACCAAACCCTGCGGCACCCCACACAGGAGGGGTCGTGGGTCAGATCTCTCCTCTCCTATCACCACTGATTGGGAGCAGCCCTGGAGGAAGGAGGTGAACCAGCGAAAATCTACGCTGCCCACCCCCAACTCCCTGAGCCACCCCAAAAGGATACCATGGTCGATGGTATCGAAAGCCGCTGAGAGATCTAGGAGAGCAAGGATGGATGCACTCCCTCCATCCCGCCCTCACCAGACATCATCCATAAGTGCGACCAATGCAGTCTCCATCCCATATGCCAGCCTGAAACCTGACTGAAAGGGGTCTAGATAATCTGTTTCCTCCAGAATCCTCTGGAGTTGCAACACCACCACTTTCTCAACCACCTTCCCTAAAAAGGGGAGGTGGGAGACAGGACAAAAATTGTCCAGAATAGTAGGGTCCAGGGATGGTTTCTTTAGGAGGGGGTGCACCAGCGCCTCCTTAAAGGCTGCCAGGAACACCCCCTCCCCCAGGGATGTATTAATCATCGCTTGGACCCAACCACAAGTCACCTCCCGGGCTGATTTTACTAGCCAGGAAGGGCAAGGGTCTAGATGACATGTGGTGGCATTTACAGTCTGGAGGATCCTGTCCACTTCCTCGGGTCCAAGAGGATCAAACCGTTCCCAGATAACAGAGTCAGTACGTTCCTCTGGCATCTCCCCAGACTGTGCTTCATGCTTAGAGTCCAACTTAGAATGGATCTGAGCGATTTTCTCCTGCAGTTGCTCTGAATACTCCTCCGAATGACCCTGTAAATGGGTCACTGATTATACTTGACCCAGAAGAGATCTACTAATCCTAAACAGGGCCGTTGGGTGGCATTCTGCGGAGGCAATAAGAGCGGAGAAATATTCACATTTTGCCACTCTTACCACCAAAAGGTAGGCCTTAACAGTGGGTCTAGATTGTGTTCAGTCAGATTCAGTCTTCGTCTTTCTCCAGCGGCGCTCTACACGTCTCTTAACCCACTTCAAAACCCTCAACTCCTCCGTAAACCACAGGGAGTGATGGGTTGAACGTGGCAAGAGAGGTCGCACATGAGCAATCCTGTCCAAGGCCCTGGCCGCCTCCCTATTCCAGGATGCGGCCAGGACCTCTGCTGGACCGTGCAGCAGATCCTCGGGTATAACCCCCAGCTCCCTCTGAAACCTCATAGGGTCCATAAGTCGCCAGGGGTGGACCAATTGAATGGGTCCTGCCTCCCTGTGGAGTGGGGTGGCACAGGAGAATCTCAATAAATCCTGCCTCACCATTTTAAAAGAGTTTTTTTAAATATCAAAAGCACATGGATGGAGGTAACTTTGCCAGTACTTAAATTTTCAAAACACCTTTGACAAAGTTCCTTATTAAAGGCTCCTCAGGAAAACTAGTAATGGGAGAAGAGGACCTGATTGCTGACTTGTTGGGACCTGTGCTTTTTAACATATTTATAAACAGTCTTAACTAAGTGGTAAGCAGTGAGCTGGCCATGTTTACAGATGATTCAAAATGATGAAAGCCAAAAGTGTTTGTGAAGAACTCCAGGTGAAACTTTTTCAAGTGTGTGAGTATAGCAATTTTCTCTAATGAAATAAGTTTTTGTATAATTATCACTTAGCAGGCCCATATTTGTGTTATTTTAGCTAATAAACCATTTTTACTCACAATGATTGGAGTGCTACATTGGGACATTTGGGAAAGTGCAAATATTGAATTATACCTTCATTCATGTTGTATATTGATTTGGGAAAGGCAGATGAAATAAGTTCACATTAATCTGGAAACAGAACAAATTTCACCCTGATCACTAGTATGAGAAATTAATTGTAAGGTTAGCCTCTTTTCATATGTATTATGCAACTGAAATAAATGCCCAGAAATGCTATTGCATTTTAATATTACTGACAGGCTGACATGAGGGGAAAAAAAGTCTAGGATACCTGCAAAATACATTGTATGTCTTGTTATTTAGGGAAGCAATTCATTTCTGTTTGTCATGTTAGTCAAAGCTCACAATATTTCTCTTTTTATACTATTTCTTTCTATGTAAATTATCTATTTTTAGTTTACCAAAAAGAAAAAGGTCCACCACAGTTTTGAGTGAGAATGGTTATTATTCCAATATTGTGCATTATGTGGACTGAATCTGTTGTTGGTAAGGTAATGATTTGGTATTATCAGTACCATTGTGTCCACTAAAGAGAAAAATCCAGGAGTACAGCCCTAGCAATTTGCTGCATGCATTAACAAAATGCTGAACTGAAAATGTAGTTATTTGGCTGAATTATTATAATGAAGCAATTACTATTGCTTGCATTAATTCTTTTCACCACTCTTCCCACCACACAATGAACTCTACAGTCAATTCTAGCCTGTTCATATTTTTTCATCATTTCAACCCTCCTTCCCATAAACTGATAAAAGAGAGAGCAACCCTATTTGAAGCAGGCTTAGAAAACTCCGGGATAACTTAACCAAATTTGGGAGTATGTGGGAGAATAGCCACAAAAACTACAGTAGTCAGGCCCCTTCACCCCCCCCCTCCTCTCCCCTCCCCATGAGGTTTCAGCCTTGGGTTTGTCAGTCAAACAAACAACTTTAACTGTCTTTACTCTTAGGCAGGCTATTATTGTAAACAGTAAATATGAGATGAATAGTTTTCTTTTGTTTTTTAAATGGAAGGTGTATTTTTTAAAAATTGTTAAGAACTCACAATCTTTACAAAATGAGATTGAGGAGAGTGAGCCTGTTGTAAGCCACTTACAAGAGTAAAAGTAACTTGAACAGCGCGGTACCTCCATTATCAAGGAATCTGGGCAAGTGAATTGGTATAACTGAAACCTACTGCACATGAGGTGATATGTAACCTCTTTACTACATTTAATCCCAGAGGGTCATTTAATGCATTCATTCATTGGCGATCTCTCGTAGCCGAGTAAGATTGTCTTCCAAAGGTAAATTTTTAACGGTGGATCCGTAAGTGGCTATAAAGGCCAATTCTGGATCCGCACAACCTCCCACAATGAGGGCATAGGTTTCCGGGTGGGAGACGGTCATGATGAGGGTTTGCCTGACGTGCCTTCCTTTTAGCTCTTTTCTCCTTTTCGCCCTGTACTCGTGCTTCTTCAAAGTCCATAGCGCAATTGAGTCATCCATATGCTTCAAAGGATGTGCATTTATGAGGCCAGTAAGGATGTCCCTTTTCCATCTTCAACCAATAGCTGTATGCCTGAGTGTGCATATCTAGCACAGCATGATAGATGGTACAGTCGTATACATGGCTACTCAAATATGAAAACAGTGGATCTTATTCCCAGGTAAGTATGCATATAATTTATGCCCTTATATACTTTTATTAGATATCAGAGTCAAGGTCAGTTATCAAAGGTGGCCCAAGACACTTTGCTGCCCAAAGGAAAACATGGTCCTTTCCCATTCCATGTACAGAAATTGGCAGTTGAATCATTTTGCACTTTGGGGATGGGAAAGCACTTTCACTGAACCTGAAGGCAAGAGTTAGTTTGAGGGTGGGAGTGGGGGTGGGGGAACAGATCTGAGGCAAACAGAGCTATCTATTCCAAATTGGTGTGACTGGGAAGGAGTTGGGGATTGATACAGTCAAAAGCTGGAGAAGAATAGATGGGAAGACTGATAAAGGCGAGATAAGACTGGGGAAAGCAGAGTGAGGAAACAGGAGAAGAGCAAATAGGTTGAGCAGGATCAGGCAGGAGTTGGGGCATGCAGCAGAGGGAATCTGGAGGGAAGGATTTGCTGGGAATTGGGGCAAAGCAGCATGGGGAAACTGTAGGGCAGCCTTTCTCAACCTTTTGACGCTGAAGGAACCCTTGAAATATTTTTCAGGCCTCAGGGAACCCCTGCCCATTCAGGCTCAAAACTAGATCACAAGTTACAAAATTATTATATCTGTTTTGTGTGTAGGCCTGTATAATGCATTAACAGTGTTCTTAAACTAAAAATGAAGAAACTTACCTCTTTACTGTGAAGTTGCTCGAATTTGAAATAATTGTTTAAATAAATCATGATCTCCCAGGGAACCCCTAGTGACCTCTTGCGGAACCCTAGGGATCCATGGAACCCTGGTTGAGAAAAGAAAAAGGAAAGGAACACAGGAAAGACTGTTAAGATGGCAAAAAAAAAAAAAGACAGGGAAAGCTATAAAGGGAGGCGTGGGACATGAAAAAAGGAAGTGATAAAAAGGTAAGAGAGTAGAGGCAGAAAGGGAGAGAAAAGAAATGCTTAGGCATTTGTCCATCAAGTGTGGTGAAGAATAGGCAGGTAAAGGTAAAAGTTCCCCCCACACATTTGTGCAGTCGTGTCCGACTCTAGGGGCTGGTGCTCATCTCCGTTTGTTAGTCAAAGAGCCAGCGTTGTCCGAAGATGCTTCCATGGTCATGTGGCCGCATGACGCGTGCGGAATGCTGTTACCATCCCACCAAAGTGGTACCTATTCATCTACTTGCATTTGAATGCTTTCTAATTGCTAGGTTGGCAAGAGCTGGAGCTAGTGCGGGAGCTCACTCCGCACGCGGGGCTAGGGATTCGAACCTCCGAACTTCCGATCTTCCGATCGAGAAGCCTGGTGTCATAGGCAGACAATACATTTTATTTATTTATTTATTATTTAAATTTATATGACCGCCCATCTCCCCCAATCGGGGGACTCTGTTGCTCAGTTTAGGGCAAGATTGAAGAATATGCTGGAGGAGATGTTATTGCAGATTACAGCACAACACACTGGGCCACATGCTGCTTGGAGATCATACTTTTTGCACTAATGTTCATAATATAAAGTTTATTTTATTTATTTATTTAAATAAAATAAACAATTTAATATTTTAAATATTAATATTGAAATTATTGATATAATATCAATAATTTAAATTTAATTTAATTGAATAATTTAAATTATTTATTTAAATAAATAAATAAATAAAATATAAAGTTTATATTTTTACTAAATTGGGCAATGCATTTTACTATCTTTAAGAGTGACTTAAACAAATCAGCCTTTTTAACTCTATAGGTATCTTGTGAAGTCATTGTAAATGACTTCACGTCAAGAACAGTGATTATCCTTAGATCTTGTACAAGCTTGGAAACAAAGACTTTAGTTGTCTTTTTAAAGCTGTCTTCCTTCTGGCTTTTATTTAGATCAGTGTTTCTTAACCTTGGCAACTTGAAGATGTGTGGACTTCAACTCCCCGAATTCTCCATTCAGCACACTGGCTGGGGAATTCTGGGAGTTGAAGTCCACACATCTTCAAGTTGCCAAGGTTGAGAAACACTGATTTAGACATTCATCCCATTGGATAGAGTAGGATTGAGGTGTTAGAAAAACTGTTTAAAATTAGATGAGGCCAAAAGTGGTAAACTTCTGTGCCTTTTTGAAGAACTGTATATAGCATTTGATATCTGAATTCACCTTAACTGTTAGAAAGCATGTCTATTTGCAACATGTAGAAGTACTATAATCTAACCCATTACAACATGCCTGTCAAATTTCTCCATGCCTGCATTAATATTAAAAATATAGAGAGAGCGCTTCCGGGTGCTGAAGACGCCGGTGCGTTGAACCGAGCGCTCCTGGCTCGGCTCAGCTGTTTGCCTGTTTGCAGCGGTTTTTAAAGAAATAAAACTGCTGAAACCTCCCCTTTGAAGAGAAGGGGATCAGAAGATAAACCACAAGGGTCGCTGGGATCGTCGCTCTTTCCCAATTCCCGTTTTTCCACCACGGGAAAAAGGAAATTGAAGCGACGAAAGCGACTGGAAGGACCATCGTTATTGCTCTACAGGAAACAGCGAAATCTTTTCAGATGAGTAGCACCTAAATTCAGCACTTTTAGTCACTGTTTTATATTTGTGTTTATTTTAACTTTACATATTATCTGCTAAGATCCTTCTATGGACATGACCGATGCTGCTGGTGATTGTGTAACTTTCTTGCTAAAGACGACTTGAGAAACGGTGGGAGCTTAAAGAACAATGACTTTACTTGGAAGTTAAATGGAGTGACATTGACTATTAACGAATGGCTTATTTACTGAAGTGGGGCTAATCTATTTTCCTCTCTGGATTTTGAATTCAAATGGGTTAATGTCTGCCTTTTATCTTATTTCATTGCCTTTCTGCTTTTCATCTTGAAATGGTATTTTTTTTTCCTTCTTTTTTCTGTAATGCGCTTGGAAATTATTTGGATTATAATGGGTATTTTTGGAATATTTTTGTTTTAAACAGTTTTGGGAATTTTCTTATTATTTGGGATTTTAGTGGACTTCCTTGTTGCTTTTTGTCTTGGAGAGTGAAGACATTTGGAGTTGGGGCTTTTTCCTATTCCCCCCCCTTCTCTTTTTTTTCCCCTCTCTCTCCTCTTTGGGACTTGTGATTATAAGCTTGCCTGAGAACTGGATTGTTATTACATTTTCAAGGATATTTTGACTACAGCTAAAGGACTTACCCGTTGTACTTTTATCTTTTATTTTTCTTTTATGTGAGAATTGTTGATTTTACCAAAGTACATTTTGCCCTTTTTTTTATGCAATATCTATTAAGAAAAAGCAGTATTACTTTTATTTTTTTATTTTTTATTGTATTTGGATTTTTTTCCTCCTCTCTTCCCTCCTTTTTTCTTTTGAATCCCTAATAATTTTTTATCCCTCCTTTTCCCTTTTTTTTATTGTTTATAGTGGTTCTCCTTTGTCTTTTGTTATTTTTCTTTTCTCTTTACAGGAATAATATATACAACCTGGTTACTGCGGTTGCAAGAGTGAAGAGGGATAGATATAAGGAAATGGAGTCCATGGCTGCACCTTCAGAAGTACCAACATCAGATATGGGAAAAATATTGGATGCGATTACAGCACTGATTCCAAAAATAGATGATTTAACTACTGCCTTGGAGGAAAAGATGGATATTTTAAATGTTACCTGGATGGATGACTTAATTACTTCTTTTGATATAAAAATAGATAAAAAAATGGACAATATTTTAGATCAACAAGTAGAAGTGAAAATGGAAGTGATGAAGGAAGACTCAGAAAAAGAATTTAGAAATGAAATACAGACTGTCAAAGAAATTGCAAATATTCTTCCAGGGGATTTTAAAGAGACACAAGGCCAGGTTAAGAAATTGGAGATTAAATCAGATTCTATTACTATGGAATATAATTTAGATGCTATTGTATTACCAGAAATGAGAGAAGAAGAATGTATTTTGAGTTTGATAGGAGCTCTGGAAAAATTAGATGAGAATATGAGAAAATATATAGTTGATACTTTAGTTCAACATTTAGAGACAGAAGAAGAAGACATGGACTCTGAGATAGATAAAATTTTTAGAGTTGAATCACGTTTTCTTGCAGACATTTCATTGCCAGACTAGGCAACATCTTCAGTGCGAAGATGCCCTGCTTTAAGAGTGTGTCGCAAAATGATGCATGTCTAAAAAGTGTGTCACCAACATGAAAAGTTTGGAAAGCTCTGACCTATGGAATTGTCTAACCTGTCTGATTGTAGACCTACTGAAGTAATGACCTTTCGGGGCCTATTAACAGCTTTAGGAAGGAGAAGGAGACGATGAACTATTAACACTAGCATTGATTCTACTGGAAGGGTGTTCCTACTTCTACACCTGCCACATTCTCCCTTTTCTTATTTTGAATCTGAAAACAACTGTATATTCAAACTTGCAAAAAGATGTTGTGTTTAATTTCATATAATGTAGAGGTTGGGTCAGCTTCTGTTCACGGGGATATGCATCGAAACATGCAGTGCTTAAAGCTCTGCATGCAGCTTAGGTGGAATGTGAAATTACAAGAGCAATATAATAACTCAAGTGTCAAAATGTGACATTTCAAAAATAAAATGTCAAGGAAAAGGAAATCCATAAGATAAATAATATGAAGAAAAATGAATGAATATTTTTTTAAAAAATGTCATTTGAAAAAGAACATGGGGAAGGCTCACTCAAAAACAAGACTAATAAGGATAATAATGAAATCTACCAATTTATATTAACCTCCGATAACTTCTTGGCTTGAAGCATTCAGTCTACTGGAAGGGTAGATACATAAGTGGTTTGTTAGTTCCTTCTTCTAGGAGGTTTTGCAACTTCCAAGTTTAGCTTATAGCTCTGGTATTTCTTGAAGGTTTCCCATCCAAGTCGGCCCCTTTTAGCTTTGGAACCTAGATAAGGCCAGCCTGGTATGGTCACATGTTAAAAAATCTATTTTTAAAAAATATTTTTTATAGTTTTATTACAGATTATAATTGCAATAGTAAAAAACTAAAAGAAAGAAGAGTAGAAAGAGTAAAAAGTGCAAAGGAAAAGAAAAATGTAGAGGAAAGAAAGAAAGAAAGAAAGAAAGAAAGAAAGAAAGAAAGAGAGAGAGAGAGAGAGAGAGAGAGAGAGAGAGAGAGAGAGAGAGAGAGAGAGAGAGAAACGAATATAGTAAAGAAAAAGAATATATACAGTGTGTGTATATGTATGTATGTGTGTGTGTGTGTGTGTGTATATATATATATATATATATACATACATACACACACACACACACACACATACATACATACACACACAAACACACGCACAGTATACATACATACATACAGTACATACATACATACTATATATACTGTATATGTGACTTCCCACGTTCATCACAACGGGTTTAGTAACTTTTCAACTCTTCTTAATTTACATCCAATGATCTCTTCATCCCATGTCCCATCTCTTATCTATAAACAAATCCATAAAATATCATCATTTCAGTCTTGGTGTCAGCAAAAGTCCATTAAGGGTTGCCAGAAATAACAACATATTTATTTATTTATTTTATTTATTTAATTAAATTTATATAACTGCCCATCTCCCCCAATGGGGAACTCTGGGCGGTTTACAATAAAATAGTTAAAACAGAATATAAAACATCAATATACAATATATAAAAATAATAAATAATTATAAATCCAGATGGATGATGGAATTAAAACGAAGGACATTATAAAGTTAAGGAATTAGCCACCCCCATGAGGAACTATCCTTTCCTCCTTCCCATGCCAGGCGGCAAAACCAGGTCTTCAGCTCTTTCCTAAAGGTCGGGAGGGAGGAGATCTGCCTCAACTCTGGGGGCAAGATGTTCCACAGTGTGGGTGCTACACACATATACTATCTTGTGGTCTCCTCACAAGGAACAACTGTCTGGAGCGCTTGTGGGTGATCTCCCATCCTCTCTTTATCCGGAGAGGTTTGAAGAGCCAGTCTACTCAACTTTCACATTGCCCATTCTGTAACCTAATGCTGTCTTTGCCTTTAGGAAGAATTAGGGGTGGAAAAGTTGTTGCCTCTTCTTTCCCCCAGGATTAATTATTATTATTTATTTATTATTTATTTAATTTATATGACCGCCCATCTCCCCCAACGGGGAACTCTTGGCGGTTCACAATAAAATAGGTTAAAATAAAATACAAAATATAAAAACATCAATAATATAATAAATAGTTATAAAATCCAGATGGAAATGGTATTAATAACAGCAGGACATGATAGAATTAGGGGATTAACAACCCCCATGAGGATCTATCGTTTCCTCCTTCCCATGCCAGGCGGCAGAACCAGGTCTTCAATTCTTTCCTAAAGGTCGGGAGGGAGGGGATCTGTCTCAACTCTGGGGGCAAGGTGTTCCATAATGTAGGTGCTGCCACAGAGAAGGCCCATCTCCTAGACCCCATCAGATAACACTCCTTGATTGATGGGGTTTGTAGCACGCTCTCTCTGAATGATCAGGTGGGGCGGGTCGATAATATGGGGATAAGATGGTCCCTCAGGTATTCTGGCTCCATGTAGGGCTTTAAAGGTGATAACCAACACCTTGAATTGTACCTGGAAGCAAACCGGCACCCAATGCAGCTCGCGGAGCAAAGGTGTTATATGTGCAGTTATGGTGCACCCAAAATTGCTCGCGCTGCCACATTCTGCACCAGCTGTAGCTTCCGGATAGTCTTCAAGGGTAGCCCCATGTAGAGCGCATTGCAATAATCTACATGGGAGATGACGAGAGCATGAGTGACTGTTCGGAGGGCATCGCGATCTAAGAATGGGCGTAACTGGCACACCAGCCGAAGCTGTGCAAAAGCCCTCCTAGCCACGACTGCCACCTGCTCTTCGAGCAGGAGTCGTGAGTCTAGAAGGACCCCCAAGTTCCGCACCGGTTCTGAATGGGGTAGTGCTACCCCATCAAGAACCAAAGATGATAATTTCCCAGAAGACGCTAAGCCATCAATCCACAGCCACTCGGTCTTACCAGGGTTCAACTGAAGCCTGTTGTTCCCCATCCAGGCCCTCACAGCCCTCAGGCACTGGGAGAGGGTTTACATTTACATCCACCTTTGCCTGAGAGAGCCTGGGGAAAACAAAGTAAACTATTTATAAATGTCACAACTCTACCTGACAAAAAAAACTATTTCCAGGGCTGATTCAAATACAAGAATAATGGAACCAAACCATCAAGTAGTAGATTCTGCAACAGAACATTGCAGAATGTTCACTCAGACCATGACAGTAATGACTGCAACATATTATATGGTGCATCATCAGCTGTTCAGCAAATAGATGGATCAAAACCTGGGCAAACAAGCAGTTCTTTAGTTGATGCTAAAAGCCAACTAGATGGTGCTAACTATAAATGCATAGCATGAGAATTCTATCATCTGTATCAAGACCACCCTCATTCAGATTGTTGCATTTTTATTCATTTATGTATTTCATCTCTATATGTTATGATAATACCAAGCAATAACACATGTGAAGTCTTCTTCAAGTTGAGCTCAACTCCTGATAGTTTAATGTATAAAGCCACACAGTTTTCTTAGCAACAGAATAGAAATGGTTTGCCATAGCTTTCTCATAATATGTTTTTTGACTGCTCAGTGAGGCATGCAGACCTGGTGTCCTTAGTAATCTTCTATCCAAATATTAACTAGGCCCAATCCTGTTAAGTTTCCAAGTTGACAGGTCAGGCAGCTACTACTACTTGTTGAGGGATAATCACATTACATATATGAACTGAAATTATGGAAAAGTGACATTGTCATACATAATTATCTAAATATTTTATTCTATTTTTTATATGTTCCTGTATAATGTCAGAAGCAGGTTTCAAAATCTTGTATGTGGTTTATGATTTCCTACTAAATTTTGCAATAACTTTCATATATTAGAATCCAGAAAATATCTCTCTTATTTAAAATCACAAATTTTGCTCATAATTAAATATAATTTTGAAAAGTATCCTGCTGCCTGAAACCAAGATAGACTGAAAGGCCTGTCTAAGTTTATCAAAAATCCTAAACTGTGATGACTCAAGTGCCAAGATTATCTGCAGTAAAAAGCATCTTGCCAAGAATGACACACGCAATTTCTTGCATGTATATAGAGCAGGGCTTTCCAAAGTGCCGCCGCTGGCGACACACCCGGCGGTGGTGGCGGCGGCGACACGCGCGCGCACGGCGGCGGCGCGGGAGGGGCGTGTGGCGGCGCGGGGGCGTGCGGCGGCGCGGGCGTGCATGGCGGCCGCCGTGCACGCACGCGCCGCCGCTTCCGGGTGGTGTGGCGACACACCACGCTGTGTGTGGCGACACACTTTTGTGTCGCGACACACAGTTTGGAAAGCTCTGATATAGAGGATAGTAGCAACTATGCTTAATTCTAAATAGCATTTCTGGAATTGAAAATAGAAGTTTTATCAGAAGAAATAATGAGAATTTCCCATGCCAAATATATAAATAGGTTGGCAGTTGTCTCAAAAGAGTTTGAGAAGTTTGAATAAGGAATTAGTAGCTTACTGAAGCTTACTCATTTATGTAATTCTTTAAACAGTTTTAATTCTTTTTGATAAAGTGTTTATATATGACAAAGTTTATACATTTCCAACTAAAATGAAATAAATAAATTAGTCTCTCTGTAAAATTACAACAGTTAAGAATGAATTATAGTTAATTAGAATTTTCACATTCTTTAATAATTGTGTAAGATAGGTACTTTTTCCTGGAAAAAAAGTTTTCAAGACATTGTTTACATGTCTTGTTTGATTCTTTTTAATTTTGCATGAGTAAAAGTATAGGAAAAATTCACAGTACGCTATGCAGTTTAAAAGGAAATATTTTAATATTAATATATATTATGTAAATATTTAAAGCAAATATAATATGCATTAGTGTTTGTCCAAAACACTTTTGAAATCTTCATGTAACTATCATTAATTCCAGACAAATGTGAATATCTGTTATCAATCCATCCATAATTTCCCATTGTTCATGGATATATCCTTGAAAATTTACAGCTGCACTGGTGAGCACTGACAGTGATCTTTGATCATATACCCACCCTGTATGAGAATAACTCCCATTGAATTTAATTGGACATTTCTGAATGGGGTGGATT
This sequence comes from Charina bottae, assembly GCA_023362775.1. Lineage (NCBI taxonomy): Eukaryota > Metazoa > Chordata > Lepidosauria > Squamata > Charinaidae > Charina > Charina bottae. The sequence goes on from JALMGJ010000008.1 coordinate 787,612, forward strand.
GGGTTGTGCTGAAAATATGTTGTTTGTTGTTGTTCAGTCGTTTAGTCGTGTCCGACTCTTCGTGACCTCATGGACCATAGCACGCCAGGCCTTCCTGTCCTCCACTGTCTCTCGGAGTTTACTCAAATTCATGTTCATTACATCGGTGATGCTATCTAACCATCTCATCCTCTGCCGTCCCCTTCTCCTTTTGCCTTCGGTCTTTCCCAGCATCAGGGTCTTTTCCAGTGAGTCCTCTCTTTGCATTAGGTGGCCAAAGTATTTGAGCTTCAGCTTCAGTATCTGTCCTTCCAATGAGCAGTCAGGGTTGATTTCCTTTAGGATTGACTGGTTTGACCTCCTTGCAGTCCAAGGGACTCTCAAGAGTCTTCTCCAGCACCACAGTTCGAAAGCATCAATTCTTCGGCGCTCAGCCTTCCTTATGGTCCAACTCTCACAGCCATACATTGCTACTGGAAAAACCATAGCTTTAACTATACGGACCTTTGTCGGCATGGTGATGTCTCTGCTTTTTAATATGCTGTCTAGGTTTGCCATAGCTTTCCTTCCAAGGAGCAAGCGTCTTTTAATTTCATGGCTGCAGTCACCGTCTGCGGTGATCTTGGAGCCCAAGAAAATAAAATCTGTCACTGCTTCCATTTCTTCCCCTTCTATTTGCCAGGAAGTGATGGGACCAGATGCCATGATCTGGGTTTTTTTAATGTTGAGTTTCAAGCCAGCTTTTGCACTCTCCTCTTTCACCCTCATCAAGAGGCTCTTTAGTTCCTCTTCACTTTCTGCCATTAGGGTGGTATCGTCTGCATATCTGAGGTTGTTGATATTTTTCCCGGCAATCTTAACTCCGGCTTGTGATTCATCCAGCCCGGCATTTCTCATGATGTACTCTGCATATAAGTTAAATAAGCACGGTGATAATATACAGCCTTGTCGTACTCCTTTCCCAATTTTGAACCAGTTGGTTGTTCCATGTCCGGTTCTAACTGTTGCTTCTTGACCCACATACAGGTTTCTCAGGAGACAGGTAAGGTGGTCTGGTACTCCCATCTCTTTAAGAATTTGCCACAGTTTGTTGTGATCCACACAATCAAAGGCTTTAGCGTAGTCAATGAAGCAGAAGTAGATGTTTTTCTGGAACTCTCTTGCTTTTTCCATGATCCAGCAAATGTTGGCAATCTGATCTCTAGTTCCTCTGCCTCTTCGAAACCCAGCTTGCACTTCTGGTAGTTCTCAGTTCACATACTGCTGAAGCCTAGCTTGTAGGATTTTGAGCATAACCTTGCTAGCATGTGAAATGAGTGCAATTGTACGGTAGTTTGAACATTCTTTGGCATTGCCTTTCTTTGGAATTAGAACGTAAACTGACCTTTTCCAATCCTGTGGCCACTGTTGAGTTTTCCAAATTTGTTGGCATATTGAGTGCAGCACTTTAACAGCAACATCTTTTAGGATTTTAAATAGCTCAGCTGGGATACTGTCTTCTCCGCTAGCTTTGTTGTTAGTAATGCTTCCTAAGGCCCACTTGACTTCACTCTCTAGGATGTCCGGCTCAAGGTCAGTGACCACACCATCGTATTTATCAGTGACATTAAGATCTTTCTTGTATAGTTCTTCTGTGTATTCTTGCCACCTCTTCTTAATCTCTTCTGCTTCTGTTAGGTCCCTGCCTTTTTTGTCCTTTATCATGCCCATCTTTGCACAAAACGTTCCCTTGATATCTCCGATTTTCTTGAAGAGATCTCTTGTTGTTGTTCAGTCGTTCAGTCGTGTCCGACTCTTCGTGACCTCATGGACCATAGCACGCCAGGCCTTCCTGTCCTCCACTGTCTCTCGGAGTTTACTCAAATTCATGTTCATTACATCGGTGATGCTATCTAACCATCTCATCCTCTGCCGTCCCCTTCTCCTTTTGCCCTCAGTCTTTCCCAGCATCAGGGTCTTTTCCAGTGAGTCCTCTCTTCTCATTAGGTGGCCAAAGTATTTGAGCTTCAGCTTCAGCATCTGTCCTTCCAATGAGCAGTCAGGGTTGATTTCCTTTAGGATTGACTGGTTTGACCTCCTTGCAGTCCAAGGGACTCTCAAGAGTCTTCTCCAGCACCACAGTTCGAAAGCATCAATTCTTCGGCGCTCAGCCTTCCTTATGGTCCAACTCTCACAGCCATACATTGCTACTGGAAAAACCATAGCTTTAACTATACGGACCTTTGTCGGCATGGTGATGTCTCTGCTTTTTAATATGCTGTCTAGGTTTGCCATAGCTTTCCTTCCAAGGAGCAAGCGTCTTTTAATTTCATGGCTGCAGTCACCGTCTGCGGTGATCTTGGAGCCCAAGAAAATAAAATCTGTCACTGCTTCCATTTCTTCCCCTTCTATTTGCCAGGAAGTGATGGGACCAGATGCCATGATCTGGGTTTTTTTAATGTTGAGTTTCAAGCCAGCTTTTGCACTCTCCTCTTTCACCCTCATCAAGAGGCTCTTTAGTTCCTCTTCACTTTCTGCCATTAGGGTGGTATCGTCTGCATATCTGAGGTTGTTGATATTTTTCCCGGCAATCTTAACTCCGGCTTGTGATTCATCCAGCCCGGCATTTCTCATGATGTACTCTGCATATAAGTTAAATAAGCACGGTGATAATATACAGCCTTGTCGTACTCCTTTCCCAATTTTGAACCAGTCGGTTGTTCCATGTCCGGTTCTAACTGTTGCTTCTTGACCCACATACAGGTTTCTCAGGAGACAGGTAAGGTGGTCTGGTACTCCCATCTCTTTAAGAATTTGCCACAGTTTGTTGTGATCCACACAATCAAAGGCTTTAGCGTAGTCAATGAAGCAGAAGTAGATGTTTTTCTGGAACTCTCTTGCTTTTTCCATGATCCAGCAAATGTTGGCAATCTGATCTCTAGTTCCTCTGCCTCTTCGAAACCCAGCTTGCACTTCTGGTAGTTCTCGGTTCACATGCTGCTGAAGCCTAGCTTGTAGGATTTTGAGCATAACCTTGCTGGCATGTGAAATGAGCGCAATTGTACGGTAGTTTGAACATTCTTTGGCATTGCCTTTCTTTGGAATTGGAACGTAAACTGACCTTTTCCAATCCTGTGGCCACTGTTGAGTTTTCCAAATTTGTTGGCATATTGAGTGCAGCACTTTAACAGCATCATCTTTTAGGATTTTAAATAGCTCAGCTGGGATACTGTCTTCTCCGCTAGCTTTGTTGTTAGTAATGCTTCCTAAGGCCCACTTGACTTCACTCTCTAGGATGTCCGGCTCAAGCTCAGTGACCACACCATCGTATTTATCAGGGATATTAAGATCTTTCTTGTATAGTTCTTCTGTGTATTCTTGCCACCTCTTCTTAATCTCTTCTGCTTCTGTTAGGTCCCTGCCTTTTTTGTCCTTTATCATGCCCATCTTTGCACAAAACGTTCCCTTGTTATCTCCGATTTTCTTGAAGAGATCTCTAGTCTTCCCCATTCTATTGTTTTCCTCGATTTCTTTGCATTGTTCATTTAAGAAGGCCTTCTTATCTCTCCTTGCTATTCTCTGGAATTCTGCATTCAGTTCTTTATATCTTTCCCTTTCTCCCTTGCCTTTTGCTTCCCTTCTTTCCTCAGCTATTTGTAAAGCCTCATCAGTCAGCCACTTTGCTTTCTTGCATTTCTTTTTCTTTGGGATGGTTTTAGTTGCTGCCTCCTGTACAATGTTACGAACCTCCATCCATAGTTCTTCAGGCACTCTGTCTACCAGATCTAATCCTTTAAATCTATTCCTCACCTCCACTGTATATTCATAAGGGATATGATTTAGGTCATACCTGAGTGGTCTAGTGGTTTTCTCTACGTTCTTCAATTTAAGCCTAAATTTTGCGATAAGAAGCTCATGATCTGAGCCACAGTCAGCTCCAGGTCTTGTTTTTGCTGATTGTATAGAGCTTCTCCATCTTTGGCTGCAAAGTATATAATCAATCTGATTTCGGTATTGACCATCTGGTGATGTCCATGTGTAGAGTCGTCTCTTGTGTTGTTGGAAAAGAGTGTTTGCTATGACCAGCGTGTTCTCTTGACAAAACTCTATTAGCCTTTGCCCTGCTTCATTTTGTACTCCGAGGCCGAACTTGCCCGTTATTCCGGTTATTTTTTGACTTCCTACCTTAGCATTCCAGTCCCCTATGATGAAAAGGACATCTTTTTTTGGTGTTAGTTCTAGAAGGTGTTGTAGATCTTCATAGAACCGGTCAACTTCAGCTTCTTTGGCATCAGTGGTTGGGGCATAGACTTGGATCACTGTGATGTTGAATGGTTTGCCTTGGATTCAAACTGAAAGCATTCTGTCGTTTTTGAGGTTGTACCCCAGTACTGCCTTTCCCACTCTTTTATTGACTATGAGAGCTACTCCATTTCTTCTAAGGGATTCTTGCCCACAGTAGTATATATAATGGTCTCCTGAATTAAATTTGCCCATTCCTGTCCATTTTAGTTCGCTGATTCCCAAGATGTCGATGTTCAATCTTGTCATCTCATGTTTGACCACATCCAGCTTACCTTGATTCATAGATCTTACATTCCAGGTTCCTATGCAATATTGTTCTTTACAGCATCGGACTTTCCTTCCACTTCCAGACACATCCACAACTGAGCGTCCTTTCGGCTTTGGCCCAGCCGTTTCACACTTTCTGGAGCTACTCGGAATTGCCCTCCGCTCTTCCCCAGTAGCATTTTGGACACCTTCCGACCTGAGGGGCTCATCTTCCAGTGTCATATCTTTTAGCCTTTTGATACTGTCCATGGGTTTTCTTGGCAAGGATACTGGAGTGGTTTGCCATTCCCTCCTCCAGTGGACCACGTTTTGTCAGAAAATATATTTTGCAATTATTAGAGATTCCCCAAATCCACCTAGGATTATCAACATTTGTATATGTTCCTAATATCCATTACATACTGGGCATTAACTCTAACACTGAGATCTTCCAAAATAGTGAAGAATTCACATATCATAAACATTATGCCTGGAAACTTCAATTGTAGGAGTTCAACTATGCCTTGCAAACACGCTCCAAATAAATGTTGTCCCTTGTGTAAGCTAGTTATATTTCTAGCTTCTGTAAAATGTTATCCAAACTGTCAGGTTGTCAAGAGAGGAACAGGAACCACATATTTCAAGAGGGAATAAAATTAACAAGGATAGAATTAAACATGATGCTTAATAAATCAGAGAAGTAACAAGCTGTATATTGTGTTCCAATAGTAACTGTACACAGTAAAGCACATAGTATTTCAAATATAAATTTTGTAGACCTTAACAGAAGCTTACTGACCTACATTAAATTGAAATAACACAATTCGAGTCATGTGACTGCTAATAAAACAAATAATTAGGAGGTGAATATTTAGTAGAGAGTCACGTCAACAAAGCTGAACTGAAATATTTTGGTTATCAGGTGACCAGCTCCCATAAGCCCTTTTAATCATGGCTGAGCTTCTGTATATATCATGAAAAAACTGCATCCATCATAGCTTCTTTATGAGTAAAGGTAAACAGAGACTTAGTTCAAATGAGTCATTAGGATCTATTTTATATATTGCACAGATTAAAACGCATATTAAATATGTGCTTTTATCGCAAAATTTAGGCTTAAATTGAAGAACGTAGAGAAAACCACTAGACCAATCAGGTATGACCTAAATCATATCCCTTATGAATATACAGTGGAGGTGAGGAATAGATTTAAAGGATTAGATCTGGTAGACAGAGTGCCTGAAGAACTATGGATGGAGGTTCGTAACATTGTACAGGAGGCAGCAACTAAAACCATCCCAAAGAAAAAGAAATGCAAGAAAGCAAAGTGACTGACTGATGAGGTTTTACAAATAGCTGAGGAAAAAAGGGAAGCAAAAGGCAAGGGAGAAAGGGAAAGATATAAACAACTGAATGCAGAATTCCAGAGAATAGCAAGGAGAGATAAGAAGGCCTTCTTAAATGAACAATGCAAAGAAATCGAGGAAAACAATAGAATGGGGAAGACTAGAGATCTCTTTAAGTTAAGATTGCCGGGAAAAATATCAACAACCTCAGATATGCAGACGATACCACCCTAATGGCAGAAAGTGAAGAGGAACTAAAGAGCCTCTTGATGAGGGTGAAAGAGGAGAGTGCAAAAGCTGGCTTGAAACTCAACATTAAAAAAATCCAGATCATGGCATCTGGTCCCATCACTTCCTGGCAAATAGAAGGGGAAGAAATGGAAGCAGTGACAGATTTTATTTTCTTGGGCTCCAAGATCACCGCAGACGGTGACTGCAGCCATGAAATTAAAAGACGCTTGCTCCTTGGAAGGAAAGCTATGGCAAACCTAGACAGCATATTAAAAAGCAGAGACATCACCATGCCGACAAAGGTCCGTATAGTTAAAGCTATGGTTTTTCCAGTAGCAATGTATGGCTGTGAGAGTTGGACCATAAGGAAGGCTGAGCGCCGAAGAATTGATGCTTTCGAACTGTGGTGCTGGAGAAGACTCTTGAGAGTCCCTTGGACTGCAAGGAGGTCAAACCAGTCAATCCTAAAGGAAATCAACCCTGACTGCTCATTGGAAGGACAGATGCTGAAGCTGAAGCTCAAATACTTTGGCCACCTAATGAGAAGAGAGGACTCACTGGAAAAGACCCTGATGCTGGGAAAGACTGAGGGCAAAAGGAGAAGGGGACGGCAGAGGATGAGATGGTTAGATAGCATCACCGATGTAATGAACATGAATTTGAGTAAACTCCGAGAGACAGTGGAGGACAGGAAGGCCTGGCGTGCTATGGTCCATGAGGTCACGAAGAGTCGGACACGACTGAACGACTGAACAACAACAAGAGATCTCTTCAAGAAAATCGGAGATATCAAGGGAACGTTTTGTGCAAAGATGGGCATGATAAAGGACAAAAAAGGCAGGGACCTAACAGAAGCAGAAGAGATTAAGAAGAGGTGGCAAGAATACACAGAAGAACTATACAAGAAAGATCTTAATGTCACTGATAAATACGATGGTGTGGTCACTGACCTTGAGCCGGACATCCTAGAGAGTGAAGTCAAGTGGGCCTTAGGAAGCATTACTAACAACAAAGCTAGCGGAGAAGACAGTATCCCAGCTGAGCTATTTAAAATCCTAAAAGATGTTGCTGTTAAAGTGCTGCACTCAATATGCCAACAAATTTGGAAAACTCAACAGTGGCCACAGGATTGGAAAAGGTCAGTTTACGTTCTAATTCCAAAGAAAGGCAATGCCAAAGAATGTTCAAACTACCGTACAATTTGTCTATGAAGGTTCTCAGTCATCCAGGTGGAATTGTCTGTAGCTTGAATCATGTCAACTGGATTTCTATTTTCTTAGTGGAAACGTTTCACTCCTTATCCAAGGAGCTTCTTCAGTCTGAGTAAAGTTAGTAAGGGAATCCTTAAATATGTTTCTAGGCTGGCTGTGTGACCTTGCACCTGGGGCTAGGTCATGGTTATTTTGAGATGTTTGTTTCTAAGTCCCTTTATCATCTAAAGGAGGATCGTTAAGATTACCCTGCTGCTGTTGAGCTTGTGAAATGGTCTTAATCTTACTAGGAACAGAAGACAAAGCAGGAAGGAAGATAGGGGAAAGGTTATGCCTGAGGCCCCCACCTCTATTCAAGGAAGGATTTTCCAAGTTGGCATGAATGGATTCCTTGACCCCTCTCTCAAACCACCTATCTTCTCTGTCTAAAATGTGAACATTAATGTCCTCAAATGAGTGTCCTTTTTCCTTTAGATGAAGATAAACTGCTGACTCTGGTCCTGTGGTGTTACTTCTCCTGTGTTGGGCCGTACAATTGCACTCATTTCACATGCTAGCAAGGTTATGCTCAAAATCCTACAAGCTAGGCTTCAGCAGTATGTGAACTGAGAACTACCAGAAGTGCAAGCTGGGTTTCGAAGAGGCAGAGGAACTAGAGATCAGATTGCCAACATTTGCTGGATCATGGAAAAAGCAAGAGAGTTCCAGAAAAACATCTACTTCTGCTTCATTGACTACGCTAAAGCCTTTGATTGCGTGGATCACAACAAACTGTGGAAAATTCTTAAAGAGATGGGAGTAACAGACCACCTTACCTGTCTCCTGAGAAACCTGTATGCGGGTCAAGAAGCAACAGTTAGAACCGGACATGGAACAACCGACTGGTTCAAAATTGGGAAAGGAGTACGACAAGGCTGTATATTATCACCCTGCTTATTTAACTTATATGCAGAATACATCATGAGAAATGCCGGGCTGGATGAATCACAAGCCGGAGTTAAGATTGCCGGGAGAAATATCAACAACCTCAGATATGCAGACGATACCACCCTAATGGCAGAAAGTGAAGAGGAACTAAAGAGCCTCTTGATGAGGATGAAAGGAGAGAGTGCAAAAGCTGGCTTGAAACTCAACATTAAAAAAACCCAGATCATGGCATCTGGTCCCATCACTTCCTGGCAAATAGAAGGGGAAGAAATGGAAGCAGTGACAGATTTTATTTTCTTGGGCTCCAAGATCACTGCAGACGGTGACTGCAGACATGAAATTAAAAGACGCTTGCTCCTTGGGAGGAAAGCTATGGCAAACCTAGACAGCATATTAAAAAGCAAAGACATCACCTTGCCGACAAAGGTCCGTATAGTTAGAGCTATGGTTTTTCCAGTAGTAATGTATGGCTGTGAGAGTTGGACCATAAGGAAGGCTGAGCGCCAAATAATTGATGCTTTTGAACTGTGGTGCTGGAGAAGACTCTTGAGAGTCCCTTGGACTGCAAGGAGGTCAAACCAGTCAATCCTAAAGGAAATCAACCCTGACTGCTCATTGGAAGGACAGATACTGAAGCTGAAGCTCAAATACTTTGGCCACCTAATGCAAAGAGAGGACTCACTGGAAAAGACCCTGATGCTGGGAAAGACCGAAGGCAAAAGGAGAAGGGGACGGCAGAGGATGAGATGGTTAGATAGCATCACCGATGTAATGAACATGAATTTGAGTAAACTCCGAGAGACAGTGGAGGACAGGAAGGCCTGGCGTGCTATGGTCCATGAGGTCACGAAGAGTCGGACACGACTAAACGACTGAACAACAACAACAAGGAGTTGTAACTATTAACAGTTCATTGATTAATGTACCTGTATGATGCAAGTATCTCAAATGCATGCTCATTGAATCTTTGCACCTAAAAATGTAAAGTGTGAAGAATTGTTATTTCCATTGAGTTCAATGCAACTTATTTCTGTAAAAGTGTATGTGTACTATGGAAGTTATAATCCTAAAATAAAAATGGAAAAGTGGTATTTTATAAAACAGCAAACTGATTAACTAGTGTTTCATTTTTAGCTGATATACATATTTTGTGCAATTTTTCATATGTGAATATTTTTGCAATTTTCTTCATTCTTTAGAACAATTTTATTGTAATTTTATACAGACTTTTTCCTAATGTACCTTTTTAAAAATTAGTGAACTGTTTTACAATATTCAAAATTGCACATTTCAAACTACAACTATGTTTTGGTTTGAGTATTGTATAAAAATATAAAATTAAATATGATATCCAAATGCAAACTAAACAAATTCTCTTTTAAAAGTAAAATTATTTTAGTGAAACTATGTTTGACATCTAACATATTGGTACATAGACACTAGCAGAAGGCCTTTCTAATATAAAATGTTTATCTGGTCTACATATCTAGCATGAGGTCTGAAGAAATCTAAATTATAGTGCAACATATGGAAATCCATAATTATTTTTGAAGGGATAGCTAACAGATGTGTTAAAGAGTCAAAGCATTTATTTTATTGCTGAGTTATGAAATTTCATTTCTTTAAAACTTGGGACTTGAATAGCAAACCTGATTCCTACAAGCAAATGAATTGTGAATCTCATTAGCCTCCTTCTGAATGATCTTGCTTATGAAAAAAAATACTCAAATTTAGAAGTACATATAATAATCAGACATTCATCTACCTTTCTATCTGAGGTGTGAATTTGTACGGAGAACATTCCCAATCCAGAGGAAACACCCTTTCATACAGGCTTCTATCTACAGTCTGTCCAGTCTAGACTAGCCTTTCTAACATAATGTCCTTCAGATGTACTGGACTACACCTCTAATAATTACCAGAAAAATACTTCCAAGTTTTCAGCACATCTGAAGGGCATCAGGCTGGAGAAGGCTGATCCAGTCACTGGTTTATCATTTCATCTACAGTTTGCCTACATGAGTTATAACTTTTTCTATATGAGATAGAATAATTTTTATCTAATTATAGTTCACTGAATGACCCATACTTTCTCTGAGTTATCAAAACCTAGCAATGCAAAACCAGACAAACATTATGTCCTAGTTTAATGTATGAATTCTTCCTTTCTTGTTAATGCTTATGTCAATTTTAAACTCAGAATTTCTTTGATAATTTGATGATATAACCACTCAAGTTACAGTACTAGAAATCAAGCCATGTTTCCTTTACATTGAAGAGTGTTATAAGCTTTGTTGCTTGTTCCCTAGTATTTTATTATTGTTATACTGTTATTATATTGTTATAATCATATCTGGTAAACGAAACATAATCAGTACCTTGAAGGGTTTTTTTCAGTACCTGTAATTTTGCATGCACTTAAGTGGCAGCACCTAATTGACCTTGGTTGATCTTGAAAAAAGCTAAGCAGCATTGGACCTGATTAACACCTGGTTGGCTGATTGCCAGGAAATCCCAGAGTTGTAAGTGAGACTGCAAAGTTGGAAAACTTCCTGCTATGGCACACCACTTCTGTATTGTGCCAATAGTTCATATACAGTAGGCACTCTAATTTGACTTTACTTTTGAATATGTCTTGTATCTGTTAACTATTTAATAATCCCTGAAAATTTTACTGAGAGGTATTTAAACAACTATTACCAGCAACTGTATATAATGTAGTAATGTGGACCTACTACATTAAATTATTTCTGAATAATGAAGGGATATATTTACTTGCAGACAAGAGCAGGATGGAGAAGCCAGTACTTCACCCTTACAGAAAAATGGAATTTATTTTCTCTCTCTCAACCTGTTAAAAAATGTTCATACCTAGAAATGCCTATGTTGGAAGGCCAGGGACTGTGGAGTAAGAATTTTATTGGCAGAAGAGAACAATCCCTTCTCCTTTAGACAACACAAAGAGCTGGGGGATAGGGTACTTCTTGGTCTTCTCTTGTGCCAATTTGTTAGAAAATTATGCTTTGACAGCATCATACAGTAGAATGTATTTTGGTTGACAATTTGTGAGGGGAGTCAAAATTGAAATCTAATGGTGCATGGCCTGTGAAACAAATTGCACACATACAACAAGGATTCTTTCAGGGATGAAGAAAAAAAATCCTTCAGTGCTAAAAATATTGTTGGAATAGGAGAAATTGAAAATTAGTAGCAGTTGAAAGACTGAGAGTAGGTAGATATATCTTTGATTCCATTGTTCCTTCAGTTATGACCACCACCAACAAAAAAAACTTTCTAATATGTTATTTGAGCAAATAGATACTTGTAAAATGGTTTCTAAGCATACACTTCAGTCCTTATTACATCAAATACATTCTGATTGGTTTTTCATTCATCTTTAACATGATAATCCTGTGAGGTTGACTTTCACTAATTTTTTAGCTTGCTTTTTGTTTTGTAAATTTGGTTGGCCGGAGTACTGGCTAGAATAGAAAATCCGGGTATACTGTAAATTAAATTAATAAAAATTAAATTAAAAATTAAAAACACAAAAGAAAAATAATAAGAAAAAGGAAACAATAAAAATATATTACATATTAGAAATGGTTCAATCTAAATTTTAAAGAAATTATAAAATCTTGTTGACCCAAAATATTATTTATCAGTCTTTCCATCATGTTTAGAAACAATTCGCTCATAAAGGTAAAGCAAACATATCTGTAATCCAAAACTGTACATTTGGAGTAACTCTTTCCAACATTAGCTCCCATGCTTGCTAAATTCATAATTCTTCACATAATGATAAGTTCTACATTTACATCTTTAAACTGCATTGATCTTTGTAATGCCATGTAAACAAATTTAAGAATCAAATCAAAATAGATCAATAATAGGTCAAGCTATTACCCTACTACTGTATCTGGTCCAATCACCTCCTGGCAAATAGAAGGGGAAGAAATGGAAGCAGTGACAGATTTTATTTTCTTGGGCTCCAAGATCACTGCAGACGGTGACTGCAGCCATGAAATTAAAAGACGCTTGCTCTTTGGGAGGAAAGCTATGGCAAACCTAGACAGCATATTAAAAAGCAGAGACATCACCTTGCCGACAAAGGTCCATATAATTAAAGCTATGGTTTTCCCAGTAGTAATGTATGGCTGTGAGAGTTGGACCATAAGGAAGGCTGAGCGCCGAAGAATTGATGCTTTCGAACTGTGGTGCTGGAGAAGACTCTTGAGAGTCCCTTGGATTGCAAGGAGGTCAAATCAGTCAGTCCTAAAGGAAATCAACCCTGACTGCTCATTGGAAGGACAGATACTGAAGCTGAAGCTCAAATACTTTGGCCACCTAATGCAAAGAGAGGACTCACTGGAAAAGACCCTGATGCTGGGAAAGACTGAAGGCAAAAAGAGAAGGGGACGGCAGAGGATGAGATGGTTAGATAGCATCACCGATGTAATGAACATGAATTTGAGTAAACTCCGGGAGAGAGTGGAGGACAGGAAGGCCTGGCGTGCTATGGTCCATAGGGTCACAAAGAGTCGGACATGACTTAACGACTGAACAACAACAACTGTATTTGAAAAACTATAGGTATATATTTTTACAAAGTACTTTCAATAAGGTTACATTGCTTATTCAATTAATTATTCATACATTTTGATTCTATGCCCAATTACTTCAGCATGTTATTTTTTAATGTCATTTTTTCTGTAAGCCCTTTTAAAGATTGCAGGTAACAAGTCCAATCTTAAGATGTAAAAAGGGGGATGCTTTTGCCTATAGTTACATGAATATTCATTATCTTAAAAATACCATTACACCTTTAGCATGTTTGTTTTAGCAATATAGGCAGGTTCAATAAAATAATGTTACAGTTAATTGAATAAGGTAAAATAAGGTTAAAGTCTTGTGTTATTTCTGAGTAAGCACATATGGATTATTCTAATGAAAAGGACATTATATTATACAATGAATGCTATTCACATTTGTTCAGAATTTACCAGTGAGTGTTTTGAGCTTGCACCAGCTTAAAAAAAATTCAAAACATGCCACCCCCTTTGTCTATCTTAATCATCTATCATTGGATCCCAACATGGCCCTCAGGAGTGACAGTGCATCCACCAGTATGTGTCTAGGCACTCATTAAACCCCCAGTGCTAGCTAATTTTATTTATTTTAGATGCTTTTGGTTAAAATATTTGAGAAGCTAGAATGCCACAAAGTAAAACAACATAATCTGCATTTTCAACAATTCATCTGGACACTAGAGACGTTCTCAAAAACAGGGGAAAGGAGCTGCAACTCAGTGTTTTGCCACCTTCTGATATATTGTTGTCTTGTAACCTACCATAACAACCAAAATTCCCAAAATGTCCACTGGCCCGAAAGATTGAAGGGAGTCTACATTAACCATCTGCAAAAGCAAGAGATTAGCTTGCATTCTTCACTCCTTTTGATTCTCTGCTAAGGCTTATGAAGAAAATTTAAGATCTGGATTGTCTACTAGCTCATTTTGTACTGAAATGAAGCTGTTGAATAGCCAACAGATGGGTCCACCCTTTCACTGGCTTCAAGCACATATCTTCAGCCAAGACGTGAAAGATTTTCTAAGCGAATTATTCCTTTCAATAGTCTAATACATCCTCTTCATATTTCCCCTGAAAAAGGTGTTTTCTCTGTGAGAATAGCAGGTTTATCAGAAAAAAGAAAGAAGATTAAACTGGAATGGAATTGGTAATCATACATTCAATGCGAATGAGAGCGTGTGCACAGACAATGCCAAGAAGGCTGTTGAAGCTGATAGTGATATTTTTTACCAGTGATCAAATTCTTTGGAAAAGCTGCTCTTAGTACGCATGATGTACCAAACAGAATTGGGGGCATTTGTTTCCCCTTCTAAGTTTGATCATGCCACAAAGCACCTCTAAAGCTATGACAAAACAGTGTATGTTTTGTCATAACTTTAGAGGTACTTTGTGGCATGATCAAACTTAGAAGGGGAAACATGCTGCTCTGATACTCTAAGTGTTGCTGAGTCATCATCTGAACAAGGGCAGTTCCTTCTAAGGGCACTGGACTATAACCAGGCAGACACTGGTTTAAGACTAAAGAGATCATTAGTTACCTTGTTACTATTTCTCAGACCAGTTGAAAGAGGGAGCAATAATGTAAGTGACCAGTGCACTCCTGGATGAAAAGCAGAATATGTTTCTAATGAATACAAAATATAAAAAAACAATACTTCCAAGAAAGGGTGATTAAAAAGTTGCTCATCTTCACATTATACCTAAAATACATCCCTATTTTATTAGCAGCTTGAATCTAAAGAAGATTCTATAACTGGATAGTTTAGGCCAGTGTTTCTCATTGGCAGTTTGAAGATGTGTGGACTTCAACTCCCAGAAATCCCCAGCCCACAGTTGAAGTCCATACATCTTCAAGTTGCCAAGGTTGAGAAACACTGATTTAGACTATCAGATCTGAGCTGCAAAAATCGGAATGATCCTAAACGACAGAAAAGAGATACAGAAACCTCATATGCCTGGGAGAGCTTGCTCGTGGTCCCCCGTTTCTACATGGTGAGGGAGACAGAGGCACACAGGCACTGTTTTGCTGTTTCTGTGTCTGCATTCTGGAATAGTCTCCAATCCTGGATTCCACATTTTTGATTTTCCGTAGATCACTGAAAACAGAACTATTCATTGCTTTTGTAGTTGTACCATTTTTATCTTTCTTTCTTTTGGTCCTGTGGAAGTTTTCTTGTACTGTTTTATAGATGCTTTGTACACTGCTGAGAATCTCTTTGTGGCACACATACATTTAATAAACAAACAAATTGGTTGTCCTGTTTTTGCATCCCAGATGTGATAGCCCTAAGATAGCTAATCCCCCCCCTTTTTTTTTGTCCCAAAGGTTGTATCTGGATTGCAGGGGTGGAGGGCATTACTGAAACCATGATCTCATTTTTAACACACACCCCCAATAAAGAAATGAATAAAGTACTTGTTGATTTCTACAGAACTACATGAGTAGACACTTTGTGAAAGCTGCAGAAATCATCCTGTTTGTCATCAAAATGAAAAATAATTCTAAAAAGTCAACATTTTCAAACTGACTAAGTGAAGAAACAGTGGTTCCTTGTAAATGTTTTCAGCATCTACATTCTTACTGGAGTGGAGAAAGTGAAACAGAATGCTAAAATATATTTAATGCAAAGTCATAAAGGATGGAATGCATTATTGCTTTCCTAATTAGATATGTTAACATAGGATCAATCAGCAGGAAACTTTCTCTCTTCAAGAGCAGAATTAACATTTTGAGTACCATGAATTGGGATAATCACTCCTAATTTTTGGCATATTTTTATCCCATTCATCCAAAGTTTTATTTAAAGGGTTGTTGTCTCTGTTTCATTTCTAATCTTACCCTTAAAGTTCTCTCTATCTCTATCACAAGGGTACACCATTTTGATAACTTGAAAGATGACATTAATTTCTTGTTACTCCAGGCAGAGCTGGATTGCTTCTGACTGTTTTTCAGTGTGCTGATAAGAGTATAAATGAGAGAAAGGGAGAGAATTTTTACACCTAGTTTAGAAACAGATAGCTTCTGTGATTGGCATGTGGTAGAGAACTATCTATATAAGCAAGGGCTTCCCCCCCTTTTTTTCCCCTTTTCCTTTTAGAAAGTCAGTTTACTTTCTTTTTATGCATTTTATATATAAAATGTTTAAACTGCTTATAAATGTTTTTAAACTGCTTCATTTTAAAGGTGTCTAGCCACTGCATAGTGGCAACAGTGACAAGCGACTGCTATACTATGACTACATAGGAATACAATAACTTGAAATTATATATTACAATTATAGTTACACACCTGGTGCTGATAACTTCCTACCAATTAGGTCCCAAAAGCCTTCCAGAACAGCTAGGTTTTTGCAAGTTCCCAGAGGGCCCAGAGACTGGGAGTTACCATCACCTCAAAGGGCAAGATGTTCCAGAGGAATGCTGCTCCCACAGAGAATGCCAGCTTTCAATCCCCACCCCCACCCCCAATCATATTTCAGTGGCCATTGTCTATTTGCTCAGACTGAGTGGATAGGATCTGTTTCAGATAGGCAGGATCTAGATGTCCAGATCCTGAGACATATAGGGACTTGCAGGTAATAAAAAGCACCTTGAATTGCTCTGACAATTTTCCCTTCCCACAAATAGGCATTGATAATTGCCAGGGTCCATTTCCCTGCCCCATGTCTGGCTGCTTTGATTAACTAGGAAGGGCAGAGACCAAGCATGCAAGTGGCAGTGCTCAGATCATAGAGACACCTGTTCACTTCCTCAGGTTCTGCAGGCTCAAAAAACTGCCAGGACATATCACAGCATCTGTCTTCCACTGATCTGCCCATCTAGCTTCCAACAGGATACAACAGATTTAATCCATGAAACAATCAGCTTGACTTCATAGTTTATACTGTCTATCTCTCCCAAGAAAGCAGCAAGTCTCCTTAAACAGTGAAGCTGTCTGAGATTCGCAGATGCTGTGAGAGTTGATAAATAGGTTCACTGTACTGCCCTAACTGGCACAGAGTAGGCTGGAACTTAGGCTGACCATGTTTCCTTGAGGCAAAAACGGGACATTGGGATGGCAAAACGGGACGGGGTCTTATATAATATTCCGTATTCATGAAAAAGACGGGTCCCTGCCCCCCCCCCCCAGTCTGCACGATTGGCTCCCATCTGCAAACCCCATCCCCAGTCCGCGTGATTGGCTCCGACCTGCAAACCGCACCCCCCTCTGCAGCGCGCTGATAGGCGGGAGGGCTTCCTCTTCTGGGCTGCCTCCAATTGGCAGCTCCGGCTCAGATCCTCCTTCCACGCCATTCCCGCCAGGTTTAAAAAATGGGACAAATTTGAGATTTTTATCAAAACGACGGGACGGTTGAAAAATGCTAAAAAAACAGGACTGTCCCGTTCAAAATGGGACGTATGGTCAGCCTACTTGAACTTGAATTCTTACCTGTGTCCAGTCATACTTGTTTCTCATCTTCCACCAGCATAATTATAACCATCTCTTCATGGCTTCATCTCCCAGAAGTCCTCAAAAATATAAGAATCTGTCCAGGATTGGGAGGTGTGAAAGGGGGCTCAGGAGCAAATTTATCTAACACCCTATTTGCGTAATATTTCACAGCCAAAGAGAGGCTCAAAAGAGGTATCCTCCAGGTCACTGGGAAGATCCCTAAGTTCTCTCAGAAAAACCTCTGAATCCATCAAGTGCTTGGAACATGCCATCCAAATTTGATGGAGCTTGATAGTTGTTATTAATACTATAGCTATCATTGGCGATCACTCGTAGCCGAGTAAGATTGTCTTCCAAAGGTAAAATTTTAACGGTGGATCCGTAAGTGGCTGTAAAGGCCAATTCTGGATCCGCACAACCTCCCACAGTGGGGGCATAGGTTTCCGGGTGGGAGACGGTCATGATGAGGATTTGCCTGACGTGCCTTCCTTTTAGCTCTTTTCTCCCTTTCGCCCTGTACTCGTGCTTCTTCAGAGTCCATAGCGCCATTAATAAAGGCTGACCTCCAATTGAAACGCTCATGAGTTAGGGCTTCCCAGTTCTCAATGCTGATATTACATTTTTTTAAATTAGCTTTGAGAGTATCTTTGAATCTCTTTTGCTGTCCACCAATATTCCGTTTTCCATTCTTAAGTTGGGAGTAAAGTAGCTGCTTTGGAAGACGATGGTCAGGCATTCGAACAACATGACCGGTCCAGCGAAGTTGATGTTGGATGATCATTGTTTCAATGCTGGTGGTTTTCGCTTCTTCCAATACGCTAACATTAGTCCGCCTATCTTCCCAAGTAATCTGCAGAATTTTTCGGAGGCAGCGTTGATGGAATCTTTCAAGAAGTTGGAGGTGGCGTTTGTAGAGGGTCCATGTTTCACAGGCGTACAGAAGGGTTGGTAGTACAATGGCTTTGTAAACAAGCATTTTGGTCTCCCTGCGAATGTCCCGATCCTCAAACACTCTACGCTTCATTCGGGAGAAAGCTACACTCGCAGATGCTGAATTTCAGCGTCGATGTCGGCTTTTGTAGATAGATGGCTGCCGAGATAAGAAAAGTGATCGACATTTTCTAGTGACACACCTTTAAGCTGGATTGATGGCGCTGCGGAGGGATTGGTTCGAACTTGCTGGTAAAGCACTTTGGTTTTTTTAATGTTAATCGAGAGGCCGAGTTTTTCATATGCTTCTGCAAAGATGTTTAGGATAGTTTGAAGATCTTCCTCGGAGTGTGCACAGACTACGTTATCATCAGCATATTGAAGTTCTATAACAGAAGTTGCAATTACCTTATTTTTTGCTTTCAGCCTACTAAGATTAAAAAGCTTTCCATCTGTTCGATATATAATTTCTACACCAGTAGGAAGTTTCTCTTCAACAAGGTGCATAATCATAGCGATGAAGATAGCGAATAAGGTTGGAGCAATAACACATCCCTGTTTAACGCCGGATTCCACTTTAAATGGATCGCTTTGAGAGCCATTGTTATTCAGGATTGTTGCCATCATGTCGTCATGGAGTAACCGCAAGATGTTCACAAATTTATCAGGGCATCCGATTTTCAGAAGGATGGTCCAGAGAGCAGTACGATTTACAGTATCAAAAGCTTTAGTCAGATCAATAAACGCCATGTACAGAGGGCGGTTTTGCTCCTTGCATTTTTCTTGAAGCTGTCGTGCAGTGAAGATCATATCCACTGTTCCCCTGGAAGGGCGGAAGCCATTTTGCGTTTCAGGGAGGATGTCTTCTGATACAGATAGGAGACGGTTTGCAATGATCTTTGCCAGGATTTTGCCTGCTGTGGCTAGAAGGGAGATGCCTCGATAGTTTCCACAGTCTGTTCTATCACCCTTTTTAAAGAGAGTGATAATTATGGCATCCCTAAAGTCTGCTGGAATCTCCTCCCTCATCCAGATTTTTTCGATGAGCTTATGAAGTTGTTGTGTAAGTTCAGGCCCGCCTTCTTTAAAGACTTCAGCAGGAATCCCATCAGGTCCACTAGCTTTGTTATTTTTCATTTGTTTAGTGGCTTTGCTGACTTCCTCCAAACTAGGGGGTACTGCAAGCTCATTTCTTATTTGTTTTTGTGGGATTTGCAAGAAGACTTCATCAGCCACAGTGGAGTGACGATTAAGGAGATTGTAGTAATGCTCTTTCCAGCGCAGTGCAATAGACTCTTTGTCCTTTAGAAGTTTAGCACCATCTACTGAGCGTAAGGGATTTGTACCATGGTTTGTTGGTCCATAGATGGCCTTTATGGCATTATATATGATGCCATAATATATATACATATATATATATGACTATAGCTATAGTCATGTCATGACAAGAGATTGATGGAACTGTCCCCACCATTAGATCATATCATCTGGGACAAGCCATGACTATCATTGCAGCCATGAACTCCTGATTTTCAACTGATCCCAGATAAAGCTTAAAATTATCCAGGACTTGCAGCCTGAGTGAATCCATAACTACATATACAATGAGATTAAATTGCTTATAGTTGTGCTATTATGAAGCTTGGAGGACAGTAAAATATCAGCAATTCCCAACTTGTCCTTCTGGCCTAACCTCAGCCATCTGAAGAACAGCAGAAAGGGTCTTAACGAACTGTTCAAATTGGAGGTAGGAGTCAAGTGATAGATTCTAGATTGCTTTTAAGTCCAGCAATGTTTTTTGGGGGGAGGAGGGGGTTGCAATTTGGGATAGGGATGAAGTCTAGCAGGCTTTTTAACTTTAGGAACACTTAGTTTGAGAATTCCCACAAGGTTAGGATTAGCCGTGTCAACTCTTGGTTGGAGAGTTAAGTGATGTTCTTGGAAAAATGGAGAGGATATAATACAACAATCCAAAACTGAGGCCAGCAGAAATACCATTACCAGAATAGGTGTGTCTGTGAAGCTTTATGAAGGCCTGCTGGAGGTTTCCTGAATGAATGGAGAGGCACTCTGGCATTTCTCTCTCTCTCTCTCTCTCCCTCCCCCATGGTACCTATTTTCTTCACAATTTTCAAAAGCAGCCTCTTGTGGAGAACAGTATTTATCCAAGACTAGAAGTGTCTAATGTTTTCAGGCTGAGGGTTACATTCGCCCTTTGGGTGATTAAATTAGCATTCAATTAATTCAGTTTAATTATTACTTCCCATATATTTAATAACCAGAACTGATGAAAAGTACCTAGGCATCTAGACGCACAATCTAGTGAAGATTATCCACATCAGATTATGTCAACTGACTGTGTCCTCTGCCCAAACCATTACCTTTACTCAGAGCCTGAACAGGCTTTGGTGGGAACACCTGTCCTCCCTCAGGTATCAGGATTTATCAGTGTCTAAGGGTTGACCAATTTTACTGGTCTTCCATAGCTACACCACTGAAGTTACACAGTACAAACGCATACCTTTTAAAATATAGTACTTTGATACATATCAGGCTGCCTATTATGGCTAGAATCATAAGGAGTACAGTTAAAATAAAGGTTGTCCTATTTTCTTAACTAATGATGATAGCATATGATCATATTTCCTTTGCTTTTTTTTCAAATTTTATTAAGGTTTTAAAAATACATAGTTAAAAGTCAGAAATGAAACAGAAATAGAAATACAAATTAAAGAAAGAAGAGAAAAAGTGTATAAAAGTAAAGAAAAGAAAGGAAAAAAAGAGCATAGAAATTGGTTAACTTCCGATCTATCTCTGGTCATAAGAATAAAAAAGTTATCTTACATGCTAGCTTTTTATATAACTTTCAAGAAGTTGGAGGTGGCGTTTGTAGAGGGTCCATGTTTCACAGGCGTACAGAAGGGTTGGTAGTACAATGGCTTTGTAAACAAGCATTTTGGTCTCCCTGCGAATGTCCCAATCCTCAAACACTCTACGCTTCATTCGGGAGAAAGCTACACTCGCAGAGCTCAGGCGATGCTGAATTTCAGCGTCGATGTCGGCTTTGGTAGATAGATGGCTGCCGAGATAAGAAAAGTGGTCAACATTTTCTAGTGACACACCTTTAAGCTGGATTGATGGCGCTGCGGAGGGATTGGTTCGAACTTGCTGGTAAAGCACTTTGGTTTTTTTTTCTTGAAAGATTCCATCAACGCTGCCTCCGAAAAATTCTGCAAATTACTTGGGAAGATAGGCGGACTAATGTTAGCATATTAGAAGAAGCGAAAACCACCAGCATTGAAACAATGATCATCCAACATCAACTTCGCTGGACCGGCCATGTTGTTCGAATGCCTGACCATCGTCTTCCAAAGCAGCTACTTTACTCCCAACTTAAGAATGGAAAACGGAATATTGGTGGACAGCAAGAGAGATTCAAAGACACTCTCAAAGCTAATTTTAAAAAATGTAATATCAGCATTGAGAACTGGGAAGCCCTAACTCATGAGCGTTTCAATTGGAGGTCAGCCTTTATTAATGGCGCTATGGACTTTGAAGAAGCACGAGTACAGGGTGAAAGGGAGAAAAGAGCTAAAAGGAAGACACGTCAGGCAAACCCTCATCATGACCGTCTCCCACCCAGAAACCTATGCCCTCATTGTGGGAGGTTGTGCGGATCCAGAATTGGCCTTTACAGCCACTTACGGATCCATTGTTAAAATTTTACCCTTGGAAGACAATCTTACTCGGCTACGAGTGATCGCCAATGAGTATTTATATAACATTCATAAACATTTCCTGTCTAATATATTCTATTTATATATATTTTAATCTTCAAAACCCCATGTAAGCTTTGCCCCTCCTGCTTTTTGTAAATAGTCCATCAGTGGTTTCCACTCTTTAGATAGTAACAATTTGAGTTTTCTTTTAATAAACATGTCAATTTGTCATTTTCTGCCATATCCATCAGTTTTATCATCCAGTCTTGTATTGTTGGTAAAGTTTGGTTTTTCCAATTTTGTGCATATTTTCTTTGCAACTGCAGTTCAAAAACATAGGCAGAGCTGCTGAGAGAGAATTCTCCCTGGAATTTCAACTCTGGTGAGCTGACAGTCTCCTTCCATGAGTTGTGATTATTATTTTTCTCAATTGTTTTCAGGTCACTCAATATTGAATTGCAACAGTTTCTGGCTGACTAGTATTATTTCAAAAGAGCTGGTCAGACACCTGAAAAGAGACTAATAATAACCAATGAATGTCATATATATCTGATGAACACCTCTCTCAGTTCATAAGGAAACCTGACATTCATCCTTCTCTTCACTTCCATCAGTTGTGTGCAATATACTGATTTGCTGGTGTAAGTCCCCCACCCCCACCTATTATGAATGCACTACTGCTTCTGATATATAAATGCTCAACATTAGAACAAAAGGAAATTTATATAGTATTGTTTCATACTGATGCTAAAAATACAGATACCAAGATGAGACTGTAGGGGCTGCGGGCATGATCCTGCCTCTTTAATGGGGAAGAATGTATATCTTTTTAATTTTTCTTTAATGGGGAAAGACAAAGGCTTTGTTTAGTACAGATTGCTCTGGTATGCTTATCTGACCACACTTATTAACCCAATTCTTATTGTTTCTAAATACATGTTCAGAGCATAGGCACGAACTGAATTCTCATAGTTGATGCTGCTAGTGGTGGTGTGATCATCGAACCAGGTAGAAATAGATATCAAGCAATATTCTTGATCACCATTCGAAAGCAAGCCATTTAGTTTTCTTAGCAGCTGTAGTTTCAAATGCTCGGCAAGCCATTGCTCGCTTGCTGGCATCTTTAGCTTACTCAGTGGCCAAAAAAGTCTACCAGAGTAATGTGCAAGTAGCAGCAATAAAAGAACCCCTATCAGCATCCGGCCAATAAAAGGTCATAATACCCTTAAAATAATGGATGGGGGGAAAGCAAAAACGTTATCAAATATCTGCTGTGTTCTAACCAGAGCTGCTTCACAAAAATGTATAACATACTTTTCCTATCACATATAGGCAATTTTTGGGTATGTTATTTTTTCTTACTTGTAGACACCAAGGGAAAAATATAAATAACCTAAGGCTCCTATCACTGAATGTCCAGTTTCCGGAAATAAGCTAAAAGTGGAAATTTCATATTATCTCCACAGTTCACAAACACTCTCAGAAAATAGTGTTTCAGTGCTTGTGCTGAAGGACTACATGATAGATACATAAGTCTAAAGAAAGAATCAGTCAGTATATAAGATGAAGTAAGAACCATTCTTCTTTGTATGGCAGTTAACATTTTCACATTTCTTTGAGGCAGAAGACTTTTTTTTCAGTGCACAATATAACAATCTGGTTAGGAGAGTTTATCTTTGTTTCTTGCTAGAAGTTAGTAAAATTAATTAATAATCTATGATCCTCTGAAGAAACAAAGGGGAAAGGGCACACAGAGATACCCATTCTCACATTTCAATTAAGGTGAGACAGTGAATTATACTGTATTAATAGCAACTTTTGTGGAATTTAATAGGATTGGCTCTTGTTATAATGTGCGCATAGTATCTCTTGACATAGGTTTCTCCAGGAGATGTATCCATAACAGTAACAGAAAAAAAGAGAGGACAAAATGACATTGTGACCAGACACAGTGTGGCTACAGTTCAAAGGTTTGCTCTGATTTGATATATAATCTTGTAATTCTGACTTTTTGAAATCCTTCAATTGTTCAATTTACATAATGACACAGTTCTCAAATGAGAAAGGCATCTGGATTCTTCACTTTTCATGTATTCTCGAGAGAAAGAAATATCTGAAGGCAAAATCACATTTTTTTTCACAGTTGTGGGGGAAAAAAGACTAGAATTCGGTATTAAACAAGGATGGCATTAAGGAGTAATGTAAAAGAAAATGTATTTGGTGCATCCCTGCAGTTAGAACTGAAATTGAATTACGAGAGGACTGCATCAGGGATGGAAAATGGATATTAATTTATTTATGGCTTATCATTTCCTTTAAAAAATATACAGATGATGATCACAGGAAAATATCCTTGGTATCCAGTACCAAGTACATTTCCTGAAGGTAAGCCTAATTGAAAGGCGTGTGATTTAATACTTGGTAAATAGATATAAGAGTGCATATTTGTTGTGTAGCATCAGGAGGAATATTTTTGAAAATACTAATGAAAAGACTTCTAATAAATCTCAAACTGATTTATTTCTTTACTTGCAATGTTTATACCTTTCCCAGTCCCAAAGGACTCTAGACAGCGTACAGCAACAAAATCAGTTTTTTTTACATTCCATAATAATAAAATTATAGATTAAATATCCAAGACAGATGCCCTCATACAAATCAGCTTGGGTCCTCATGGCTTGCTGGAACGGTACAGATTTAACCTGCTTGCAGAATATTAACAGGGTAGGGGCAGCATGTACCTTGGTAGGAGAGATTCTACAAACTGGAAAATATCATGGAGGTCTGTGATTGTCAGCCTTTCAAGGTAGACCAGACTAGAAACCAAAGGTATGAATGCTAATACTACTTTTATTATAGGGTTACAGTAACAGAATCTTCAAGTCTGAATGTACCTCCCCTCCTTCCCCCTAGGGAGGGTCAAGTCTGAGATGTTTTCTCAAATTACATTTTTGCTTTGGACTCAAATTTCCTCTATCTGACCAATTTCTTGGTTGTGGCCCTCCCTCCTCTTCCTCAAGGTTATTCTTACAGCCCATTTCATTGATCTAGCCCATAACCCATGAACCTCCCAAGGAGGGGGGATTCTCAACAGACATTTCCTAGATGATTGGAAAAGTTGGTTCAATTCTGGAAAGGTATTGCTTGATATACCCTGCTTCTGCACCATGTAGAGCTTTAAAAGTAACAACCAGTGCTTTGAATTAGGCCCAGAAACCTATTAGCAGCGAATTGAGCAATTTTGATACAGGAGTTACTCAATATTGGTGGGTTGTCCCACTAGCAATCTAGCTATCACATTTTGTAGCAGCTACAGCTCCCAGTCAACTCCAGAGACAGTCTCATGAAGATAGTATTGCCAGCACAATCAGGTGGTGATTAGAGCATGGGATACTATGGTTGGGAACTTCTCTGTGGTGCCCAGCTGGACCCCTTCTCCAATTTTACGCCGCTAGAGCTTGTACATTCTAAATTTCTAAGAGCAGCACTTCAAGTCCCAAATTGTGTCTCTAATGCTACCTTGCGACTGGAGGCTAGAGCATGGGTGGCCATACTCAATTATTGGCTCATTCTATCTTTCTTTCCCCTTGGCCTTGCCCACTAACCATGAGTGATGACTTTCAATCCATGTGGAAACAGACACAAGGAACTAAAATCTCATATTTGGGCTTCTCTCCAGGTCTTCTACTCAGCATGGGATATAATCAGACCAAAGCACTTATTAAACTGTTTGTAAAAGACATAGAGCACCAATCAGACCTAGACAAGGGCCCCAAACTTTCTTGCCAATGAATCCAACAGGTACTCTGCCTTCTCCATGGTGTACATAACTAACCTGGAAGTCCCTAAGCACAGAGGGGCCTTTATTCTGGCATGATATCATGACCTCTTCTCAGTTGTCCTTGAAGGCTGAAAAAGATTTCCTACTTGTGGCATTATAGACATCCACAAACAACAATGTGAAAATGCACCACAAAGACATTTACACTAGTCTCATCTTAAGACTAATACATAAATACCCAGGGCGCACAGGACAATTCTACACTACTCTGTTGCTTTCAGATACTAACCCTGTTACAACATACCATGTTGTCAGGTTCTGTGCAGCAGTGTGCAAAATCCATCATATTATGACCTCTGCCTTGTGCTTGGGGTTTACCATTAGAAACTAGATTCAATATGCACCTAGTTTGTCATATTAGGGCACTTTGTAATTTGATACCTACAGTCTTCCACATATGCTAACTTTTTATGCTCCCCTATAGCCATCTAATGCTTCCACACCTCCTTTTTAGATTCTCACTTTTTACAACTTTTATACCTTTTGCAGTATATATTTTTAGTGTTTAATTTATATATATTTTATGGCTTCTAGCTTTTTATAACTCCTTTTAGATTGTGTGTGTGTGTGTGTGTATGTATGTGTGTGTGTGTGTGTATGTGTGTGTGTGTATATGTATGTATGTATGTGTGTGTGTGTATGTGTGTGTGTGTGTGTGTGTGTGTGTGTGTGTGTGTATATATATATATATATATATATATATATATATATATGGGCGTGGTGGCTCAGTGGGTAAGACGCCAGGCTTGTCGATCGGAAGATTGCAAGTTCGGAGGTTCGAATCCCTAGCCCTGTGTGCGGAGTGAGCTTCCGCGCTAGCCCCAGCTCTTGCCAACCTAGCAATTCGAAAGCATGCAAATGCAAGTAGATGAATAGGTACCACTTCGGTGGGTAGGTAACAGCGTTCTGTGCGTGTCATGCGGCCACATGACTGCGGAAGCGTCTTCGGACAACGCTGGCTCTTTGGCTAACAAACGGAGATGAGCACCGGCCCCTAGAGTCGGACACGACTGCACAAATGTGCGGGGGGAAACTTTACCTTTTTATATATATATATATACATACATACATACATATACTGTATATACACACACACACTGTATGTATATGTATATGTGTATACATGTGTGTGTGTGTGTGTGTGTGTGTATATACACACACACATACTGTATATATATATATATATATATATTGAATAGAATAACTTTATTACAGTCTTTGACCAGCCTTTACAATAAAAGAAAATAGTTTAATTCAACAATTCATTGTCAGGAAAAAAGAAAACAATAAAATAGTAAAACAATATATCTAATTAAAAATTTTGCGTAATTGTATATCTTGATAAAAATATTTGGCCACCAGGTATGGGAGTGTAGAATCAGCATCCCTTAAAAAGAAACAAACTTAAAATCTCTCAGTATGACCCACAAATTTAGAAATGATTGGGGAGATCAGAGCACATCTTGGGGCATCATAAAAAGGACACCGTATGAGGACATGGGCAAGAGTTTCTACCTCCCTGGATCCACAAGGGCAAAGTCTCTGTGAATAAGGAGTCCCATGAAATCTTCCTGCCAGCAGTGCTGACAGGAGGGCATCAAAGTGGGCTCTGGAAAAGGCCCATCTGTATTTGCCTAAGGAGAGATTGTATAGACCAGAGCTTTCCAAACTGTGTGTCACAACACAAATGTGTGTCGCCACACACAGCGTGGTGTGTCGCCACACCACCCGGAAGCAGCGGCACGCGCGTGCACGGCGGCCGCCATGCACGCGTGCGCCGCTGCACGCCCCCGCACCGCCGCATGCCCCCCCGCACTGTCGCCGTGCGCGCGCGTGCCGCCGCTGCCGCTGGTGTGTTGCCAGCGGCAGCACTTTGAAAAGCCCTGGTATAGACACCCTGCAGTAGAGGGTTTGCGGCTATCTAGAATTTGGCGATAGAATTCGGGAGCACTGGTAATATCATTTTGGCAATCAATGTCCCTAATTCTTTCTTTTACTATTGATTTGGCCTTCTCCAGAGTTAGTTGGCCTAAATATTCAAGAGAGAGGCCAAGACTGCAAAGCTCTTTTGGACAAGTACGGTGCCAATGAGATTGGTAGCTGTCTGACAACAGCAAAGGCATCAGGTCTGTAGGATCGAACATAATTTTGAGTCCTGAAGTTAAAATCCTGATCCAGGCCTGAGCCTTAATACTTGGCATGTTAGCTTCAAGCCTCAAAACTGCAGTGGGGGTGCATTATGGGGTAGCATACAAAGACCTAAGGAAATTTGATTGGATGGTTTCATAAGCCCTTAGGTTTGTGTATGGGCCAAGTTGTATCCCATATAGTAGTTGGACAACTGTTTTGGCCATAAACAGTTTAATTGCTGCTGGGATATAATTGGCCCCATTTCCTATAAAATTTCATTATTGCCTGTCAGCTCTCCTGGGCAGTAGAAGTGGCATAGTTTACCTGGGCTGTTTCTTTCCTAGAGGCCTGAAATACTATGCCCAGGTATTTAAAACATTTTACTTGATATATAATATTATAATATAATATAATATAATATAATATAATATAATATAATATAATATAATATATATCAGAAACATCTCAGAAACTACTAATAGACTGTTACAACCACACGGCATCACCGTAGCACACAAACCAAACCAAACCCTTCCGAACATTGTAAGTAACCCAAAAGACCCAGTATCCCAAGAAGAAAAATCCGGAGTTATCTACAACATGGGTCCCCAACCTGTGGGCCACGGCCTGTGAGAAAGTGGGCCACACAGCAGGTGAGCGGTGGTGGTCTGTGCGATTGGCTCCTGCCTGCAAACCCCACCCCTGTCCATGCGATTGCCTCCCACCTGCCAACCCCACCCTCCGTCTGTGCAATTGGCTCCTGCCTGGAAACCCCACCCCCTATCCGCACGATTGGCTCCTGCCTGCAAACCCCGCCCCCCCAGTCCATGGAAAATTGTCTTCCTCGACCGGTCCATGGTGCCAAAAAGGTTGGGTACCCCTGATCTACAATATACAGTGTAAGGACTGTAACAGCCACTATGTAGGAGAGACCGGCAGAAGACTAGCAGAACGCATCCATGAACACCAACTAGCAGTCAGAAGACACAATGAAAACTCCTTAATCTCACAACACATCAACAGATTCAACCATACTTTCAACTGGGAAACTGAGCATCTTAAACCAAGCCAAATCCAAAAACGCTAGAGAATTCCTGGAAGCTTGGCACTCAGACAAAGCAGCCATCAACAGACACACAGAGGTAAACAAGATTTACATACCATTCATAAGACACAATAGAAAAGCCAGAAGACCAGAACACCTCCTTGCCAGCAATCAACATCCAGATATGCAAAGATTAACACTAGGATTAGCACCAGATGAACAATCAAAGAAGCACAATATACCCTAATTACTATTAACTATTAACTCAGTCAATCAACCAAGCAGCAAACAATAGCCCAATCAAGGAACTACCAAGGAGAGAACAACACCTCCACCAACACAAGCAGGACAAGCCATGGTATATAAACAGAGAACAAGTCCCACTCCCTTTTCACACTGAAGATATTGCCTAGCCTGGCAATGAAACGTCTGCAAGAAAGCAACAAGGCTCAGAGAGCACCAAGGACTCCACAGTTCAACCCTGAGCTACAAATATTCTCTTCGATTGGTACCACATATGGGCGTCAAACGCTCCAGATAGCACACAAATGGGAGAAATTTGCAGGTAGGCAAACCTCCACCAAAGACCAGCTGTTCTTTCTGCATGAATGCCTTCGACAGAATGCCCTGCCCGCCAGTGTCAGATACAAACCTCCAATCAACTGCACAACTGGATGGAAGATAGCGCAACAAAGTGGGCAAAAAATGATACGGCTAATGATCATACGGACTCCATAATATAATATATAATATATAATATATAATATATAATATATAATATATAATATATAATATATAATATATAATATATAATATATAATATATAATATATAATATATAATATATAATATATAATATATATATTATATTATATTATATTTTATTATATTTTATTATATTATAATATATTATATTATATTATATTATTATTATATTTACTGTACCCCACCCCCTTCTGCTGGTCTATGACCATAATAAAGATTGATTTGATTGCTGTAGTCAGGACAACCTGGTTTAGGTTGAGTCATAGCTGGCACACCACCAGAACTGGGAAAAGTCTTCTGGCTGCAGCTTCTGCCTGCTGCTTAAACAGGAGCCAACAGCCAGGGAAGCCTCCCAAGTCACAAATCACAACTACATCCAGAATAACTACTGTGACTGATGTTATCGAACATTATTAATCAGCAACTCTGTCTTAATAGGAGTTCTACTAGATTTACTAGATATTCTCCATCTACAGTACATCCTCCATCCAAATCCAGACACCAGTTCAATACTTCCACATTATCTCTGGCTTGGCCTGGTGTGATGGCATAAATATTGAACAGCATGGTTTCATATAGATGTTGAACAGCATGGGGAGAGCCCTGAGGCCTGTGGGCCTCCTAATTGGAGCTCTCATGGACATATGCACTTCTCTTCTCTCTCCCATGACCACCAAGTAGAATTGCCCATTCAGTAGCAGCAGAGCCACTGTAGAACGGTGCTCCCAACTCCCAACCTTTGTAGGTAGTCCAGACGGTTATCGTGGTCAATGGTATCAAAAGCTTCTGAGGCATCTAACAGGACTCCCCCCTACATCTAGATTGTGATGAATGTCATATACTACAGTAAACAATGCCATTACTTTCCTATGACTGGCCTGAATCCTGACTAGAAATGGTCCAGATATTCTGCATCCTAGGTTCCTCTGTAGTTGGTTTCCCATCACTATCTTAACAACTTTTCTTGCTTCTTAGGTAAAGGTAGAGGTTCCCCCACCCAGTTGTGTCTGACTCTAGGGGCCAGTGCTCATCTCCATTTATTAGCCAAAGAGCCAGCATTGTCCGAAGACGCTTCCATGGTCATGTGGCCGGCATGACACATGCGGAACACTGTTACCATTCCACTGAAGTGGTACCTATTTATCTACTTGCAATTGCATGCTTTTGAATTGCTAGGTTGGCAAGAGCTGGGGTGAGTGCGGGAGCTCACTCCGTCACGTGGGGCTAGGGTCTTGAACTGCCGAACTTGCGACCTTCCGATCGACAAGCCTGGCGTCCTAACTGCTGAGCCATTGCGCCCCCTTCTTACTTCTACTTACTTACTTACTTACTTACTTACTTACTTACTTCTTGCTTCTTACCTGCTAAGAAACCCACAAACTCATCTTGCATGCCTGAAGACATTGTGTCTTGCCCATCTTTCCCCAAAAGGATCTAGGTATTCTTACTGGTATTCAGTTGCATCCACTTCTGGTTTTCCATCATTACTACTCTAAGTGGTTTTTTTAGTCACTTCAGTTCCCTCAACATCTCAGAAAACCCCGGAGTCACCTGAGATTGGTGATTGGGCAAAAGCCTCACAGGAACAATTTCATCAAATGCTCCATCTGCCTCAATGTTCCAAAGATCAACAAGGCATGAGACAGAACTGCCTGCCAAACTGTCAGGAAACTTTCCAAGTGCCCTCTAGAAATAGGGCAGACCTTTCCAATCTGTCCTCTGCTCTTATAGAAATCCAGAGCATCTTGTATAACAAAAAAGTGATCTGATGGTGGCAATGTCCTCCAAATTCAGATTATGCCTTATGTGCTCTGAAGTAAATTATCTTCAAAGTAATTTCTTTCTCATGGCATAAGAGATCCATAATAATTTGTTCTAATTTTGGCTTCATGAATAAGACACAAGCTGGGTTCACACATAATTCCAAGACAGAAACCACACAAAACACAGTATGAGACTTCAGGAAGGGGTAGCATACAAACAGTGAAATAAAAAAAATAGATCATTAAGCATAGCTTAGTGCAGGAGTTCATAACTTCCACAAGCTGAAGCACTGTAGTAGGATTTGTATAACATGTACATTCCAGAAGTGGATAAAATCAGAACCCGAAATTGGCCCAATTTTTGGGAGTTTGAGTTTTTTTAAAAGTGAAATCATAAAGTCTCAGAGTTGGAAAGAGTCATTTAGGTCTTTGAGTCCATCCTGCTGCTTAGGGCAAAAATCCAAATTAAAGTACTTCTGATTAACCTTTGCTTGAACACATTGCTTTCAGTTGATACTTCATTGCAATTTGATAAGAAGTATTGATAACCACCCTTCGAATATACAGTAGTTTTCAAACCAACTGTGGATTTACCTAAATAACATGCTATCCAGCCCATACTTAACAAATTTACTAATCTACTCGAGTTAATTAAAAAAAAAACTAAGATTATACTGTGGACTTGTTCTTGACAAATCAATGCTGACATCTGCTTCTCACAGAATTAATTTCAAAGTGTTTACAAATTGATTACTTTATGATCAACTCAAGAAAATTTCCAAATGTTAAAGGCTGCAATACAAAAATGGCAAAAACAAAAAAATCTAGAGTAAATGGATTAATTTGTGTAGCTTAATAGAATGGGAAAATGGATGGAGAAATTATAAGATGGGCAAATGCTGGTAGGAAAGAAATATGGAGAGATATCATTAATAGTGTTGGTTTAAACTAGTTTTATATGTATCTCCTTTACTTTTTCTTATTTCATACTTTTAATTTCTTTGGCATACTATTTCTTACTCCTTTTCTGCATCTGGATAGTATTGCTTAGCCCAAAAAGGAATAGGATGATGACTATATATAGTTAGATTCCTTTCGATTCCAATGTGTCTCGTGTGAGGGGTACTGATTGCCAGCTAAAGATCATCACAGAAAGATTAAAGTAACTACAGTTCTACAAGTTACAACATAAATACATGTATCTCTCCCACTTTCCAACAAGTTTGTTCAAGCCACTGCCTCCTCTCGTCTCGTGCCTCTTTTGTTCTAAGTACCCTGTCCGGGGTGCTTGGTGCTGAATCCACATCGGCTGTCTTTTTCCTGCACGTCCGCCAGCGCTCCCCGGCTGGCGTCATGTCCGAATGGCTCCATGGCAGGGGCCATTCATGACATATAGTTAATATATGTACTTCTCAAATATCAGTCTCAGATTGACCCTCTTTTTCTCCCTAGACCATCTTTCCCCCCCTTTTAAACACAAGAACAACTTTTGCCTGCCTTCAGTCATATAAGTGCCTCATGCATTATCCTGAATTGCTCAGAGAAAATGATTGGATAGAGGCTCTATCTAAGTATTAACAAGTTCCTTCAGTACCTTATGATATATTCCACCTGGAGATTCAACCTCATTCTGGGTCAATAGATTTTTCCCTGATGATGTTGCACTCAAGTAGAAATATCTACTTCTCAGAAACGACTGAATTACAACAGTAGTTGAGTAGTTCTGCCTTTTCTTTTTAGAACTTGTTATCCTTTTACCATCTTCACGAAGCAACTGGTACACTATTATTTTCCTCTTCCTTTTATTTTGAAGGATAAAAAGAGAATTTCATTCATTCTGACAACCTCTCTAGAATTCTGGACTGCATACCTCCTGGGTGTGCCATTTCTCATTTTCAGATTTTTACTGAACTTTTTGCACATCTGCATTGGTGGCTTCTGTCATCTTTCATTTTTATTCATGAGAATTGTTTGCATTGTATTTTTAGTATCTTTTTTTAGGCATTCTCTCCCACCTCAGGCTCATTTCCCCATTAAAACCTATTTTATTTATTTCCCATATTCTGATAAATTTGTACTTTCTACAAATACAGGCTAGATTGTTTTCAGCAGAAAAACAAGCATGCCAAAAACATTTCAGATCAGAGCCCTATCTATTTTTGCTTCTGTGGTAGAAAGGCCCAATTTCCTCTTGTTCTAACATTAAACTCTCAGCTTAGTCAATTTATTAAAGACCTCCCATTGAATTCTCCCTTCACTTTTGCTGGCAAAGCCCTTTCGTTCAATTTTCTCACTTGGTGAACTTTGTCCCTAGAATGTGGGTGCATTATATACCTTACCTAACCTCCGCAGCAGCTTTGCTTACTTGGAAAGAAGCAATCACTCATACATCCACAGCAGTGATCAGCAGCTCCCAGGATTGCAGTCCGGAGCTACTCAAGAGATGATGTTTTCAGTCCTCTGGAAATGAGAACACAATATCTTGAAAGATCTAGCTTCTCTGCCTGCTTTCCTGTTTTTCTGTTTCTTTTCCTTCTGTTGAAACTCCTGTTAACTCTTCCTATTGTTTACTCAGTGAACAAGGCCTAAGGTACTCAATCTGGCTTCTCAAACCCCCTAAATACAAAAAGTGTTACATATTTTGGTTTTCCCCATTCTAAAATATTCTGTGAGCTGTAAAGCTGCTGGTAAGCTGCTTACGGCTCATGGATTGCATTTTTTGCACCCATGTTTAGCATGATACAGTACATATGGTATAAGAATCATGGGGTCTTGTCCTCAACATCCCTATTCCTGCCTGCTCAGTTTTGGACCTCAGATTCAGTGGTAAGGTCTTAAGTGGGTGTTTGCTGAGTGGCAGAAGTAACTTCTGTGATTTACAAAGTTTCTATATGTACAGAGCAGGAGTAAGTAATCTGGTGCTGATGGAGAACAATGTGCTGATGGATACCTGCCCTTGATGTGTGCCTGCTCTGCTTTTTTTTTTTTTGATTAAAAGAACCTAAATGGAAGACTGACATGCTGTAAAACAAAATACCACCCACTGCTAGCTACATGTATTTTAAAAATGCCACTGTCTCCCCAATATGTCCCATTCCAATCAGCAGTCTTGGAAAATAAATGCTATATTTCTGGAGGTTTTTACATATTTGTACCTATGACCTCCCCCCCGCCCCAAGGCAAACATTATCGGGCAACCAAATTCAGCAGTTATTTTTCTGATAGAAAGGTATTTTGATTTTGGCCACACCCACAAGGCAGACATACAACATTTCAAAATTTCATAAATGCCCACTGACCCAAAAAGGGTGCCTCTCCTGAACTAGAGGTTTCTATTCATGTTCAGGTGAAAACCTAATTGAGGTTCAGTTGGTTCTAGGATAGCTAATTAAATGTTTTGTCCCTTTCCCCCTTCCCTTCATGGCTAATAGGCTTCCACATGCACTATCCTTTTACTGATCATAAGCTCCTTCCTTCCTTCCTTCCTTCCTTCCTTCCTTCCTTCCTTCCTTCCTTCCTTCCTTCCTTCCTTCCTTCCTTCCTTCCTGTTCCATAGGCCTGCTGAATTTTTTTTTCCTATGAGAATCTACCATTTTATCTATTCTTGTCTTCCTAAATGTGGGGAGAAAATATAATTCCCCCTTAAACAATATTCAGGATGGTGGAAGAAATCCACAGGACATTTGATTATTGTAATTCAGTGCTAAATTTAAAAAGGTGATAAAGAACTTATATAAATTTCCCATGTTATGAATAAGCTCAGGAGAGGGCAGCTTTAACCCTCTCTTCTCCCATTTCCCACTAAAAAGCATCACTCCAATTGAAATTCATGTTTATCTATATGTTAGCTTCTTTCTGTAAGTGCCACAACTATGATCTGGCTCAGAAGCAGGCTGACAAAGTTTGTTTCATAAATTCATGTCTCTGCCTGTGTGATGGGTACAAATGAATGCAATTAGGTGAATGCAACCATTTTAATTTTCTTTTGTCTAAATTTAGCTAGGAGGAAAAAAAATGCTTCTGTATAGGTGTGGTGATACTGAGTGAACAAATGAAGGAACAGCAAATTAAAGGGAAATGGGAAGTGAAACAATTAGATGTGTCTTTATATTAGCTTAAGTTGCTTTAGTCCTAATGAGAAAATTGAGAAATTGAGGCTTAGTAATTACATATCTCAGTTAATCATTTTTGTTCTTTTCCTTAGAGTGCAATCAGCCCTTCCTTCCTTCCTTCCTTCCTTCCTTCCTTCCTTCCTTCCTTCCTTCCTTCCTTCCTTCCTTCCTTCTTAAAGTTAGGCTATTTTAAATATCTTTGCTATGATTTATAATATCTTTAATTATTGTTATTGAGGTTTTATTATTTATTGCATTCTTGCCATGTATACACACATACGCACAGAGAGAATATGAGTCTGTGATCTTTTCTGGGGGGGGGTTCTTTTTAATCTGAATTTCTTCAGTCACCTTCATGCAGCATTAGAGGACATTTTTAATAAGACTGAATCATTTGAAAGATTGGGCATAGGACAATGGAAGGAAGAGATCTGAAGATGTATCTATTCTGCCTCTGGTTTCTGGACTCTGCCTGCCTAAGTAACTGAATAAATTAACCAGATATTAATTCCACCATGTGAGTCAGTCAATATTTTTAAAACATTGATATTAAAAACAGAATCCTCAAGTTACTCTTTTTTACAAAAATGATCTTTCTAAACTTATTCTGAAATTGTGTATTGGGGAATTATGCTTTGTGTAAATTCTGCTAATATTTTCACTAAGTTCATATTTTTACACTGCACCCCAAACCAGTAATAAACAGAACTTTTCAAAGGAGGAACAATATTTATTTCCAGTGTGTGATCTTCATATTCAAAACAGAAAACTTGCCATTAATGCACTTCCCTTCCTCTGCCACACAGACCCAAAGCGAAAGAGGAATACTCCTTTAGTCTTTCAAAAATAAAGGACAATTATAACAAGCAACATGGGCTATGGAATTCTCTGTCCTGGATGTCAGGCCCTCTCCTCTGTTGGTCTTCCACCAAGTAGTCAAGACCTTCTTATTTAGGAAGTAATTCACTCCTAAAGAAAAAGAAAAAAATATTGTTTCTGCTGAATGAGCCTTAGGGGGAGGAGATGTTAGTTTAGCTGTTATGTTAGGGTTTTTTCCCTCTTTTAGGCAATCTTAAATTTTGTACTGGGTTAGTTGTCAGTGACCCCAAGAAGTGCATCTACATTAGAGTTTGGATAAACATTTCATACAAATAAATAAACTTGAGAAATAAATCTGGTTGCACATCTGTTTCTAGAAATGTTCAGCTGGGTGGTGTGGACAATAAATAGGAAGAGTCAAAGAGGGAGAATAACCCCAGACCAAACCTTCTCAGAATTATACTGTGTATTGCAGAAGCTAATTTTCACATTAGCTTTTGGTTCTTTCTCCAGTGTGAAGAAAACCAGAATGTCAAGGGAAAGTACAACTCGCATGTTTTCTTTGTTTAGTCCCCTATCCCCACACCAACTGCTTTTGAGGTTCTGATTTCTTTGGTGTGCAGACATTTTTGGCACAAATTAACTGATTACTTGATTCAACACGGCTGAAATAATGCAATCTTCTTAAATGTTGGTGGATAATATTTAAAAAAAGTTCACTGGTTCTACTAATAAGCTTGGTGAGATCATCCCACTCAGTTACTTTTGTCTCAGAGCCATCTTTTTTACATATATCAAGTTTCATTAATTTTAAAAAATAGAAGTACCAGGAAAGAGGTAAACTCCAAAATTAATATATTGAAAAATCTTTGGATCTCTCCGTTGCTTCTGTTGAAGGCCTACAGTACAAGATATATGCTTAGTTTATCACATTTAAAAAATAAACCATTATAAGACATAAAATACAAAGGTTCTCTTTTAGCAGAGTAAGCCTCATGTGGTCTTTCTAATATTACTGAATTGCACAGTCCACCTAATGGATGGTGGGAGTTGTAGTTCATCTGGAAAGCTGCATATTGTCATGTCTTATGGACTGGTTACTGAGTAAGGCTGGAATAAACTACATTTTATTCAATGGCCCTTATTGGTTAAGAATAGGATTGCATGGTAAAAAGTAAAATCAAAGGAAAGGTATAAATAGCCAGTTTTTACAACAGGAAAACAACAACAAAGGTGGCTCATTCAGAGATCTGCACTGCGACTAGTCTGACACAGGAGCAGTCTTCCCCAAATTGAAAGTTTCTTCTGGGATTTCAAATTCCAGAATTCTTAGCAATGCTGAAAAGGGAATTTTGTGAGTTGAAGGAGGGTACCCAGAAAGGAAGAGAAAATGCCTTAAAGCAGTGGAGAACAGTACAGGAAGATGGGGGAATGAAATACATTTTGTCAAATAAAATAAATGTTTTGTTTATTTGTAATATATCTTTCTTTTTGGTATAAAAATCACATGTGTGTTTAACCTGGCATATATTCTGGTGAATAACTATGGCAATATTGGATTTCCTCAGCATATTGAATGCATTTGACTTCAAAATATAATTACAGTAAATTTATTTATTTATTTATTTATTTATTTATTTATTTATTTATTTATTTATTATTTAGACTTATATTACCGCCCATCTCCCCCAATCGGGGGACCCTGGGTGGTTCACAATAAAACAAGGTTAAAAATACAAATACAAAATGATCATATCAATAAATAAATATAAAATCCAAAGGTGATGGCTGTTAATATAAGGGAGGGCTTCATGGGATCAGCCAGCCCCAGGAGGAACTGTTGGCATTCCCATCCCAAGCAAGGCAGCAGAACCAGGTCTTCAAGCTTTTCCGGAAGGACGGGAGTGAGGAAACCCACCTCAGTTCCGGGGGCAAGATATTCCAAAGGGCGGGCACTACTACAGAGAAGGCCTGCCTCCCTACTAGATGGAATTCCTTTGCCGATGGGGTCTGTAGCATGCCCTCTCTGCATGACCAGGTGAGGTGGGTCGATGTTCTGGGGATGAGACGGTCCCTCAGGTAACCTGGTCCCATGCCATGTAGGGCTTTAAAGGTGATAACCAACACCTTGAATTGGACCCAGAAGCAAACTGCAAGCCAATGCAGCTCGTGCAGCAGAGGTGTCACATGTGCTGATCTTACAGCACCAATAACTGTCTGAGCGGCCACATTCTGGACCAGCTGAAGCTTCCGGATACTCTTCAAGGGTAGCCCCATGTATAGTGCATTGCAATAGTCTATATGGGAGATGACAAGGGCATGGGTGACTGTTTGGAGGGCATCTTGGTCCAGGAATGGGCGTAACTGTTGCACAACACAAAGCTGTGCAAAGGCCCTCCTGGCTACGACTGCCACCTGCTCTTCGAGCAGGAGTCGTGAGTCCAGGAGGACCCCCAAGTTCCGCACTGGCTCCAAATGGGGTAGTGCCACCCCATCCAGGGTCAAAGATGAAAACTTCCTGGATCCTGAGAGGCCATCAATCCACAGCCACTCTGTCTTACCTGGGTTCAGATGAAGCCTCTTGTTCCCCATCCAGACACCCACAGCCCCCAGGTACCGAGACAGGGCGGCAACCACATCACTTACTTCAGTCGGGATGGTGATCTACAATTGAGTATCATCAGCATATTGATGATACCTCATCCCATGGTGATGGATGATCTCACCCAGCGGCTTCATGTAGATGTTAAATAGGAGGGGAGAGAGCACCAAACCCTGCGGCACCCCACACAGGAGGGGTTGTGGCTCAGACCTCTCCCCTCCTATCACCACCAATTGGGAATGGCCCCGGAGGAAGGGGGTGAACCAGTGCAAAACTACACTACCCACCCCCAGCTCCCTGAGCTGCCCCAAAAGGATACCATGGTCGATGGTATTGAAAGCCGGTAAGAGGTCCAAGAGAGCCAGGATGGATTCACTCCCTCCATCCCACCCTCACCAGAGATCACCCATAAGTGCGACCAATGCGGTCTCCTTCCCATATCCCAGCCTGAAACCTGACTGAAAGGGGTCTAGATAATTCATTTCCTCCAGAATCCTCTGGAGTTGCAACGCCACCACTTTCTCA
This sequence comes from Charina bottae, assembly GCA_023362775.1. Taxonomy (NCBI): domain Eukaryota; kingdom Metazoa; phylum Chordata; class Lepidosauria; order Squamata; family Charinaidae; genus Charina; species Charina bottae. The sequence goes on from JALMGJ010000008.1 coordinate 827,107, forward strand.
ACCACCTTCCCCAAAAAGGGGAGGTGGGAGACAGGACGAAAATTGTCCAAAATTGTAGGGTCCAGGGATGGTTTCTTGAGGAGGGGGTGCACCAGCGCCTCCTTAAAGGCTGCCAGGAACATGCCCTCCCCCAGAGATGTATTAATCATCGCCTGGACCCAACCACAAGTCACCTCCCGGGCTGATTTTACTAGCTAGGAAGGGCAAGGGTCTAGATGACATGTGGTGGCATTTACAATCCAGAGGATCCTATCCACTTCCTCAAGTCCAACAGGATCAAACCGCTCCCAGCTAACAGGGTAAGTACGTTCCTCTGGCATCTCCCCAGACTGTGCTTCATGCTTAGAGTCCAACTGAGAATGGATCTGAGTGATTTTCTCCTGCAGATGCTCTGAAAACTCCTCTGAACGACCCTGTAAATGGGTCACTCATTGTCCTTGACCCAGAAGAGATCTAGTAATCTTAAACAGGGCCGTCGGGTGGCATTCTGCAGAGGCAATAAGAGCAGAGAAATATTAACGTTTTGCTGCTCTTACTGCCACGAGGTAGGCCATAATAGTGGCTCTAGATTGTGTTCGGTCAGATTCAGTCTTCGTTTTTCTCCAGCGGCGCTCTACACGTCTCTTAACCCTCTTCAAAACCCTCAACTCCTCCGTAAACCATGGGGCGTGATGGGTTGAACGTGGCAAGAGAGGTCACACAGGTGCGATCCTGTCCAAGGCCTCATCTGCCTCCCTATTCCAGGCTGTGGCCAGGACCTCCACTGGACAGTGCAGTAGATCCCCGGGTATAACCCCCAGCTCCCTCTGAAACCTCATAGGGTCCATAAGTCGCTGGGGGCAGACCAATCTAATGGGTCCTCTCTCCCTGCGGAGTGGGGTGGCACAGGAGAATCTCAAGGTCACCAAGGCGTGGTCTGACCATGACTACAGGGACAGATCTACCTCTCCCCTCAGATCACATTGCCACTGCTCAGACAAGAAAACCAAGTCCAGAGTGAGACCACTGTCCTGAGTTGGGTCCTGAATTATCTGGAACAGGCCCATGGCTGCCATGGTAGCCATGAACACTCAAGCTGCTTCCGAGGCACATCCCAAGGACAGCAAGTTGAAGTCCCCCAGAACCATAAGTCTGGGGAACTCCACCGCCAACCCCGAGATGGCTTCAAAATCTAGTCCCAAAGGGATCAAAAAGTATCAAAATCAGGATTGTACTGAGGATTGCTTAGCAATTGAGGAAGGGTGATGATGTTTTATGTTTTTTATTTACAGTCAGCAAACACAGCTATTGGAAAGGAATTGAGGAAGGAATGATTAAAAACCATCTGCAAGGTACCATTGCATTACCTGGTCATAATATTTCTCTCATATATATATATATTAAACATTAAATTCATATATCATTTGTGTATATATATATACACACACACACATTCTTTCTCTCTCTCATATATACAGTATATATACCTGGTCATAATATTTCTCATATATATATATAAGTATATACATTTTATATATATGTATATGAGAAATATTATGACCAGGTATATATACTGTATATATGAGAGAGAGAAAGAATGTATGTGTGTGTATATATATACACAAATGATATATGAATTTAATGTTTAATACATACACACATACACACTTTATGATGTCTGCAATCGTAATAAACAAATGTCTGCAAATCTGATATTAAAGATTAGATTTGTATGTCATTTGAGTTTTGACATGTTTGATCTTGCATTCATATGTCAACAGAAAATGCAACAGACTGCTTCACAGAAACTTTGCCTTTTTCTTTTAAAAATTCTAAAAATGAATTGAGTGGATTTTAATCTAGTTCAACTCCTTTTCCTCCACTGTCTTTGAAATCTGTCTTTTGTAAGACTTGAATGGTTTCACATTGATTTTTCCATCAATTTGTTCTTTTTCTGCCAAGATTTTCATTCACTTACTAAAATTATTCCATTTTTTTGTTCTTTCCCCTTTGTTTCTTATACTTACCATATTTTCTCTACAACATGGAGTATAAAACAGCCAATGTTTTTCTTTTTTGTATACCCTTTCCCGCAGTTTCTAAACTGACTTAATCCCTGTCTTAGCTCTTCTCCCTGACTTTTAAAAATCCCCAAGACCAAAATTAATTTCCTTTAATTTCTCAGAATGAATCCCTTGTGTGACCCAGTTGGAACTGGGTACTTCTTAAATTAGTGTGATACTTGTACATTTCTTAATGCTTCCCAGCTCTGGACACCTGGTATCTGCATCTTTGCTAATAACAGTGATATCTTTCTCCTGTCTTGTCTTCCCTCCAACTGAATTTAAGAATAATTATTTTTAAATTTAAGAATAATTATTCTTACTCCACCTAGTCTCTACTACAACCTTAGGCTAAAATCTGAAGGCTCTTACTGTGCATTTTGCAAATTACCTATGCCATGCACTTCAGCTAGTTTTATCTTTCCCTTGAAAGTTCCCTTTTCTGTTTCTGTACTTATAGAGTCAATCTGGGGTAGTGGTTAAGGCACCAGACTAGAAACTGGGAGACTGAGTTCTAGTCCCACCTTAGGCACAAAGCCAACTGGGTGACCTTGGGCCAGTCATTCTCAGCCCTGGGAAGGAGACAATGGCAAACCACTTCTGAAAAAACCTTGCCAAGAAAACTGCAGGGACTCGTCCAGGCAGTCGTCAGGACTCAACACTGACTTGAAGGCACAAAAATAATTAAAAACCTGATAGCAAAAAATACCAAAAGTGAATTACACCTGTAAATCAGTCACTTTACATCATACTTAGATTTCTGGGTCATTCTGAAATATTTATTTATTAAAAGCTGGAATAATTTTGCATCATTTGTCATGCAGAAATTTTAACTTAAGCTAATATAAAGAAAGAATATCTCTGTCTTCGCAATTCTAAAATGCAATCAGTCTTTGAAGTCAAGCCTCCAACTGGCATTCCTGTCTGAGGTAAGGCAAGTATTAATTGAAGGCCAGGCTTTCTCATTTTTTTACAATGTTCTCACCTAAATCTTTGTGGGATTAAGATAAAATCATCTGTGTATTTTACTTTGCATAGTTTCCTGCTGTGGTTTACCACATGCACCTTTCTCCATCAGGGAACATGCATGCTAGACCAGCCACAACAGGCATTGCTTTGTGCCTTCCATGACTGGGGAAACTGTCAGAGAGCATTCAGCATTACTCTTGAAGGAGAATTTATATGCCTTGTGATCCTGCAGAAGCACCAGCAAGACCAACTTGTGCCAGCTGGAATTTATGAAGATGATAGGGTGGGGCTGCAAGGCTAAGAGTGGAATTTCATTTACCCCCAAATGTTGGATGGTCAGCCTGATTAACAGGAATAACCCTGTAAATGGAGATTCTTTATCACTGCTATGTACATGTATTTGTGAGTAACTCTCCTTGAAATCAGTAAGTGCAGGCTGATTAGCAAGCTAGATAAGTAAGATTTGGATGGCATGACAAAGTATTGGATACATGTATCCACTAAAAATAAAATACTGCTCAAGAATGGCTCCTCATCAAATTGGAGAGCGGTATCAAGTAGACTGCCACAAGGCCAGTCCTGAGACCTCTACTTCTCAATATTTGGATGACAAGGTGGAGGGAATGCTTATCTGATCTGCAGATGGTATCAAATTGGATGAGATAGTTAATAACCTAGAAAACAAAACAAAAAAAAAATTCAAAACAATTTTTATAGACTGGAGAAATGGACTGAAAATAATGCAATGAACTTTAACAGAGATAGATGCTGCACCAACATAATTTCCAAAACATGGGAAGTAAACATTCCACACTGTTCCTCATTAGTTACAGTATATCCCACCTCAAATAGTGTGTCCACTACTGGGCAGCACACTTTAAGAAGGATACAGATTCAGGACTTCTGGTGGGGACCAGTGGCGGATTGAGCTGGTTTTTCCAATGTCTGCGGACTGTCCTACCAACACGGCATTTTTCTTGGTCTCAGGCAGGCTTCCTTGGAGCCCAGAAGCATTCTCCGGATTAAGGAGAACCCCAGGAATCACCCCATGTGCTCTCCGGATGGCTGGTTGCAGCCAGAAGACCACAAAACATCATTTTGTGATCGACTGGTAAGCAATCAGCTGGGAGGCGGGGCTGTCATCTCCTTCCCAAGTCGCCCTGAAGCCAAAAATGGATCTTAAAGCTGCCCACCCCATTTCTATAGCACTAAGTTTTTTCTGTTTGATTTTTACTAAAGGGAGGCTTTTTACAACAAAGAAATGCAGAATCTCTTGGTGACTCATTATTTTTTAAAATTATTAACTTGGTGATTTGGCTTTTTATATATAATTTGTAAAGCTGAGATTTAAAGGATTTTGCTTTTTTATTATTGCTTTTTTATTAAAGTGATTTTTGAGGAATATAAAACTTTCTCTTCTTCATTGAATCTGTGGATTGGAGTTCCGTTCTATTTGCTTTCACTTTCCCATGGGAATGCTGTTTGTTATTACTTTTCATTTTCCTGGTTGGCCACACCTGAGATAAAAAGGCTGGAGAGAGTGCTCAGTGTTTTTTTTAATTGGGAGGGTAAACTTGTTTTAGAAGGGAATGTTACAATTAAAATTTAAATGTTTATAGAAATAATACTATAATACGAATTAGTGTAAGAGATTGATATTGATTTATGTAGATCTTTATTGTAAAAAGTCGGAAGTCACTTTGTAGTAGTTTGTTCTGTGTTTTTTCACACCTTTTTAGTTTTGCTTCTTTTTCTTTGTAGGCTTCTTTGTTTCAATCTTTTTAGCTTTTATGTATATCTTGAAAAAAATTAATAAAGTTCTTACAAAAAAAAGGATACAGATTCAGAGGACAGCAATGAGGAAAATCAGGGGATTAGAAACTAAGTCCTGTGAATAGAAATTAAAGGAGCTGCATCAGCTAATTCTTTAAAAAAGAGTGTAGATATAATAGTGTGGTAGAAAACTCACCCAATAAATGCCAACCACAGGAGAAAATCAGGCAATCATTTTATTTTCGAAAGCTAGTAAAAGAATGAGGAAGAAGTTGAGTCTTTACTTTGCATTCCAGGATGAATTGGTCTGTTGGTATCCTCTTTCCCAAGGATGTGTCCTCCATCTGATTCTGAGAGATTAAAGTGATTTTGCAATGGATCATGATAGCATAGCATCAAAATGCAGAAATGATATCATTCCACCTTGGAAACACTTTCTTTCTTTATTAATTAATTAATTAATTAATTAATTGAATTTATCCCCGCCCATCTCTACCATGGTAGACTCTAGGCGGTTTACAATCACAATATATAAAAAGTTAAAAGACTATACATTTAAAAACTACTATAAAAATAAAAAAAATCCAAATCCAAAAGTTGGTATGTTCTTAAAAGGAGGATATTACTAAGCTAACCACCCTTCGGAGGAACTATTAGTTCCTTCATTCCAGGCAAGATGGCAGAACCAGGTTTTCAGGTTCTTCTGGAAGGCCAGGAGCGAGGGTGCCCGTCTCACCTCTGGGGGCAAGTTATTCCATAGCGCGGGTGCTATCGCAGAGAAGGCACGCCTCCTGGACCCCGCTAGATGGAATTCTTTTGATGATGGGATCCAAAGCATGCCCTCCCTGCATGATCAGGTGGGGCGGGTAGATGTGATCAGGATAAGACGGTCACTCAGATACCTGTCCTGTTCCAACTTAATACAGAGACTTGAATTGCTTAACAGTTTTTATTAAGTACTATCAGATCAATTGGGTGGTAGGCTCCAAGATAATCTTCTTCTGTTATAGGGCACAGTACTGTATTCTACTTCAATCTGATGGGTTTTGGGATCTGGAAACAATACAACAGGACAGGAACAAGGCAAGACAACACAAGCAAGACAATCAGTACAATCAAGAATAAATACAAGACTGGTTCTGGGGATTAACTAGCAAGACAACTTACACAACTACTAATCTACTAGGTGGTAATTACATCAAGAATTAATTCAGGCAATGTACAGTTTAACAAGAACAAAACAGACAGTTATGGTTTTTTGTCAAAGGTAGGCAAGGCTGGATTAGGAGGGAGGTGGAAAGTACTGGGTATTTTAAAAGGCTGGCTGGGTTTTAATAGGAAGGAATGGGAAGGGTTAATTAACTGGGTTGTTCTGAAGACAGGTAGTTGGGAGCTTGATAGAAGATCCTCTGCTGTAACAGACTTTCCAATATTTGAGGTCTGAGGCAATTTAGGGTCAGAGTAATTCAGCCCAGCAACAGTATGCTGTTTGACAGGTGATAAGCGGTCTTTGTTTTTAACACCAGGGGGCTTGAAATAGCCGGAAGGCACTGGCGAGGCAGCAGCAGCAGCGAAGGAAGACAGCCCAGAGACAGATCCGTCAGCGTAGACAGGCACGGAGGGAAGCCACGGCGTTGACGCTGAGGCAGCAAGGGAAGCAACTGCAGAAGGAGTCTCCTCAGAAACTGCGATGGAAGCACTCCAAGCCTGGCTGGCAGCTCGACAAGTCAGAGTTTCTCAGAGCTCTGAGCTCTGAGACCTGGCTAACTTTCTATCTTGTTTGCAGGGGTCTACGGACCACTGAAGTTTCCCCCTGGAGAAGGGGGAACCAGAAGATTGCTCACAGAGCCATTGGAATTGCCCACTCCTGTTTTTCTTTGTTGTTTCCACCGCGGAGAAGAACGGGGGGTGGATGCAATGAAATGGCCGAAAGAGGATTCTAGCTCTGCAGAGAACAGTAAGTCTCTTGGGAGACACAAGAGTGACAGCCAGCTTTTAGACCACCTTATATTAGTTTTCTTTTTTAGATTAGTACATTTTTATTATTCTAAAATTTATCTTTGGACTTCGTTCAAAATGTTGGCTAATTTTGTGTTTTCTTTGCTATAATTAATTTTGGTGGAAGTTTGATAGATTTTATTTTGGCAACATAGTGAACAAGTTTTGTATTTTTCTGCCTTTCTTTTGTATCAGAGAAATTGGGACTTAAGAGACTTTGTTGGTATTTCTCACTCGATAAACTAACTGACTTTTGAGAAATTGTTTGTTTGGGTTAAGCAGCTTGCAGCCTGAAGAATAAAGAAGAATAAAGAATAAAGTATAGAGAATGTGTGCCTCTTTACCTTTTTTCTTTTCTTTTTCTACTTTTTTTTAGAAAGGACTATCTTTCATTTGGAATATATTTTCATCTTTCCTTTTACAAACTGTTTGAAATACTGCTCTGTGGAATTTTTTCATCTCTTACTTTAAAAGCTTTTCTCACTTAAAGAAATAGACATTATTGATAAATAATAGAACAGCTGTTCCTTGCTCCCTGAGAAAATTTTTTGTTTTGACTACGGCAGTTGATTACGCTTTGAACAATAAATAATGGCCTTTCTCACAGTACTTCAGGATTTTAAGGAAGAAACCAGCAAAAATTTTTTGCAAATTAAGAAATCCATAGAACGTATATTAATAGTTTTGGTGGCTCAGGAACAGAAGATACAAGGGACAGATTTAGAAACAGAGGAAAGATCTTTCGAACCAGTAGAGAAACAGGGAAAGAGGACTTTGAATGTATTGGTACAGAAGAAGATTATGATATTTTACAGGAAGTGGTCTATTAAATGTTTGGGCATAAATACATTGTGGCAGCTGAGACAGGAAGATTTTAATATGCAAATTGATAGATATGGCAAAATAAACATTTTGATATCCCACATGAGTTACAGAAATAAACAAGTTGCATATTGTGATATTGGCATAACCTAAACAGGAGATTTATTGATATTGATTTGGAATGCAAGGTGAATGAAAATGCGGATTTGGTATTGTACACAGAGTAAGCACAGATATGAGAAATTTACAGATGCATAAAAACATGATATTTTAAGTGTAAGATACAAGATTATAAATAAATATGTTGATATTATATATTACTCTTTCTGGAGACACATTTATGAGAAGACAATGAGATGATGAGATGGAATTAGAATGTAGGTTATTACAAGAATATGTTGTATGTATTAGGTTATATGTTATGTTAGGTTTTGTATTTTTGCTATATTATGTATTATGTTATGTAATATGTTAGATTATGTATTAATGGAATATATAGTCATAACATGAACAGAATATACTGTATTTTATTAGACGTAGATAAGGCCTTTATTTGTTATACTAATTGGACTTTATTGAAGATATAAATATAGATGTAAAAATGGAAAGAGCAAATGGAAAACATTTAATTGATGAAACAATGAACATTTGATTACTATTCTAAGGAGTAGAAACCAGAGATGGATTGTTGGAAGATATCAAGAAAGGCGAAACCTATATGAAGAACACAAGATTGGATTATAGAAATCAAAGGGTATATGACAATGAAAAGTTTCTGTGTATTGTATTAAGGACTAACATTTAAAGTTAATTGTTGTACTTAAAGTTCAAGGATAAATTGGAGGACATCTATTTTCTATATTTTTTCTTGTTTGTTATTTTTTGACTTCACTTTTTCTTTTCTTTTTTCTTACTTTGTATTTCTATTTCTTTTCTTTTGTATTAGCTTTTAATGTGTATTTTAAAATTAATAAAACTTATGGGAAAAAAAAAAGAAACTGCGATGGAAGACAGCTCCGAAAGGTAAGGAGAACTGGTTGATCGGTGGATCCGAGGGCTGGAGTTAGTCTGAGGATGGGGAGGGCTAGAGAGATCGTTTAAGCAGGGCTTCTGTGGTGTGAGCAGCTGTGGAAGAAGTCTGGAGCTGAAGGTATGTGGTACTCCTGAAGAACGGTTGTCCCTGACAACCCGTTCTTCGTTGTTTCCTCCTTTTATACTTTGTATCTCGCGCTGTTCGAATGCAGCAGCCAATAGGCGCGCTGCGTTCTTGGCTCTTTTTTTTGAAATTGAATTCAACTCTGCTGCAACTTTTTTATCGTTGCAACGGAGTTTTACCTTTTCCCTTTTCCTGCTGCCAGACTTGGCCTCTTTTGACCAGTCCTTCCTAACAATACAATGGTCCCATGCCATGTAGGGCTTTAAAGGTGATAACCAACACCTTGAATTGCATCCGGAAGCAAACTGGGACCCAATGCAGCTCACGGAGTAGCGGTGTTACATGTGCTGATCTTATAGCACCCAGAACTACCTGTGCAGCCACATTCTGGACCAGCTGAAGCTTCTGGATACTCTTCAAGGGTAGCCCCATGTAGAGCGCGTTGCAGTAATCTATATGGGAGATGACAAGGGCATGAGTGACTGTTCAGAGGGCCTCGTGATCCAGGAAGGGGTGCAACTGGCACACAACCCGAAGCTGTGCAAAGGCCCTCCTGGCCACAACTGCCACCTGCTCCTCGAGCAGGAGTCGTGAGTCCAGGAGGACCCCCAGGTTTCGCACTGAATCTGAACGGGGCAGTGCCACCCCATCCAGAGTTAAAGATGACAACTTCCTGGGAATCGAGAGGCCATCAATCCACAGCCACTCCATCTTACCAGGGTTCAGCTGAAGCCTGTTGTGTCCCATCCAGGCCCCTACAGCCTCCAGACACTGAGAAAGGGTGTCGACTGCAACACTTACTTCACCCCGGACAGAAATGTACAACTGGGTATCATCAGCGTACTGGTGATACCTCATCCCGTGGTGACGGATGATCTTGCCCAGCAGCTGCATATAGATGTTAAATAGGAGAGGAGAGAGAACCGAACCCTGCAGCACCCCACACAAGAGGGGACGAGGGTCAGATCTCTCCTCTCCTATTACCACTGATTGGGAGTGGTCCCGGAGGAAGGAGGTGAACCAGCGCAAGACTACGCCACCCACCCCCAACTCCCTGAGCCGCCCCAAAAGGTTACCGTGGTCGACGGTATCGAAAGCCGCTGAGAGGTCCAAGAGAGCGAGAATGGATGCACTCCCTCCATCTCGCTCCCGCCAGAGATCATCCATAAGTGCGACCAATGCAGTCTCTGTCCCATATCCCGGCCTGAAACCTGACTGAAAAGGGTCTAGATAATCCGTTTCATCCAGAATCCTCTGGAGTTGCAGCGCCACCACCTTCTCAACCACCTTTCCCAAAAAGGTGATTAGGGATATTTCCTCCTGCCCTGTTTCCCCCTTTCCATCAGGCTAGGATACTGAACTTTGGAACCACATACTAAGTTTTAGGTGCTTAATTTTATAACCACTTATCAAATGTTAAGTAACAAACCTGAAAAGTGAAACCTAGTCTGATTTTTAAGTCTCATGCAAACATCTGAAGAATTTGAAGGGGTATAAACTGCATGTATATGGGACTTGCCATGCTAGAGATGGAATGGACTGTGTTTGCGTTTGAGCAACAGGCAATCATAGGGGGCAGGAAACTAGTACAGGTAGTCCTCAGTTAACAACTGCCCTGTTTAGTGACTGTTCAAACTTACAACAGTGCTGAAAAAGTAGGTTTACAACTGATCCTCAAACTTACGACCTTTGCAGCATCCCCATAATCGTGATTTGGGCAATTCATGTAATGGTATGTGGGAATGACCTTGGGAGAGGGGGGGAAGAGATGCTGCCTAGGGAACAATCAGATAAGAGAGGGCATAGCTTGCAGATGCACAACAGGCAGAGAAAGAAACTCTGAAAGGAACTTCCCTAACTTATCAGGCTGCAAAACAGATGGCAGGAGATTTGTACTTTCAGACTTGCAAGATTCTGTTAATGTAGACTTACAATAAGGTAGGATTAGATCATCTGGTCGTGTTTCCTGTCTGGTCTACCTGGGAAGGCTGACACTTCACAATCAACATGCATTTATGACAGTCACAGTGTCCCATGGTCACTTGATGTTTCACTTAACAACTGCGTGGTCATTAAGTGAGATCTACCTGTACTCCTCTGTCAGCGGAGAGAAGATTATAAATTCTTCAGTGGCAGAAATAATCCCTGAGGGTGGGAAACTGGCAGTCCCCATTCCATTGGCAGAAGACTACCAGTCCCTTGGTGGCAGTAATGAATCCAGAGGGTAGAGGTCCCCAGTTAGTGGGCAGGAGATCATCGGACCTTCTATGATCAGAGGTTTCCTAAAAGGCAGATGACATATAGTCCTTAGCAGGACAGAAGACTGTCAGTCTCTTAGAGAATAGTGAGAGTGAAGACAGAAAAACAGTCAACACTCAAATTGGACACAATGAAATAATGGATTTAAGCTATAAGACTGCAGATTCTGAAAGTAAGGGGGGGAAAAACTTCCTAACAGTAAGAGCATTTTGAAAATAAAACCAGTTACCCAGAGACAGTTGGCTCTTCTTCATTTAATGTGCTCACATGGAGACTAGATAGCCATCTGTTGGGGATTCTTAGTTTGCATTCTTGCACTGAACAGAGTGTTGGATTTGATGGCCTAAATGGCCTCTTCCAATGCTATGATTCTATGATTCTTACAATAGTTATGCATAGGATTGCATATACTGTATCTGTTCATAGTTTAAGGCAGATGTGGGCAAAACATTTGGCCTTGAGGACACACTTCAATTTTGCTTCTCTTCTGGGCCATGCAGGGAAGCAACAAGAATGAACATTTTTGGTCTTCAAGAATGGATTGACAGTGATACAAGAGTTTCGCTGACTTCCAGAGAAGAAATGGCAAACTGAAGACGGCTCCACTGAAAGCGGAGCTGATGACTGCAGCAGAATGAAGAGCCAGCAATTACACTGACTCTTTGCAATTCCTCTCCAGACAAGGAGAGGACTTGAGATCACGCCTAAGTGCTCCATGCAGTTGCTCCTTGTGAGGAGACCACAAGACAGTGGTCTCCAATGGGTTGAGAGCTCTGGTTGATGAGGGAAAGCCATCTTGCTCAAACCACGGTCAGCATCTTTAAGGATTCTGGGTTCACATACTTCCTTTTCTAATCACTTTAGGAAATTGCTTGTTAACTGCTTTTCAGATATTAGGAGCCTTTGGATCAACACAGTTTACAGCACCAGGTGAATTTCCTTCAATCCTTAGTGAAATAAGTTTTAAATGCAAGTTTAAGGACTGATTATTTTCTGGAATAAAAAGAAAAAGGGTGATTAAAACTTTGATTTTTGAAAGTTACAAATGGACTAAGGGTCCAGATTAATTTAAAATTAGATTTTGGAATTAATTATAAGAACCCTTCACATGGGAAAATGCTTTTGTTTTGAATTCTTTTAAAAAACATAATAGGATAAGATGTGAAGTTTGGACACTAGAGGGAACTAGAAGGAACTAAAGATTACAATTAAAGGAGAACACTTAAGTTTGACTTACTAATACAGAATGGAGCAAAATATTTTACACTGGACATATTGAAGGATATTTTTTAGCAATGGACCAAGAAGTCGCTCTTTGAGTGAGATAGGCAGTGACTAAATTATAAAAATAAATTAGAAAAATAAATAAATAAATAAATAAATAAATAAATAAATAAATAAATAAAAGAGTGTCTGCTTCTATAGATAGACTGTGTTTAAAATATGTTGTGGAAGAGGAACAAGTTTTACCAGACAAGACTGAGACTGATCTGAAAGTGGATTTAAAAATAACAGGCTACAAGAGAGATATGGGAAAAGATGCTACATGGACATACAAAAGAAACTGGCTGACTTAATAATTAAAAGGGATATACAAATAACAAACCAAGAGAGTGATCTGGATAATTTTCCTATTTGGATTTACAAAAGCGGCTTGCTAAAGCGTTGAAGAATTTTGTGAGAAGGAACAAAGAAAAAAATGAAAAGAAATCAAGTTTTAGGACATTATTTGAAGAGACTAAAGTTCAAGATTGTTAGAAGTAAAAGGAGGGAATATAAATTGGTTTATCTGATCAAGGTTAAAAAGGATATGCTTTTATCTCTGGTAACCCTTAATGGACTTTTGCTGATCAGGACTGAAATGACAAGGTTTTAAGCATTTGTTTATAGATAAAAGATGGGATATGGGAAGAAGGGATCATTTGTTGTATTTTAATAGAAGGTGATAAGTTACTAAAATTGTTGATACTTGTGGTGGTGAGGGGGAAATCATTTATTTATATATTTCTTTTCCTTTTCTTTACTATATTCTTATTTTTTCTTTTTTTTCTATCTTTTTCTCTATTTTCTTTTTCTTATCTGCACCTTCTATTTTTTCTTTTTATTGTTTTCTTTTTTTTTAGTTTGCATTAGTTTTTTATCATTGTAGTTATAATTTTTAATAAAATTAATATTAAGAAAAAGAGAATGATATAAGAGTTTCAGTGGTGAATAGAAGTGTTTCTCCCCATAGAAGCCTGTAGTGGTTAAAATGCTGGACTAGGACTGAGAAGACCAAGGTTCTTGATCTGTCAAACATCAAAACTCACTGGGTGACTTTTGGCTAGTCACTCTGTCTCAGCCCTATGTACCTCATAGGACTGTTGGGAGTGGGGGAATTGGAGGAATGAGTGCTCCTGGAGGTAAGGTGGGATGTAGATCCTACTAACTAAACAAACAAACAAACCAATAATAAACAAGCAAAATAACAAACAAACAAACAAACAAACAGTAAAGTGAACATCTGACTAGGCAGCAAATTCTAACTTAAACCTACAAAGTTACCATTCGAAGAGGCACCATGTGAAAAGGCACCCCACCCATTCTGTTGGGTATTCAGGTAGCTATCACTTAGATATTACCCAATTAGGAGGATCTGCAGCTGCAACCACTGCTCCAGCCCTGGATCATATCCAATGAGTTATGTTGCTAAATATCCCAGCATAAAATTCTGTCCCTTTTTCAAAAATGTAGCGAGCTAAGGAAATGGAATTTGAGAACAAGATCAGATGGCATAAAACCAAATCATGTCTTTACCAAACACTGAATCAGAAGCAAGATTCAAGACTACCTCCAAAATGGAGAATGAATCAGTTGCTCTATTTGACTCTAAACACTGGTGATTCAGGCAAGTTAATAAGTTAAAATATGGTATTATACCATGAATTTCTTTATCATGAATTTCATGAAGATGACTCATTACCATTTTTCTTTACTTTTTAAAAACAGCAAATATCTACGAATAAAGACTGAGACTTTACTTTACTAGTTCCTGGAGTGGTTTATCCACAATCTACCCAGAAGTTGCTGCCTTCATTCTATGAATCTCTGTGGGAGACACAGTATGAGACCCCAACCCTGAGAACTGCATTCCTAATACGACATCCTAATAATAAAGCATAAGAATCTGCTTTGTTTTTATTTGGTTGTACTGTTCTCTATGACTGAATGGTATTTGTTATCCTATGCAATCAGAAACTTGTAAAACAAAGAAAGTCAGCCTGGAAAAAGAAAAGCAAAAGTGTCCTGGCTCTGTGCTTTTTTCACATGAGACTATCTCGACATTTCTCTAAATGTGGCCAGTTCCAAAAATATCAACATACAATTGCTCCGTCGTAAAAGCTCAGGTTTTAAAGGTCAGTTTTGCTTCTAGATCTTCAAGGAGAGGATTCTCCAGGGCTTGCTCTACTTTTCAGAGCACATCATATATGCCAACATTTTGAGCAGAATGGTTGAAAGTGCCAGAAAAATGTTACTTTCTTGATTGTAGATTACAGCAAACCATCTTTTAAAACATGAATGTAGCATTTATGCAGAAAAATATTGCAGGTTAAAAAGTTGCTTTTCTAGAGATCTTTAAATAAATATTCGAGTCTTTAGGAGCAGAATTACCATTTGATGAACATTTTTAAAAAGCTTTCTGGGTGAGTGCCTATGAACATGGTGTGGTTGAACATTATGTGGACATAGTTAAAAATAAAATGTCCAAAATATGTCTGAAGTGAAGTAGTAAAAGAATCTTGCATTTCTTTAGCTTTATCTGCAGAAGAAACAGAGAAGAGAGATGAAGTATGTGTGTGTGTATCTCAGCATGTGCCAGAACTTTGTCTGAACTGGGAAGGTATGTAGGGTTGGGTCTTGCTAGTACTCAGAAATAAGATCCCCAGGGATTAGGTCTGGACTGTATGTATTGGATTTTACTCCCATAATTCTCAGTCAACCTGGGAATTATAAGAATTGCAGTCCAGAATATTTGAAGGTAACAGGTTGTGGAAGATTGCTATACACGTATGCCTGGGGATAAGCCCAGCTAAATCATGTCAAAATATCTTCAGTAAATGGAGTGACACTATGAATTAATTAACTACCCCTCCCCAGGGTAAAATTGCCTCTTCTGCACAAAGCCTATGAAGGTACAACTTCATAGGCATAGTTTTGCTCTTTTACTCTATTTCTGAATAATCAAAGGTTTTGTATTCTGCAGAGTTCTAAATAATGTTTTAAAATGTATGATTGTCAGGGAGCAGGATGGGTGTTAACTTCATGATTTCAGATTCTCGTGTTATTATTTTTATTTTAAATCTATCTGTCTATCATCTATCTGCATGTCTGTCTGTCTGTCTGTCTGTCTGTCTGTCTGTCTGTCTGTCTGTCTGTCTGTCTGTCTATCTATCTATCTATCTATCTATCTATCTATCTATCTATCTATCTATCTATCTATCTAGTTTGTTGCCAAATAACTATGTTTAGCATCAGAGGAGCAATAGGAAACTCCAATTTATTCTGACAGATATAATGTGGTTAACCTTATATGTGGATTTAAAATGTTAAATATGTTCAGGGTGTTTTTTTAATTTCCTTTTTTTAAAAAAAAGAACAGGTTTGGTATAACTAGAATAGTCCTTTCCTGCCTGCCTGCCTAACTTAAAAGAAACTGAATAGTTGTTGCATTGAATGGCAGAAGAATAGTAGGAAGAAAAAAATCTGTGTTTCACAACCACAACTGAAATAACATAACATAGCCATTTCAAGTAGGGAGCAGAAGAACATTAAATGCAAGGTCTAAAATTCCCATCAATACTCTGAAAAAAATATATTGTGTGGTAGTTCAGTTGTCCATCTGGAGAGCTGGGTGTTCATAAAACTTAGGAATTTCTCGAAATTATAGTCTTTCTTTTTTAAAGGTGATCATTCAAACCATATCACCTTTGATATTTTTCTGTTTGAAAGAAAGCTTTTACTCTACACTGGCAGCATATTATGCTACTGACATTTTACATGGTTACTAAAAACAAGTGGATTATTATATGTGTGTTAATTTTAATTAATTCACTACTTGATACCTCAAGCATCAAATGATTTTTTAAATATGTGGAGTTTCGTACAGATGTAGGCTTTCATGTTTACATAAGGGATATATATGCAACTTTCTTTGTATGCAACCGCTGCTTCTAAATTAAGAAGACAAATTCAGACTACTCATGATGTAACCAAATACTATTAATTTTATTGTGGATTTTTTTAAAATTTGCTTTTCTGTAATGGCTAAATGCTATACAAAAATAATATTGGGCTACTTTGCATTTCTATAGCAGTGAAAAATAACTGCAAGATAAAATTCCAAGAATGGGATCTTGCATGACCTCCATCTCCCTTAGAGTCTACTCCCAGGGAAGCCTACGATGCCTTTTTTATCTATACAATACAATGTAAGTATAAATATTCTTACATGTACTACAGCATTTTTCCAGTGAAATCCCCATTCCCCACCCACCCACCCACCCACCTCCAAAATTGCTGCTTACCCTGAAAGGGAAACTCCTATACAGCAGTCTATTTTCCATGCCAACCCACAGATTTGGGGCAAGTAAGGTTTTCATAGAGAAAAATAGACAAAGGCTAAAGTTCCATTCCATCTCCTAAACCTGTATTAGAAGACTCACGGGTGCTATTCCAGAGGGAAGCATTTAATCTGTGTAAAAGTGATCACCTAGTTTGACCTTTTCAACATACAGATGTACATATCTTCTAAAGAAAAAAGAAACCCTATAGAATTCACCGAGTCTTTCTCTTTAATACATTAGTGAAGGAATGCAGCCTTCAATTGCCTGCCTATTAATCATGTCTACTGAAGAGTAAATTCAGTGAGATTTTCTCCCAGATAAAACTGTAGATTGAAAAATGGTGTAGATTGATCATTCTACAGAAATAATTTAATAACTGTAGAGAATGTACTGACATTCTCACTCTATTGAAGCCTCTCTCAAAATGGCAAGATAAATCATAATTCATCCTTGAAAGATCAGGGAAATGTACTTATTTTAATTTTATTTATTTATTTATGCTGAAGGCTTACAGACCACTTCAATTGTAACTGAATTTGTTCCATAGCAAATGTATATTCTCTAAGAAAAATTACAATGAAGTCAAAACTAGGAGTGATTTAAGTTAGCTAAAATAGGCAGGATAACAGACAGTGTATTATTGCCATCTAATTACATAAACTGAAAATATGTTATTCACTACCACTGGTTTTGAAATGTCAGAAAATGCTCAGCATCAAATATTGACTACTATCAAATATTAGGTGTTAAATATAAAATATTTACAAGCATAGAATACTGGATGCCAAATATTTGATGAATATTTGACCTTTAAATCATCAGTAGCTGATTCCAAAGAGGATTTACCAAGGCAAATTGATTTAGGCTTGAATTGAAGCTGAATTTCATTGCTGGCACAGGTGTTGCTTCAGAGAATCACAATAAGGCACCAATCCTATATCTATAGATGAACTAAGTAACCATTGAGCCAAGCTTATATGGAGATAAAACTTCATCTAACAACTGGTTATCTGGGAATAGCTCCAACAGTTCCACACTTTGAGTCAGATGTGTATTTTAATGAACAACAGCAACAATGAAAAGAATTGTGTTTATTTCAACAAATTATAATTGTCTGCAATTCTTTGTTTTGAAAATATGAAGGTAAATGCTAGCTATCTTGTGGATTAATACAGTGGAAGTAAAATACTCATTTTTGCTTAGAAAACACTCTCTCTCTGTATGATATAGCTGTATCCAGAGATAACATCTCTTTGTAGAAGAACAAAATATTAGGCAGATATATTGTAAACACATTAAATATTAAGCAGATATATTGTAAACACATTAGTATATTTTGTATACTTTGTGATTGAATTTATAGCATTTACTAAAACTTCTTTCTAAAATATTAGGTGTATCCTTGTTAATTATTTATTATGTCATCCCTTATAAATGCCTCTGATGAAGGAACATAGTTTTTGAAATCTTAACTGTGGCAGTTTTGAGAACAGATTTCTGATTTTACATCCCTCCCTTTTCATTTTGGCTTGCCTGTTATTCATGTGAGTGGGAGCGGGAGTACTTTGTGAAAGTGCCATATATGATCGCAACAAGAAAAAAATTGACTTTCAATCAAATAACGTTGCTTGTTATTTTCATTGATCTAAATTTTTGGAGTTTAAGCTTGTTACCCTGCTATTCAGTAATATTTGTAGTTATAACAACACTTTGCCCTCTATATGTCATATAAAGATGAGAGAGATGATGTTTTAGAGTTAATTGGCATATTACAAATTCACAAGTCAACTGTGGTTGTATGGCATTTGTCCAAGAGTTCTCTTTTAGAAACTTGAATGCATAATTTCTGAACTTGTAACAAAAAGATTGGAGCATAGACACAGTTCAGAGAAGCTTGGAGGAAAGCCAGCAGTACAGCATTTTAAGAAAAAGGAACTAGACAGCAAGTCAGAAAATGGAAGACCTGTCAATTAACTTCTCTGCCAGATAAGTTTGGTAGAAAGTACTGTTAAAACTAAAAATGTGAAATACATAGAAGAGCAAGTCCTGCTGAAGACAAATTAACATGTTGTCTGCACAGATAGGTCCCTCTTCATCAACCCCATCAACCTGCCTGAACATCCTTAAGAGTATTAACAAGCATGCTAATATACAATCCAATATATATTACATTCTGGGTGTCCAAAAAGCTTTAGATCAGAGCTTTCCAAACTTTTCGTGTTGGTGACACACTTTTTAGACATACATCATTTCGTGACACACTCTTACAGCAGGGCATCATTTCGCGACACACTCTTACAGCAGGGCACAAGGCAGGCACTAGGACCTGTGTGGAATCCTGGCAGGGCAGGTTTGGAGGCAGCAGCAGCCACGACACACCCAACCACTCCAGCTGACACACTAACGTGTCCCGACACACAGTTTGGAAAGCTCTGCTTTAGATAAACAGTTTTATTTTATCAATTTCAGAATTTCAATTAAAGGCAAAAATACAAGTCTTTTAATGGACTGCTACCTGGTTAAAACCAATGAAGAATTAGGAAAAACCAGCCAAGCAAGATCCCTCTACTGCAAATATTGAAAGTAGGCCTATTTAATTTGTAAGCAAAATGAAGTCAAGGAGTTAGCAGCAAAAAACATAAAAATATGCAGGAGTGAAATTCAAAATAAACTATGAAATATTCCAAAACCACTTCTCTGGGATGTATAAATGGAGAAGAAAGTTGCAAATGCGAGATGGACAATAGAGCACAACATCATGAGGGAAGACAGTGGAGTGAGGGAAGAGGGAGAGAAAGAAAGAGAGTCAGAGAAAGAGAGTGCACATCAATGTGCAGCAGAAATTTGTAAGGGAAAGTCAATGTAAAAAAAACAGGTATACAGTATGGTTATGTTGGTTATGGTGGAACCATACCTGGTAAACCGTGTCTCATCCAAAAGAAGATAAGACACAACTAGGAAAAATACAGAAAAGATTAGCCAAGAAGAACAATGAATCAGGATGATTTCTCCTCCCCACTCCATGGTATTAAGACTTGTAGCCACACAATGAATTGGCGGTTGGATAATTACAGATATATGAAGTATAGGTTTACTTATTATACCTATCAAAACTTGTTATCACAGGAGTTAACCTTTAGATTAGATTATTACATTATTTCTTAAGATTTAATTTATAGAGAATATTCCTGTGATAATTAAACAAAGCTTCTATCTTAAGGAAACATGCAGTGGAGGATGGCTTTTGCATTCAGGCTGTCCTGAGGCAGTGTTTCCCAGACTGGGTACCCCCCTGATATGTGGACTTCAATCTCCAGCCTGCATGGCCTTGCTGAGAATTCTGAGAATTGAAACTCAGACCTCTGGAAGTGGCCCTGGGAAGCACTGTCCCAGAGACATTGGATTGGGTGGTATTCAAACAGGATCTGGACTGAATAGACCAGCCTTTCTCAACCTTTTGACCCTGGAGGAACCTTTGAAATATTTTTCAGGCCTCGGGGAACCCTTGCACATTCAGGCTCAAATATAGGCCAGAAGTTACAAAATTATTATATTTGTTTCATGGGTAGGCCTGTATATACAGTATGCATTAACAGTGTTCTTAAACTAAAAATAAAGAATGAAACTTACCTCTTTAATGTGAAGTTTCCCGAATTTGAAATAATTTTTTAAATAAATTGTGATCTCCCAGGGAACCCCCAGTGACCTCTTGCAGAACTCTAGGGTTCCACGGAACCCTGGTTGAGAAATCCTGGAATAGACCCTTCACTTTTTTATTGAGGAGTACTTTATTTGTACTTTATTTGTATTAGGAATTCATGCCAAATGCAAAGTTATTTCTCTAAAATGCTTATTGATGAAACACTGAAATATTTGTAGTGAAAAACGTCAGTATTTAGAGGAGAAACAGCAAATTTATTCATCCTGCCCACTGTTTTAATATACAAGCATTATATATCAAAAGAAACCATGAGGATGATGCTACCATGCTTATACAATAAACTGTATAAGTGGAGTACAAAGTGGAAAAATTTCAGTGACTCCTATTGTGAATTATATGGCATTTCTGACTGTTGGACTCTCTGCACACGTTCCATGGAATGAAGCCTAGTAATCGTTGGGAAATCTGTAAAATCCATGGGCATTTGCAGGCAAAAATATACTTTTAATGCATCTGGGCTAAGAAATTAAAGAATGATCAGAAATTGATAAGGATGATGAGACAGTATCATGACTCTCATTGAATCTGTCATGATGGCAGTCAGACATCCAAATACTTTGTTCTAGAGAACTGATCACTAGAATCCAAAAGTAGGAGCTAGCTTATTTCCTCATGGGAATACAGTATTTTCCCATAGGGGAGAAAAAAGGGGGCTGCTGAGTGGCAAGGAAGGTGGGGTCTTGAAAACAGAACTCTGGAAAGAAAAAGAAGAATTTTGATGGAGAAGATATAAGGGCTGGCAAACTTAAGATAAATATAGACAGCAATGGCTGTTGAAGATTTGTTGCTTTAGTAAAGAGGATGTACTATGACTTATGAAAGTGAAAGTGAAAGGTCCTCTGTAGAAGCACCGAGTCATTACAGACCCTTCGGAGGGACACCACTTTCGCTGATGTTTTCTAGGCAGACTTATAGGTTTGCCATTCCCTTCCCCAGTCATGATTATCTTTTCCCCAGCTTAGCTGGGCACTCATTTTACTGACCTCAGAAGGATGGAAGGCTGAGTCGACCCGACCCAGCTACCTGAGAAACCAACTTACACTGGGATCGAACTCAGGTCATGGGGAGAATTTCGGTTGCAGTACTGCCGCCTACCACTCTGGGCCACACGAGGCTCTACTACGACTTATACTACAACTTATACAACAAAAAATAGTATTTAGAATTTATTGAACTCCATTATGTTTGTATAGAAAAGGAATGTCTAAGAAAACATTCTGTTGGAGATGTAATAAGAACAATGCTTCTTTAAAACATGTTTTTACAATGCCCTATACAAAGCTAAAATTTTCAGAGGATAATATTCTTTTGAATTATATACCTGGTACATGGAACTTGACAACTAGACAACATGAATAGATTCTCCATGCCCTTACTATGGCTAAAAGACTGATATTGCAGCATTGGAAAGATAAATGTATGGCCCCATTTTCTCAATGGATTGAGGACCTGACTGCACTTGCCACCTATGAGCGGATTGCCTATAGACATTGACTTTGTATGGACAAGTATAATGAAATATGGGACTCATTTATACAAGGTCAAGGTAAAGGTTCCCCCACTCAGTCGTGTCCGACTCTAGGGGCCAGTGCTCATCTCCATTTGTTAGCCAAAGAGCCAGCATTGTCCAAAGATGCTTCCACAGTCATGTGGCCAGCATGACATGCACGGAATGCTGTTACCTTCCCACCGAAGTGGTACCTATTTATCTACTTGCATTTGCATGCTTTCAAATTGTTAGGTTGGCAAGATTATACAGATTACAGCAGGTTAAAAAATGATAGTCATACATATTAGAAATATATACATCCTTGAATAATATTTCTATTATATAACTATATTTAGAATTGTAACCGGTTACTGGTATAATGTCATATTATACTATTTTTCCTTTTTTCTTTTTGCACATTTTGCACTTTTTTGTAAAGCACTTTTTATGTTTTATCCTCTTTATGGCAATGTATGTATCAAGACAATGTTTTGTTTTGTTTTTTTCTTTTTTTGTTATCAATTAAAAAGCAATAAAAATACCTGGTTCTGCCGCCTTGCTTGTAACGAAGGAAGTAATAGTTCCTCCTGGGGGTGGTTAGCTTAGTAATATCCTCCTTTTAAGATCTCACCATCTTCTGGATTTTTCTATTTATTATTATATTGTCTACTGCTGTAGAGATGGGCGGTGATAAATCTGAAAAATAAATAAATAAATAAATAAATAAATAAATAAATAAATAAAAAAAAATAAAAATAAATAAATTAAAAAAGGAATGTTGACTGAGATGGACTGAACAGTTCTGAACTGTCTGGAGTACTGGTTTTCAGCTCAGTGGAGAATGGAATGGTATCTTATTGTAAATATAACTTTGAAAGCTAGGCAGGAAGAAACTGAAAGTAGCTGCTATATTTATAAAATAGAAAAAGTGCATAAAAAGATGTTTGCCCTATGTTTAAATCAAATATTGAGAATCCACAAAAAACCTTGACAGATGTCGATAGCCCCAATATAATGCTTTATTAGGAAACAGGTTGGCTGTCAAATAAAAAAAGAGGGACAAAAGGAAGTGCTCATCTTGTTGTATAAGATAGGTTAACAACATCACCAGTTTGTCTTTCTGATAAATGGATGTTTTCAATTGGTTTTGCCATCATAACAGTCATCATGGAAGCCACTTTCTGAGCACAGCTATGAGATGCTCTCAAAATTATCCAAATCTTGAATATCCTCAAAAAAGTTGAGCCATGTGTAGTCACTTTTTTTCTGCATCAAGATTCAGCTGAAATCTAGATCCTGTTTGGACTTTTTTTTGTCTCCTTGCCCATCCAGTAGATGAGACTCTAAGATTACCATTTGTGGAAAACTTACATATAACACAAGAAAAATGTGATAGTGACTTCAGGTCATCAAGAGGGACCTTTTATAGCTTTCATTCTTTCATTGTGATTTTTGAGTATGCTACAGAATATCTTATTTTGCTGGTCAAAATTTGACTAGATGCCTATCTACTTTTTGTAACCATGTTGTTAAGACATGTTGTTATTTACAAGCAAAAAATTGAAATGATACATTGTTAATGAAGGCCAAAGTGACAAAATCCACTCACAGAGATATATACATGTTTAGCTTCATTAAAGGCTAAGGCTATAAGAAGGGAGCCAGTTTTGCCTAGTGGTTAAGGCAAAGGGCTAGAAACCAGGAGACTGTGAGTTCTAGTCCCGCCTTAGGCATGAAAGCCGGCTGGGTGACTTTGGGCCAGTCACTCTCTCTCAGCCCAACTCACCTCACAGGGTTGTTGTTGTGGGGAAAATAGGAGGAGGAAGGAGTATTTGGTATTTCCACTGCCTTGAGTTATTTATAAAAATAACAGGATATTAAATAAATAAATAAAAATAATAATTAATAAATAAATAAATAAATAAATAAATAAATAAATAAATAAATAAATAAAATAAGTCTATTTCACTAACATTGCATAGATCTGCTCCTTCTCAGAAAGGAGAAAAAATTCTTCTTCACATCCTTCTTGAATTTTCCCCATTTGTCTGTTGCAATTTGGTCTACTATATGAAATTTTATTTATTTATTTAATTTTTATCCCGCCTTTATTATTTTTATAAATAACTCAAATTTGGTCTACTATAAGAAATATTGTGAGCATTATGTATGTGTGTGTGTGTGTGTGTGTGTGTATTACTAATAATACATATTTCATACTATCTCTAGTATAAGGAGATAATTTTCTATTTAACTGTTTTTAAAGATGTTTGATTCAGTCTATCCAAAGGCAGCATCCTAAGGATTTAGTTTATCATATTGCATGAGATAGTCCTACATCTGTCTTTCCAAGCTCTCTTTCCATTATGGAGGTAAACCTGTACTTCAAATTCTACATGGAGAAAGGCAGCTTGATCTTGGGATTTGGACTGGTAAGGTAGCTACAGCTGAGGAAAATGTTAAGCACCTCCACTTCTCCTAGTATTTGGACATATGCCATTGCATTTTAAATGCAGTTAGGATCCTAGTCCTTGGAGAACCACCACAAGGCAAAGTGGACAATCAAGATAAAACAATATTGGTGATATTCAGACTTGATTGATTCTGGCTTAGGTTTATGTGTGAACATACACTGTTGGATGTACTGTATATACCATGGTTTAGGGTTATGTTGTATAAATTTAAACAATTGTGGTGTATTCAACCATGTTTAATCAAGTCATGATTTGACATGTGAATCAGGCAAATTTGCCACACAAGGATATAGTCTTTTTTTTTAATAATAGTAATTACCAATTTTAAAACTAAATAAATGTCACAATTTCCCTATTGATATATATATATATATATATATATATATATATATATATATATATAAAATCTACCCATAATTAGCAACATTTTTAGATAGTAGAATAAAACAATATATATATATATATATATATATATATATATATATATATATAGTGTTTTTTCTACTATCTAAAAATGTTGCTAATTATGGGTAGATTTTTTAAGAGGTTCCAAGTACCCTTCAATTTCAATTTCCTTTCAGTGACTTTAATATAGTTTCACATTTTCCTTTATTTATGAGTTGACAAATAAATCAAAGTCAACTATCCCATAGTTCAGCATGTAAGTTTAAATTCATCTTAGGTTTCCAGATATTGGTGAAGTATAGCTCTGCACACCCAACCCATCAGCTCTGTCACAGATTACAATAATTGTAGTTGTAATTTGTAATTCAGCAATTACACTTAGAGATTCTAGGTTGGGCAGCACAATTTTCAGCCATAAATTCCTTCTAAAATGTGGAGGAGGAGGAGGAGGAGGAGGAGGAGGAGGAGGAGGAGGAGGAGGAGGAGGAGGAGGAGGAGGAGGAGGAGGAGGAGATGATTGACAATAATATAGATTATATACAGTACAATAATAGCAAATATTATCAGGGTTGAACTGTTGGATTCTTGGAGTTCTCTGAACTTGGCTATTTTCCTGATGATGTTTCATTAGGTAATATCACCAATGGAGTATTTTACAATATATACAGAATATATTTCACTTGAGGCTATCTGGTACACATGGATGGATCCTAACAGCAACATTTTCCTACAACAGTCACTTCTAAGCTGATACCCTCCTGATGTGTTGAATTCCTAGTTTTCCCAGTTTCATGGGCTGATCTTGTAGGCTTGGATTGATGGGGATTGTATCCTAATCCATCTAGAGAGTATCAAGTTAACCACAGCTAGTTTACAAAAATAGTAGAATATATAATAAAACGCTCACAAAAGAATTAAAGGAAAAATGTACCTAAATTCATAATATTGCTTATAAAATATATAAGATACTTAGTTAATCTTATGGAGGAGGAGGGAAAAACATTTAATCTATGCCATGTGCCTTCGTGCAATTAATTTCCAGAGAAGTTTTATTAAAGTTGCCAAATAATGTAACAATGCAATGAATTGTGAGACAGTATTTGTTCATTAATTAACAAACTAAATGAGAAAACCTCCACACATTTCTCAAACCATGAATTACGAGAAGGCATTGAAATCAATACCTCACTAGGCGCTCATCAAGATTACATGCTTCCTGGAGCAGAAATGTGAGATGCCCTATCACCTCAAATCTTGCGCACAATATAATGCCACTTAGATGATGTCATTAATATAATTAACATTTTAAGCAATCAGTTTGTTCATGCACTGCTTCTTAAGTACCTAGAGAATTGCTTTAGTGTAATTCAGGAAGGAATGATTGCCCCTTCAAAATTACTGATCTCTGGAATGAGGCTCACAGACAAGCTAGGATGCAGTTCTATGACCTTTTGAATGAAATATTGCCTTGAGTGAAATAGGCATTGTGATCAATGATAAAATTGGACGTAGGTATTTATTAATTGAACAAGACATTAGCAAAGAAACGAAACAAAGACCAACCTCCCAAAACAATATCTCTAAGCTTCTTTTTCTTCCCTTGTCTTTAAAGTGAATTCAATTTTTTTTCCTAACACAGGGACTGAATCTTCTACAAAAGACATGTCAACCTATAATTTGCCTATGGAACAGAACATGTGATTCATATAAACATAGTTCTCACCTTTGAAACCTACATTCAGACATGAAATAGTTTGCCAGAGGATTTCTTTGCAGAGAAACTGATATGTAAGTTCATCATACACTGTATATATGCAAATGCCTTGAGTGATTAGGATTATCAAAAGTTATTCTGTCCTCTACTGTAATCTCATGCATTTTGCTTTTGTGGGGTTTTCAGTGAGACTTAGTGCTTCTCCTGTTTGGCTTTTCTTGTATGCCTATTGTCAGGGCTGAATCTAGGAGATGGCAACCAGCAGGTCCGAGGCTACAGACAATCATTGAATAACATGTTTTAGTCACCTAAGGCCACCAAGCAAATTGCTAAGTATCTGTTAACTCACAAAGATGGGAAGAAAAAGCCCAGAGTTGAAACTTTTTCGAATACAGGCTTATATAAAGGCTTTAACATTTTTGAATTGCAGAGGGCAGATCATCTGTGGGTATATGGCTTCATTCTTATCTTCAATAAAGTCTCTAATCTAGCCCAGTTGTATCTAAATCTTTTGCTGAGTAAATCTGTTTTTGGAGAGTTAAGATTTATTGAAGCTTCACCCCAGAGAATCCGTGCTGCCACACCTGGAAGAAAATCTGATTGTGTCTAAATTAGCCTGACTGGATACTGTTTGGAACCAGAGAAGGCAGGATTTGTGAAGGGCCAACAGACAAAGAAATTAATCTCCATGAGGGAGCTGCCCAGCTCCTTTTCACTTTTCTATAGATGAGTAACCTGAGTTCAAGAAAGCAAACAGTACCAGAGGCCAGAATCTTGTCCACCAGGACAAGACTACAAGGAAAGCATGGAGAGAAGCAATGAGGCAAGTCTGAACAAGAAGATGAAGTGGCTACTTTAGGCAGGCTCCAAATCCCACAGCAATAGTACTGATGTTTTGTTTTTGTCTTCCTTACATGTTGCTGATGCCATGGTCTTCTTTGCTATTCTGGTTTTGTTACTATTTTGTTTACTGCATTAAATAACAAGTTTGATCAGCATCTTGGCTAGACAAGGTTTTAATACTGAATAGTGATATTCAGATATATTCGGAATAAAGGACTCAAGATATCTGCAATAATAGCTCAGCTATGTGGTGGCAGATAATATTTCCAAATTTAGCTGTGATCTCCTTTTTTATTGCTGCAATATATTTAATAAAGGAAGAGATTTATTGGATGCAAAATTAACCTAGCAATGCCAAAAGCTTATATTAGTTTTAGTCCTCTAAATCTTATGATTATTATTTTGATCTCTCTACTTTTCAGTTTTATTTCTATGTGATATTCATATTGTATGTTATCTACAGTACTGTATCTAAGAAAATACTGATCTGCAAATTTAATGTTTCTACCTTAAGAAGCTGTTTTGAATTTTCTAATGTCTTGGCTGTCAAGTCCTACAAAAAGATAGTCAATTTTATGACATTTATCTCAGCTCAAACAGGTTAATATTCATGTAAGAATAAGTGCTCATTTCTCCTCACTAGTCTTGGGTAATGAAATATGTAGAATTGGCAATAAATGAATATATGGAGATATATATCTCCATGTATTGCCAATTATATTGAAAGTGAAAACAATTTCTTAAAAAATATGCTTAGACCAAGACATACATTTTGCTAAAACGTTACTGCAATTTCAATATAGTTAAAATAGTGCTAAATAAGACTATCTATTCTAGGTTTTGACATTTAAGACATTTAAGACATTCTACTAAAATCTGCAAAGATTATTGGTCTCCACTAGAATCATCATAATTATAGTGATGGTATGTCTTAAAATTCCAACTGTTTTTTGTACTTGTCAAAAAGATTTCACTAGTGTAAAATCAATATTGAGTCATGACAATTTGTTAAAGAGACTGGGACTTTGGAAAGAGGACAAAGTGCTTGAATGATAAACGAACTCCACATTTTCAGGTAGAGCCTATTTTAGCATCAGCAATAGCCTACTTAAAGAGTTGCCGACTCTCTGTATAGTTTGTAAGTGCTGATCATTGCAACATACTGGCAGACATCCTTTTAATCCAGGAAAAATTGAATGGCAGTCGCATTATGCAAATAAACTTCTGTTTGTGCAATGGAACCTTCATTGGTTCTCCTCTGCCCTGAAATCTACTCCTCAGGGTTTCCCAGATTTATGGAACAGATTTGAAGGATACACAGAAGATTGAGTAGAAGGCAACAAATCTGTATTATTTGTACATGCTGTACCTTATCACCCCTTATTTTCAGTGTCAACAACATCCTTCTACCATACCCAGATGTTAAATGAACCTGTTGATCTAGTGGTATACTATCTGCCATACTATTCGTGCTACACATATGCAAGGGCAATCACTAAAGTTTAGATTGTGTTTCAATCTATTAATCTCATTTCCTCATCTATTGGTTTTACAATGAAGTAAATATATTGTTATTGTGGAATTTTCTTCAGTGGAAGGCTCTAAATGTTTAAAATACATAAAATAATGTTCTCCTAAAATGTTTTGATATGCTATAGAATCTAATGAATTTAGATTAAAATATCTACTTGCTATTATTATAATATAATAAAAGATATGAATGGTATTGAGAAAGCAGTCTGGCTTAAAATGTAAGAAGTTCTCACAAGGTCTGGCAATTACGACTACAGCTTCTCACAATGCACATAAATTTGAAATTAGTAACATACAGTATATAGCAATAATATTTTCTAGAGCCCACGTCTGAAACTCCATTCATTTATTTAATGTCAGATGGTGCAAGACTATGATCAAATGGATGAAAGAAACCACTTTTATATGAATGTATTTATTTGGTATAGAATGTATATGCTACCTTTAAAAGAGGGCTTTCTCAAAGTGACATACAACAATTATGTAAAACAACATATATTACTATAAACTAAAAGAAGAGTACAAACAGAACAATGAAACAGGTAAAAGATCTACAATCAATTCCAAATAATCAACTGAAAATCATATGTTAGAATATCCACTAAACAAACAAGAACTAAAAACATCAAAGGCAAATTTTTATTTCTTACCACTTACCAGAATAAAGAAGAAATTTGAAGACATCTTGGAAAATGAAAGATCTCTGCCTGACCAGTAAGACTTTAGTTCTCTGGGGAGAGCATTTCAAAGTTGTATGAAAAATACACATATTCAGGCTATGATCCTTTGTGAATGTGTATTGAAACTAAGTGTGGTTAAACATAAAATGTCAATGACTCTATGTG
The DNA here is from genome assembly GCA_023362775.1 of Charina bottae. Lineage (NCBI taxonomy): Eukaryota > Metazoa > Chordata > Lepidosauria > Squamata > Charinaidae > Charina > Charina bottae. The sequence continues at coordinate 856,753 of JALMGJ010000008.1, forward strand.
CAAAAGGAAAGGAAAATGGCATTCCAGTGTATATAGTGGATATAAAAAGTCTACACACCACAGTTAAAATGCCAGGTTTTTGAGATGTAAAAAAATCAGACCAAGATAAATCACTTCAGATTTTTTTCCACCTTTAATATAACATATAAGCTGTACAATTCAATTGAAAAACAAACTGAAATCTTTTAGGGCAAAAAAATAAAAATAAAAATCTAACGTGGTTGCATAAATGTACACACCCTCTTATAAGTAGGGTTGTGGCTGTGTTCAGAATTAACCAATCACATTCAAACTGATGTTAAATAGTAGTCAGTACACACCTGCCATCAATTAAAGTGACTCTGATCAAGCCCATATAAAGTTCAACTCCTCTAGTAGGATTTTTCTGACATTTATTCAGTTGCCTCTTACAGCAAAAGCCATGGTCTGCAAAGAGCTTACAAGGCATCAAAGGGATCTCATTGTTGGAAGGTATCAGTCAGGAGAAGGGTACAAAAAAATTTCCAAGGTATTGGGTATACCATGGAACACAGTGAAGACAGTCATCAACAAGTGGAGAAAATATGGCACAACAGTGACATTACCAAGAACTGGATGTCCCTCCAAAATTGATGAAAAAAGAAGAAGAAAACTGGTCCAAGAGGCTGCCAAGAGACCTACAGCAACATTGAAGGAGCTGCAGGAATTTCTGGCAAGTACTGATTGTGTACTACATGTGAGAACAATCTCCCATATTCTTCATATGTCCAAATATCAGTCAATTTTGGCACAAAACCTTCAGGCCTCTGCTAAAATGCTGAAGATGAAGAGGAATTTCACCTTTCAACACGACAATGACCCAAAGCATACCTCCAAATCAACAAAAGAATGGCTTCACCAGAAGAAGATCAAAATTTTGGAATGGCCCAGCTAGAGCCTGGACCTGAATCCAATTGAAAATCTGTGGGGTGACCTGAAGAGAGCTGTGCACAGGAGATGCCCTCGCAATCTGACAGATTTGGAGTGCTTCTGCAAGGAAGAGTGGGCAAAGATTCCCAAGGCAAGATGTGCCATGCTGATAGATTCCTACCCCAAAAGACTGAATGCTGTCATAAAATCAAAAGGTGCTTCAACCAAGTATTAGTTTAAGGGTGTGCACGCTTATGCAACCACGTTATTCTAGTTTTTTATTTTTATTTTTCCCCCCTAAAAGATTTCAGTTTGTTTTTCAATTGAATTGTACAGCTTGTATGTTATATTAAAGGTGGAAAAAATTCTGAAGTGATTTATCTTGGTATGATATTTTTTACATCTGAAAAACCTGGCATTTTAACAGCGGTGTGTAGACTTTTTATATCCACTGTATATATCCAGGCATTTCAATTAACTTTCAGGCATCTCCAATCAGAGAGGAATGGAACACAGGAAGGAAATGATTTCCATAGAGGTAGTCATGTTACTTTGTCCTTGCAAAACTAATAGATTTATTTGTGGACCAAAGGGAAAAAGCTATGGGAAAAGTCAATAGCATTTACACTAAGCTACAATTTGAGGGAAAATTGGTACAAAATGTTCTACAAATGGTATATAACTCTGTCAATGATTGCCAAGATCTTACAACATCAAATGTTGGAAAAGCTACAACAAAGAAGGAATACTTTATCAAATGTGATGGTTATGCAAAAAGCCCCAAAAGTATTGGAAAGAAATATACCAAAACATCCAGAAAATTCTGAAATTAAAATTTGAATTAAAACTACAAATATTTTTATTAGGTATGGTCCCAGAAAATATATGTGAAAAGCATCATATTTTATTAAGATATATGCTGACATTGGCAAGAATCAATCTAGCACAACATTGGAAAGAGAAACCTTTCCATCAGTACAGGATTGGGAGGCTAAAATTGGAGAATGCGCAGCAATGGAAAAATGGACTGTAAATGCAGTATTCACAGCAGAGGTGTGAATACCAAATTCAAGCAGGAGTAGTTCCTTTATATGCAACACGGCAAGGCAAGGCAAGGCAAGGCAAGGCAAGGCAAGGCAAGGCAAGGCACTTAGAAAATGTGTTTTGAATAAAAAGAAAAATGTCTTTAAAAATAATTAAAATGATACAAATAGAAAGGAGCAATATCACAGATTTCCGAAGCATAGCATAAAAATATCTACAGTAGGTAGCAACTAGCAGTTGGTAAACAAAAAGAAGGGGGGAAGAGGGGAGGTACTAGAATGGTTTTTCCTATATACAGTATATGTCAGGGAGATAACTGATGAAGAAGGAGGGGGCTCCCTCCAGGGGGATAAACGCATGCGCAGTACTGAATCGCTTTGCTTTCCTCCCAAGAGACTAAAGAAGGCCCTGCCCTAGTTTCTTGGGCCTTTTCTCTGAGCATCACTAATCCATTTTAATTTAGCTGGATTCTATCTAGCAGAGTAGAACAATAAAACACTAGAGCTTTTACACCAAGTCTCAGTGTTTTCCTTCACTCAAAGTCAGGACAGTATATCTGTGATTATTGCTCCTTTCAATTTGTATCATTTTAATTATTTTTTAAAACATTTTCTTTTTATTCAAAATATACTGTATATATTTCATTTTCCTTTTTTTGTTTGTTTTGTCTTTTTAATTTTTTTATAATATCATAATTTCACTTCAACCTTCATGCTAGTCTAAAGTTAATTTTATGTGTGCATATGCATTCTTTTCCCTTTTCTTTGTTTTTTTCTTTTTTGTTGTTTCTTTTACCTAATTAATTTTCGGTTAATTAATATTAACCCAATATGATGACCCGGAGATATACTTATACCTTGTCTGAGGCTTTTAGGAAGTCTCTTAAAACCTTCCTTTTTAAATAGACTTCTGAGATTTTGATGCCTAGTGGGAAAAGAAACATTATTTTTTATTGTTTGAATGTGTGGATTGTTTGTATTTTGACATTACATCACTAAGATTCTCTGTATACCATACAGAGGTAATAAACTGGGGTGGCATAGAGCATTTATAAGTAAGAAAAGAAATAAGTATCAACAGATTTATTCAGACTTAAGCATCATGGACCGAAGCCGATCACGTACATATAGATTTGGCATATAGTCATGCACATTTATTAGGTAGTTTAAGACAGGAATTATGTACTTTAAAAAGTATCAATCCAAATGCTATCTACAAACCTCTAGTACAAATAATATAGTGATATAGCAGTTCAGATGGAACATTAAAACCAAATGTAAAACCAAATATAATGCCAATTTGCAGATTATTCTAGAGAAGAGGTAGAAGTATTTGTTGAATTAAAAATGGCTTTTATTTTTTTTAAAAAATGGTAATTATCCTATATTGTATTCATAGAAAATCGACAGTCCCATCAAATAGCATACTCTATTTCCCTTATAATAGCTTTAAAAGCATGATTAATTCAGTTTGACTGTGATTCAGAGGCCATTTGTTATTATGTTTTAAAAAATGAAAATTATTTGTGGGTGGCATTCTTTTTTCTCTCAATATTCATGTTTCCTGAATTTCTTGTCATCTAATATAAAACTTCAGTTTAGCCAAGGGAGCCATTCAGTACAGAGATAATTGGTTGCCTTACAAAATAAAATTGCAACTAGGTTTTAGAAAATGCGTCTAATTTCTGTTTTAGTTTTTCAGATAGCAGACTTCAGAACAGCTGGGAATAGTTAAAAACTAGTGAGTTGCTTTTTGTGATGGTAGAAGAATTGCATAAAATGGACATTGTCTGAAGGATATTTATGTCTTTATTTCTAGAAAACAGACTCTAGGGAAGGTGGAATACCACACTTTTGTCCTGATTTTCTACAATTTGCATATTGTGTCATGTTCTCACCCTGAAAGTTGCAAGAGTTAGGAATATACAATGCAAGCTTACATGGCCATCTTGCCTGGTGTTTCTTCTCTGACTGGTAATGCTCATATAGGCCCTTCTTTGCCCTTTGCCCTTTGCCTTGGAGATGCCAAGGACAGAACTTGCATGCTTTTGTCTCTCTTTCTTACAAACAGATACAGGTAGAGCAAAGACAAACAGACAGTACTGGTGGGAGTCCAGTATTCAAAAGGGGCCTTCCAACAACTGCATTTATGGCAAGTGCTGCACTGAAAATGCCTTTTGCATTTTTTACCAAAGGAGTGGGAGAATTTCAGAGACATGTTCCAGATTGGAATGTGAGACTCTTGCACTTTAGTTACTAGAAAGCTAAGGAATACATCATGCAAAAATGCTTTGGCGCTTTTTCAAATCAGGAAGTCTGGGTAGCAAGGGAGGCTGCAGAGTGGCAAAGTCACCTGCAGCAGAAACCTATTGCATTTTTGGCACATAGCAACAATAATATAAACTTTAAAACATCACCCAAATAAATTCTAAAGGCACCCAAAGATGAAGTAGTAAAAAAAAGTTTATTTCATAGGAAAGCTACAGTATATTTCAGGAAATTCAAACACAAATATTGGTAAAATATTGGGCATAACTTCATTAATAAGGACTATTCTAGTCTGTAAAAACATGTATCAAAATAAATGTTTTATATGAAACAAAATTCTTAATTATGAGAAGAAGGAAAGGGATGAAAAATGCCTTCCTATGTTGGTTTGTTTCCATATGATTCTCCTCTTTCATGTTATATACTGCTTTAGAACTGCATGGAAAATGAAACTGGGTTCTGGGCACTTTCCCCTGCATATCTAATTACATAAAATCCAGAAGAAATCCTGTATGGAGAGATAAGCAGGGACATGTCTGTTAAAGATATCAAGTTTCAAGGGGCTGAATTCCTGTTTCCTGTTCCCTTCTCTTTTCTCTTTTCTGCTCAAATCTCCTACCAAGGAGGATGTGTCAGCTATGGCTGGTGCATTGCTCATACTTCCATCCAGGTGGGCCACATTAGAAGCACGTCAGAACCAATTGCTCGCATGCATGGACCATTTCTACTAAGGAACTGTGAGTTACAATAAAATCGTAAACTCTTTTTATGTTACTTTACATTAACGTGTGAAATGTGTTTATTTTGTGTTTTGAACTGATTAAGCCTTGTGCAAGTTTATGGGAACGCTTCTACTCTGCTACATACTAATAAGAAGCTGCATGGAGTTCTGGTACTATCATCCCAGAATAACATAAGAATAATTATAGGTTCAGTTAGAACACTCAATATTAGTTCAAGTGTTCTTTATCTCACTGGTAACTTCTGAGTGGTTTGTTTCCTCAAGGTACTTTGATTTCAGATGTACTTTAAATTTATCCCTTCTACTATTAAAGTTTTTAAATGTTGCATATGAACATGGCTGTTTTTTCTCCTGAGTGTCTTTCAGATCTAATGCTACAAAGCTACAGTATGTTAACAATTATGACCAAAAGTATTATTTAATGAGAGCCAGTTTGGTGTAGTGGTTAAGGCATCAGGCTAGAAACAGGGAGACTGTGAGTTCTAGTCCCGACTTAGGCACAAAGCCAACTGGGTGATCTTGGGCCGGTCATTTTCTCTCAACTCTAGGAAGAAGACAATGGCAAACCACTTCTGAAAACCCTTGCCAAGAAAACTGCAGGGATTTGTCCAGGCAGTCTCCAAGAATCAGACACGATTGAATGGATTTAAAAAAAATAATTTAATTAGTCAATGTAATTGATTTCAGTGTATTGAATAGCTCTGCTAAGAACTATTCGTGTGTTTTGTACTCTGCCTAATAGGGATAATTCATACTTCTCTTGTTTTTCTCTAATGGGAAAAAGATCCAATTGCTTGTGCATAAGAGGAATGGATTGTCAAAGCAAGGGGAACTTTATCTGCCACCTTCACTACTTCTGCAATTAAACCAACCTGGTAGACTTAAGATGGAGTCACTCTACAGATCAGATATCCCCATCACACTAAACACCTAGCTTAGCAGCAAATGAGTCTATGAAAACTCACTGCTTCTGCCTCTGAATAAATGCTGCTCTCAAATTTATTATGCAATTTGAATACAGGACTTTGGCTTTGCCTGCCAAGAAATAACCAGAGAATAAAGCTATACTTCACTAGTATGTACAGTATGTTTGAAGCATAGCTAGCATCTTCATGTAGTGTGATGTGTTAACAAACTTTGTAATACAACAATATTGCTTATTCCACTTGTAGCAGAAGGAGCTACTATGATTCCATTAAATTTCTAACCCCTTTTTTTTAAGGAGAAGAAGAGCTGGATGGATGTACAAGGACTGTGATTATGCTCACTGGGTACTGCATTGTAGTATGTGTTGTTGCACTGAGAAGAGCCATGGAAGATCTTTCTATTCTGCAAAGTGTCTGGTACATCTGGAAGCATGCCTGGCTATTTACAGTATTCAGTATGTTAAAGAAAAACAGCATATTTAATGAAATAAATGCCACCATCCTGGAACCTGAACTGATTTTTTTTCCCCTGTAGATGTTTGAAAGTCACTGTTATCTACCAGTTAAAACACAAGATGATTTATGAACATTGGCCATGCTCTAGGTTTTTCCAGTGTGGATTCCAATCTTATGCCTTTTTAAGGTTCATTCAAAACAAAATAATGTTGCCTTTCATCAGGTTTTATATTGCAATGTGTGCAATATATCTGCAATGAGATTAGCCAATCATGTAAGCCAATATATATATTTTTTTAATGTCAGAAGCACCAAGGCGCTTTGGTAGTGAAAGGATTTGCCAGTGACATCACTGTTGCCCAGGGGACGCCCGACGAGGCTCCTTTCATGTCCCTGTGATTTTTCCCACCAGAGTGGTACCTATTTATCTAATCGCATTTGCATGCTTTTGAACGGCTAAGTTGGCAGGAGCTGGGACAAATTGCCAATAGCTCACTCCGGCATGCAGCTCATGCTCTTGGGTTTCAAACTGCCGAGCTGTCAGCCTTAATGGCCTCTGACTCAGCGTCTTAACCACTGAGCCACCGCGGTCCCTTAGCCAATATAATTAAACCATAGAGAATTTACTTTACAGAGAATTTAGTTTAGTTAATCTAAGTTTATCAGTGTGGCAATGTAGAACATGTAGCAATCTGGGTCAATGGTAGATGTTTGGAAGAGTCTGATATAAGTCATTCTTGTAGTCCTTCACAATTTATTTTTTCAAAATTTCTTCAGGGTTTTGGTCTAATAAATCAGTAACATTAAAATACATTTCTGTGACTGAATGGATAATGTTTGCATTTCAGTTTTTACATTTTTCATTAGCATGTAATCTGGGTACTTCATGTAAGACAGTTTGTAAACCCTCCTATTTTTTGCACAACCCAAAGTCTGATCACTAGACTAGAATAAAGTATCAGACTAGCAGTGGGAACACTACTGGAGAAACCTTGGGGGGAAAAATAACATTTGGGTGGGGGAGGGGAGAGATTCTTAATATCTATCTGTTTTGAGGGGGTTATCTATTTGGAATCTTTGGATATGGAAGTCAGTAAACACATCCTTTGGTTGGTGGTTGGGTGTTTCTGTTTTCATGTGAAAGGCATTATTAATATATTGTCCATTCCAATAGCTCCTTAAAATCGTGAATACTCCTTAGATCTTAGGTCACAATAGCTGTGCAGAATAAGCTGCCAGGCAAGTATTCTGTAGAAAGAAGCTGTGGAAGGCATCTGGAGGGAGTGGATATCACATCATTGATGAATTCTTAACTCCCAGAATTCTGTATATTGCCATATTCTGCAGTTTAGAAGAATATTGACTATCTCATAGTAAAGTTGTGAATAAGCAAAAATATTTACTACAGTACACTCTGTAAGGTTATAGGTTAACAGTGGGAAAGGAAATATATAAACTCTTCACAAGGCCCTTACATTATAGAGAGGCAGCTTTTGCTCTCCCTGACCTTGGCTTTATTGCCCAGAGGACTTACAGTACATCAGCAGAAATTTATTTTCCTTTCCTTTGTCTGTTTTACAGGACATCTATTGAGTTTAATGTACGTTCAGAGATGGAGTCATATGGAAGTTATAAACCCACATAATGTCAGCAATAGAAGGTATTACAAGAGTGTTTACAACAATAAACCCAAATGGGAAGAATCACCTATGGTGATCATATTAAAGTTAAGGATCCCCGGAATGTAGAAACTTCAAAACCAGAAATGGTATGAGCAGCCGCTTCCTTGTTTCTATTAAAACAACATTTCGGAAATGAGTTTATGCACTAGCAATTGGAAATAAACACCACTGAATATTTGTAGAATTGTGTTGTATAATTATTTATCTAGTCTGGATCCTAATGATATTTCAATCCCTACTTCTGAAAATATGATGTCTCTATTTTAAGGATTCTGCAGATCAGTATCTATGAGGAAATGCTTTCAAAGACAAATGTTGCATTAGATTCAGTTGAATCAAAACAAAGCTTCCCTCAGTAGATTGAACCCAAGTTCAGCATTGGGCTGAAAAAATAAAGCTCGCAATTTACTGATCATGTTATGGGAAACTTGAAATCATATAATGGACCCAGGCATAGCACATTTTAAAAACAAAAGTGCTCTTTTGTTTATTAACAAAAGTTAATAAATTCTATCTAGTTTTCTTCAATCAACAGCAGCAGGAACAAAGATGTCCAATTTCTTCAACATAAAAACAATATTTTTTTTCATTTCCAAGCATGTAGATGCATGGAGATCTACAGTATTGCTTGTATTGTTGCTGCTGTTGTTTAAAATAAACCTTTTCCCTGTTGGTTTCTTACCTTGTCTGACTGAGGGCAATTTCACACTGCAGCCTAAGCTGCTTGTCTTCCCCACTGATCCTTAAGCCACCTTCAGAAATTCCAGACTGGAGTGGAGTGGGTCAGTCTGGACTGTGGCCACTGCAAAACCTGATTGGTTATTCCCTTACTTTTTGCTCTTCCCATCTGTGCAGGGAGAAAAGTCTTGCTTGCTGCTCTTGCATGGACTAATCTATCAGTACCTATATTTTCCTTCGAGGGATAATTCTCTTCTCACTGGTCCTGAAGGATTGAACTCTATTAAACCCCCCTTCCTATGGAATGTGTACATGTTCAGCAGAATGTATGAACTGTGGATGCCACAGAAAATCTTAATTAAGGAAAAATAGTTAATCTCTTCACAGGAAGGAAATCTTGATTGCATCCACCTTTGTTTATCTCACAGAATCCCTGTGAGATACAGTAACTACCTAACACCAGACCCCTCTCCTTCTCTTATCAAAATTCCAGGATATTCATAACTAACTTGTGATGTCTGTAAATTAAATTGTGATATCTGTAATCTTTAATGAAATCTTGACCTTTACACTTCTGTTAAATCCTAAAAAAACTTATATCCTGTGTGATGTATGTGTTAGAGATCTGAAATGTATAAAAACAGATGCTTCTTTTGTCTGGGGCTCTCCTTTTCAGAGGAGGTTGCCCCCTATTACTTGAGCTCAATTAAAAGGGTTATCCTATTTCTCGTCTTGGTGTGAATTTATTTTGGGTTCTTCGTACCAAGTTAAACGTGTTTGGACACGGGACCAACTTTGGGTCCAACAGTCCCTGTGCCATTACTTTGCTTTCCCTGATCTTTCCACACATGCATGTCTTCACCCCCCCACCCCCATCCTTTTTGACACTAACACAAATCCTTTCTTTTCATTTTTTTCTGTTAAGGTCTTATTTTTCTGATGCTACAATAATCAGAGCAACATGGAACAGGTTGTTCTTTTGCTCATCCATTCCTGCACTCAGGAAGTGGTGAATGGCCCATACTGGTGATGGGCCAAGCAGAAAGTGCAGATATGCCCTGAGTGAAGTTGGAGAAACTAGACAGCAGGTTACTCATTAGAGGGCATAATGGCAATTTATCAACTGGGACTGCAACAGAAATAAATGGCAATTGCGCTTTCTCCTATGAGGATAGTTTATGCTGTGTAATATTTGGCAGTGCAACGGAAAGGCATCATCTTAATTGATTTTCAGATAAACGTATATTTTAATTCTTGAAGATTAAACTTTGAGTTGCTTCTTATTTTTATTTTTCTTAAACTTGAAAGAGAAACTTTCAACATTCAGTCTCACTATGATGGCTGATCTGATAAGATTATAATGTCCTTTTCCCCCAAAAGGGATTCTTACTGCATCTTATCTCATCACAACTTCTGACAATAACTTCCTGATTGGAAAATGTTATAATCATCTGTGATGCATTCTATTCAGTAGTTATCCCAAGTAAATCTTGAGGAAGTCTTGATACTGATACAAGAAGACATCAAGGCTTAGATCTTTGGCTAGATCTTTAACCAGTAGTTTTCTTTAGTTTTTTTTAATAGTGGAAGATTATTGAGGGATGAATATTTATGTAGAACTGTCTAAGGAAAATTAGAGTCATTCTTGATCAGTAATTAACCTAAATTAAGAGCCTACATTCTTTTAGTAAAAGACAGCTGAGTTGTATCATCTAATCTCTCATATGCTTTAACATTTTAAATAATTTAAATGGATATAGATTGTGTTCAAATTGCCAGCTTTTTTCATAAATGGAAAATCTCTGTGTAGAGCTGATGTTTGTGTGCCAAGCTTTTACTGAATACACAGACATTAAAAAGAAAACAATAACCCTTCAGAATCTCAGCATAAATAGTGTTATTAATGGGTTTTTCAAGTAATCTTTTTTTAAAAAATATATAAACTTGGTTATAATTCCCTATGCCCATTTTTCTTTGCTTATATCTAATGACAGCTCTCTTTGCAGAATAGACAGTCAACTTTTTATGTCTTGCTGCACTATGTGATTCCATTGCTATTTTAATGAAGTTTCTCAATATGGATGTGATAGCAGATAAAACAGCCAACAGAAATAAAATTTAAAAAACTACATTTTAGCAGAATTGTCATTTGTGTTTTCTGAAGTCTTGGCACAGAGTACTGCTGCTGGTTTTTTCCTCATAAGGAGATAACTTCTCAGTGAATGTTCCATCCATCAGTAGTATAGAACATAATAAAATATTCAGGCTTGACTATTCTGGTTCTTGTGAAAGGGCCATGTCTCTGCAAGATATTCAGCTTAGTTACATAACAAGATAGTGTAGAAACAAAATGAAAGCTTTATTTTTCCAATTGAAAATCTATTAGATTAGTGCAAATGGTTCTCCTCCCCACCCCCAAAAAATTGCAGGATAAAATTAATGTGACAGAGCTATGAATCCTACATTTTAGAATTCATAAAATTAATGTTTAACTTTTTAGATCTGCTTCTCTGTTTGGATTATTTCTTATGCAGAAGAAAATTATTTGCAGCTAAGGTATGTTGTTTTAAGATATACAGAACTCTTATGAATGCTGATATGCCTGGGTAATGTATTAGTTTTCAATAGGATGGCCTTGTCAGACCATAATCCCTTCTATCTAACTATGGCACAATCATCTCCTGGCCACACTTATTTTCCTTTGTCCCCATGATGTTTTCATCTCATTCCCAGCCTATGGATGAGGCAGCCTTAAGTTAGCTATCCAGGTAAGCAGTATATTTCCTGTTATTTAGACAGCGTCCAAGGACAGCTTCAAGGTGTGTAAACTCTGTTAGGCTTTGTCAGCTATGACTTTGGAGAATGACAAGCCAGGTGAGTGATAATATCTACTGTAGGAAAAAAGGGAATAAAGTTAGGATATGGATTGGCAGTGGGGACAACAAATTGCATGACAGTACAGTTTTCTGCCAGCTCAAAGATGTGAGATGAGAACCATATCTTGGTGATGGGAAAGGCCCTTAATCTTTAACAGCAATAAAGACTCCAATGGCCCTGAAAGCTGACTCAGTTTAGCATTGCATAAGCATGTGTGATCTGAGGAGATTGGAAGTCAGACCCCATTCAGCATAAGCCTTCACCTGCCCAAATAGGAATGAAACTATTCATAAACATTAGCAGGGTATATTACAAGTACAGAAATCCCAGTATCTGTCTGATGTTAGTTACTCAAATACAGAATTTAAAAAATGTTGCAGCTTTTAATCAGGCTGATTTGTATAATGTAACAAAAAGGTTTGCTTGCTTTTGGTTTAACGTATCATGAGAAACCATTGTGGTTCAGTTTAACATGTTGTAGGAATCTGGTCATTGTGATTAGTCATATATCCATGCAATGTGTAAGTTCACTTATAGTCTGTTGAGGCTTTGCCTAAACCTTGCCAGACCTCAAGGTAAAATAATCCTACAATTGTAGTCATTAATCATCTTTATGTTTGTCTCCCCAGATGTTCAAAAATAACTTAAAGCTGTTATAGCAAAAAATGATCTCACAGTTGGTTTTAGATGCATTCATACACTTATACCTCTCCTTTCCTCAATTAATGTGAAAAGTGGTCAGCAAAAATTAAATACCAAATTAATATACATGATATTAAATAAAAAGGTTAGTAAAAACACATCAGCAGAAAGGTAAGAAAGTAACTTTGGGGATATAGGCTCCAGGTCAAGATTCTCTGTATCACACAAGAATGCTGTGATACATTAGGGATCTGGTAGATTTTTCTGTAAATAATTAAAAATAAACACAAATATCTGTTTGATTTAAATATGTTTTAAAAATTCTTTTCCTCCAACAGTTAAACAGTGCCTTTTGAATTTGAATGGAATTCTCCCTTGAATTCCACCCACCCACCCACAAATTTTGCTTAGGGTGCTACATCAAAGTCAGCATGTCCTTCTGCCAGCTTTGTTCTAGTGTATTTTTAAAGCAGCCATAGTGGTCAGAAGAAACAAAGAGAAAGATGCCTTCTGTACTCCAGTCTTGTTTTAATTATGTTGATTATAATGTACAAGCTATACCGAAATGGGGAAGTGTAACTACTGTTTGCCCAGTTTATTCATCAGTTCCTATACACTTTATATCCATACAGTATGCTTTTTAAAAATATTAAGGATTTTAGATTGGTTTAGCATTTTATGCTTGTTGTTTCTCTGGAAAACTAATTGCCCAGTTTTTCCTTCTTTTTTCAAATGTAATGTAGCAATCATAATAATGTATTGATTTACAATTTAATATTCTGTTTTTCAATAATGTATTAGTAATGTGGACTATTTTATTGTTATTAATATCACCGTTACTGAAAATACGGACTACAGCCCCATTTATACTTTTGAATATATACTGTAAATTTGTTTTATTCAATCCCCAAACAGAACAACTTTTACTTCCATAAAATATAGTCCCCTTCTGAGATTACAATAATAATAATTATTAATAATATAGACAGAATATCAAATCATTTTACTCCCTAATATGAAAAATAATCTTATTAATGAGCATGGACAACACCACCTATATCTTGTATCTTTTTTAAAAAAAATCTTGTAGCATAACTAAGATACGTTGTAGCATCAGAGTAAATCTGTTTATGGTTAGATACTGCAAATGCAAGTAGATTAATAGGTACCACTTTGGTGGGAAGGTAACAGCGTTCCGTGTGTGTCACATGGGACCAGAATTTCCAGCCTTTCCCCCCCCACCCACCCAGTTTTTAGGGTTAGCTTTTGTTCTGTTTTGGTTTGTCTGCAGTAGGTGAATTAAGACTATTGATGGCTTGCCACTGAATATCTTAGGGAGCTCCAAGGGACTGAAAAATAAGTCTAGGAGATGCTTGCAGCTTATGGACTCTCCACCTTTGGCAATAGAAGCACATAAATACTACACCTATTGTTGTTTATTCATTCAGTTGCTTCCGACTCTTCGTGACTTCATGGACCAGCCTACGCCAGAGCTTCCTGTCAGCCGTCACCATCCCCAGCTCCCCCACGGTCGAGTCTGTCTACACCTATAAGACTTGCATGTTTCTCTCTATAATTTAATGCCATGTCAGACAATTTTCTTTTGTGCAAATCAGTATTGATGATATTTGACCTTTCACAATGTTGTTAAGAAAACCAGAAGCCTGTTACTATTTGTTTGTTTGTTTGTTTGTTTGTTTCTGCTTATTATACTATTGTTTAGTGAGACAAGGAGATGGCCTTGGGAAAAATATTCAGAAGCCATTAGAAAAACTAGAAGTTTTTAAATTAAATATTAGGGTGAATGCTATTCAGATGTTCTAGCAACATTTAGTGGTTGAAATGTTGGACTTGGAGTGGAGACACCAAGGTTCTAGACTGCCCTCTATCACAGGCACTGTGATAAAAATTAGAATCCCCTTTGGGGGAGATGGTGCGGTAATAGAAATTAAAGAATGAATGAATCAATGAATGAATGAATGAATGAATGAATGAATAAAAAAATAAATAAATAAATAAAGTTCAGAAGCATGCCTTGAGCCCTGGGAAAGGAGAAAGTATTAGGAAGACACTCATTCTGGCTCCTTCCTGACTCTCTGGGATATAAGAGGAAGGGAAGGACAAACACAATCAGACTGGCAAGATTCTGTTAGTATAGCCTATCTCAATAAAGTATAGTTGTAAACTTCTTGTGCAGTCTGTTTCCTGATCTGGACAACCTCAAAGGGCTGAAATCATATCCCACCTTTCATTTAGGAAAGCATACATAGCTTTTCCTCTTATTTTCCCCATAACAATAACCCTGTGAGGTAGGTTGAGTTAAGAGAAAGTGACTGGCCCAAAGCCACCCAGTGCCTGTGATAGAGGGCAGTCTAGAACCTTGGTGTCTCCACTCCAAGTCCAACATTTCAACCACTAAATGTTGCTAGAACATCTGAATAGCATTCACCCTAATATTTAATTTACCATGGAGGAGGAAAAGGATGGCAAACTTGCATTCTTGTATGTTATGATCATTTGGAAAAGAAATCAACAACTAAGATACACAGTATACCAAAAGTCAATATACACAGATCATTATCTACATAAAAGTTCCAACTGTCACCCCCTGTGAAAAGAGAAGCACATCAAAACTCTTAGTGATCATGCCAGATTATCAGATGAGTTGAGACATCCTGATAATGCTAATGGGTACTCTGCTGGGGAGATCAGGTGAGCAAAGCAATCTAACAACAATACATATATATCCAAATACAAACCACCTCCAATAGGAATGATGTTCCCTATATTGAAAAAGTTACAGACTGTATTTGAAAATTATTAGAGAAACACAACCTAAAAACAGTCTACAAGCCAACCAAAAAAATTCAGAATATCATTTGATCACCCAAAGATGACAGAAATCAACTCTCATTATCAGGAATCTATTGCATCCCTTGCAGTTGTGAACAGGTGTATATTGGAACCACAAAATGTAGTACTAATATTCAATTAAAAGAACACAAAAGCCATTTCTGCATAGGGCAACCTGAAAAATCAGCAGTATTAGAACATGTACTGCTTCATACTGGACACAAGGTCCAGTTCAAAGACCCACAAGTATTGGCAACCGTGTCAGACTACTATGTATGACTACATAGAGAGGCTATTGAGATCCATAAACATTCCAATAACTTCAACAGGAGGGAGAAGAGTTTGAAAATCATGGATCCCAGCTTTACAGCAAACCAAGGCTAAACAGCTAAACAGCCCTTAACTAATCAGCAACAAAAATAATCTGCAGCAGCCACACCAAAAAGAATACATAGTAGTGGCCTGGATCAAAGCCAGGCCAATCAGTAACTGGTTCTCTTGGAATTTCTTCAAAATAGACTAATTGGAAGTCTACCTAGACAGGGAACCAATCAGGAACCAGCTTTCTTGAACTCCTGTGACATGGATCAATCAGAGATCAGCTTGCCAGGACTTCCAGGGAAGAAATGACGAACTTAAGATGGCTCTGCTAAAAGCTGGCAAGTAGACCAGCTCTTCATAATTTCTCTCCAGACAAGGAGAGGACTTGAAATTGTCCACAAGTGCTCCATACAGTTGCTCCTCATGAGAAGACCACAAGACAGTGGTCTCTGGTATTAGAGCTCTAGGAATAGCTATCTTTTTGCTCAAACCATGGTTGGTGCCTTCAAAAGGACACTGGGTTTGCATACTTCCTTCCTAATCACTTTCAGAAATTGCTTGTTAATTGCTTTTCAGCTATTAGGAACCAACAAGTTTTACAGCAATGGGTGAGTTTCCTTCAATCCTTAGTGAAAGACGTTTTAAATACAAGTTTAAGGACTTTAAAAAAATTATTTTGGAATAAACAGCAAAAGGGTAATTAGAACTTTGATTTTGGAAAGTTAAAAATGGACTAAGGGTCCAGATGGATTTGAAATAAGATTTTGAAATTAATTATAAGAATCCTTCCTGTGGGAAAATTCTTTTGTTTTGAATTCTCTTTTAAAAATATATGATAGGATGAGACTTTGAAGGTTGGAACACTAGAGGGAACCAGAAGGAACTATAGATTACAATTAAAGGAGAAGGACACTTAAATTTGACTTACTAATACAGAATGGAGCGAAATATTTTACCATTGGACATATTGAAGGATATTTTTGAACAATTGACCCAGAAGTTAATGTTATGAGTGTCTGCTTCTATAGATAGACTGTTTCAAAGATGTTATGAAAGAGGAACAGGTTTTACCTGACAAGGTTGAGACTGATCTGAAAGTAGATTTAAAAATGACAGGCTACAAGAATGATATGGAAAAAGATGCTATGCTGGACATACAAAAGAAACTGGCTGATGTCTTAATAATTAAAAGGAATATACAAATAACAAACCAAGAGAATGACCTGGATCATTTTCCTATATTGGATTTACAAAAGAGGCTTGTTAAAGTTTTGAACAATGTTGTGAGAAGAGACGAAAAAAAATGAAAAGAAATCAAGTTCTAGGACATTATTTGAAGGGACTTAAGATCAAGATTGTTAAAAGTAAAAGGAAGGAATATAAAGTTGGTTTATTTGATCAAGGTTAAAATAGATATATTGTTATCTCTGGTAACACTTAATGGATTTTTGCTGACCAGGACTGAACAACAAGGCTTTAAGGACTTGTTTATAGATAAGAGATGGGATATGGGAAGAAGAGATCATTAGTTGTATTTTAAGGGAAGGTAATAAGTTACTAAAATTGTTGATACTTGTGATGAAGGGGAAAGTCATTTCTTTATATATTTCTTTTCCTTTTCTTCACTACATTTTTATTTTTATTTTTCTATTTTTCTTTCTATTTTTTTCATTTCTGCACTTTCTATTTTTCTTTTTCTTTTATTTTTTAGTTTGCATTAGTTTTTTTAACTGTAACTTTTAATAAAATTACGATAGATAGATAGATAGATAGATAGATAGATAGATAGATAGATAGATAGAAAATATATAAAAGAGATCAGGTTAAATACAACAACCTAGTCAGTCCCTGTTCAGTTACCTGTGAGCTGCTGAGAAGTACACTTTAAAGCAGCTCACTCTTTCTCTGAAGATGCCAGCCACAGGTGCCAGCAAAACATCAGGATAGGAAAAAAAACTAGACCATGGCCATTCAGCCTGAAAGCTCATCACTTCTTGATTGACCCTGGCTGTGAAAGCCTATCTCAACCACTACACTATACACTGTAGCAATGCCTTTAAAAAACCAGTATTGTATTTAAGAGATGTCTGCAAGTCCAAGAGTATGATAGTATGACTGCATAGGTGGTCCCAGTTCTTACAGAAGGTATTCCACGTTGATATTGCTGCATTATTTTCAACTGCAATTATATAGTACACTAACAAATTTAAGTGGCAGTGAATAGTCAGTACTAAAGTCTATATCATGTTCCACAGTGATCAAAGGAATCTGCAGCTGCAGTGTTTGGAAGGAAGCTGGTGAGCACCAGGATTGATTATCCAGATAATCTGGTGTCTACCTGTGAAATAATTACGGTATATCACCATTAATTAAAACATTCTTTAACTTTTGAGAAGGTGTTTATAAATAGAATCTTATTGTAACAGATGAGATTTGATTTTTAAACAGCTGCATTTTTCTGTAGCTTGAATCATGTCAACTGGATTTCTATTTTCTTAGTGGAAACGTTTCACTCCTTATCCAAGGAGCTTCTTCAGTCTGAGTAAAGTTAGTAAGGGAATCCTTAAATATGTTTCTAGGCTGGCTGTGTGACCTTGCACCTGGGGCTAGGTCATGGTTATTTTTGAGATGTTTGTTTCTAAATCCCTTTATCATCTAAAGGAGGATCGTTAAGATTACCCTGCTGCTGTTGAGCTTGCGAAATGGTCTTAATCTTCCTAGGCACAGAAGACAAAGCAGGAAGGAAGATAGGGGAAAGGTTATGCCTGAGGCCCCCACCTCTATTCAAGGAAGGATTTTCCAAGTTGGCATGAATGGATTCCTTGACCCATTGAACATCTCAAAAATAACCATGACCTAGCCCCAGGTGCAAGGTCACACAGCCAGCCTAGAAACATATTTAAGGATTCCCTTACTAACTTTACTCAGACTGAAGAAGCTCCTTGGATAAGGAGTGAAACGTTTCCACTAAGAAAATAGAAATCCAGTTGACATGATTCAAGCTACAGACAATTCCACCTGGATGACTGAGAACCTTCATAGACATAGCTGCATTTTTCATTACATGTTTTAAAAACTGCAGCTTCTTATTAATATATTTTCCTTCAGAAAATATATTGGGATTTCAGTGAAGGAAATGCTATCCACAGAGTTGAGATTTATATGTAAAAACAACTGCCTCCAGAAATCTTCCAAACATTACCATATGGGCATTTACTTGAAACTTCTATTAATCACTTTCATTTTTCTAATTTAGATGAAGAACAGGGGGAAATGGGGCTTATTCATGTAAACACCAGCATTATTCATTGTTCTGCATCTTGTGTGCAGGCACTGGCTGCTTGTTTGTGTGTCTGTCATAAGCATTAGTTAGAAATCACTGGATTTCCTAAAGTGTGTTCAGAATGTTCATGTATATCTGGAAACATAAAAACCTTCTGTTGTTTCATGTTGTTAAAACCTTTCTCCTGCACAGAGACAACTGGTGCTTCTAAAGGAAGTACCAAAATTCAATATAACCTACTGTATATGCTGGTATACAATTTAAAAGTCAGAAACCTACATCATTGTTTATTGTCAGATCTATGAATGAATAATAAACCATGTTTGTTTATTCAATTTTGACATATTTGATCAACAGCTTTAGCTGATTGTCACACTAATTAATTAATTAAAGACACCAATTGCCTTCCTTTTATTTACCACTCATTTTCAAAGTAAATAAAGTATTTTCTGAAAATCTCTATTCCAATTTCTTTAAAGGAGGGTTTGTTTGTTTTTCTACCTTGTTCTCAGGTTGCTTTTGAATTTCTTTTGAATTTCTTTTGTTGGCTACAACTTTTTCCATTTATGTACATGTTACAACATAGCAGGAAGTACTGCTGTTTTCTGGTACACTGTCATCTGCTATTCATCTGTCTACCTGATTGCCTATGTTCATTTGCCTGAAAAAAGGCTTTGTGGGTGCAGTTCCTTCATGGTATGTTCTCTTAGGATTGATTAAACTGTAGAAAGCTAGAGAGGTGCAGACTACTGGAGAAGTGGTGCTACATGAAAACAAGACACTCGTATGGATTCTTCAGTCTCCCCAGAATTAAGGAAAAGTGCAAAAATCTCATTCTCTATTCATAGGAATTGTGGGGAGAGGAATGAAAAATATTTTTTTTTATTGGAATGAATAGTTGGGGGTAAAGTAACACTATGGTCCTTCCATTACAGTGGGGATCTGAGATAAAGACAACTGCTTGCTTTGACTTATCAAGTAAGCCCCAAAATTCTGATCACAGGCCAGGTTCCATCATTCTGTCTTTGGCACAGAAGACATTTTTAAAAAAAGGCAACATTGCATTAATATGCCTAGTCCTTTGAGGCCACCTGGTTACTATGGTAACCCTGCTTTTCTAGACCTTTTCATTTTGGGATGTGGTTTTTATTCCATTTTTGCTGAAAATGAAATAGTAAATTTCATTTCACTACATGCCAGCTGATACATTTCAAATTATCTGATCCCAGAGTAGATGGTTGGGGAATGTGGATCTATTCTATTAACTAGTCTGATGTATTCTGTATCCTATTCACATATGACATAAAAGCTTTCCAGATGGACAATACTGTATAATGGAATGAAGACAATTAAAATATTTGCTAGACCCCAAGAGAGAGAATGAAAGATGTAAAAAAAAGTATAACTGCTTAGAATTTTTTCCCCATGATACCTTTTCAGTTTAGTTATCTGTCTCTAAATCTGTAATTTTTCCTAATTGGGAAGAGTTAATTATATTGAGCACTCACAAAAACATTTATTGCTTTTAATTTTAAGACTGTTATACTGGCTTTCCTAAAAACATATAACAACAGCCATAGAAGCAAGAAAGAACCTCCATATGAGAAAGGGCTGCAAATTCCTGAAACTAAAGCAGTGATGGTGAACCTTTTGGGCTCGGCGTGTCAAAAATTCAGAGAATGCCTAACTTGACTCTCCTGGCATGTCATCCCTCCAAACAACAACAAAAGCTTTGCACAGAGCCAGCAAAAGCACGCCCCTTCACTCAAAGGCGCCCCTTCGCACCAAGGCATGCTCCTTCACACCCCTTCGCACAAATTGCAAGTGGCTTCTGCAGGAACTGGCTTTGTGCAAATGGGCAATAACAATTATTATTATTATTATTATTATTATTATTATTATTATTATTATTACTATTGTATAGTCGAAGGCTTTCACGACCGGAATCCGATGGTTGTTGTGGGTTTTCCGGGCTCCAAGTGGAGGGTGTGTGTTTATAGCTGCTGAGAGGGTTTGTGTTCCTGCTGGTGCTGACCCACATAATGACCCACAGAAGACACACACCCTCTCAGCAGCTATAAACACCAGCAGGAACACACACCCTCCACTTGGGCACAGAGAGAATCTTCTAGCTGTGCTCCCGTCCTCTGAAGATGCCAGCCACAGCGACTGGCGAAACGTTAGGAACCAAAACTGCCAGAACACGGCCACACAGCCCGGAAAACCCACAACAACCATTATTATTATTATTATTATTATTATTATTATTATTATTATTATTATTCCCTCACGCAAAGCTGATTCCTGATTTCTGCAGGAACCAGCTTCGTGCAAGAGGGAGCAAGAAGATGGCAAGGTGAGCTGGGGTGACAGAGGGTAGGGCAGCAGGGGTCTCGGCGAGGGTGGCTGCGGCTGGGACTGGGCTGGGGCGGTTGTGGCTTCCCTGGGCATCACAGTTGTTGTTGGATGTTGGTGAATACTGGCATTTCACCCAAAACGTTGTGGCGTGTCACCTTGGACATGTGTGTCATAAGTTTGCCATCACTGAAGTAAAGTATGGTCACCCATCATAATAATACCATTTCTGTGGCACATTCTGGGGCTTACATCAAGCCCAGAAGAGAAGTCTGAAGACAGAGCCCAGCCATTTTTGGTGTCCAAGAGTCAAGCTTAGTATTTCAGTTCTCTCCTAACATTCACCTAGTACAAGGGTCGGAAATGGCGGCTCGCGAGCCAAATGCGGCTCTTTGGCCCCTTGAGTGTGGCTCTTCCGCAGGCAGGCGTGGTGGGCGTGGCGCGGCAGTGAGTGTGGCGGGGCAGGCGCGGCAGCGGGCATGGTGTGCGTTGCTGTGGGCATACCCCTGGCAACCTGGCAGCCGTCTCCGGCAGCCATCTTGACGACGGGCAGGGCTTTCCAAATTGTGTGTCGCGTGACAAGCTGGAAGCGCTGAAGGGAGTGGAAATTCTCCGCGCCAATCAGCTGTGCGTCGGGAAGCCCGGCAGCCTGCACGCGCGATTTTTGCCTCCCTGCCGGAACCGAGGGCATTTTTGGGGTCCCCGGAGCCTGCCCTTTCGAAGGGGCAGCACTGCAGCTGCTACTGCCGCTGCCCCTTCGAAAGGGCAGGCTCTGGGGACCCCGAAAATGCCCTCGGTTCCGGCAGGGAGGCAGAAACCTCCCCTCTCCACATGCACACGCTGCCCTGGGGTGGAAATTCTCCCCGCAGAACAGCTGAGGCAGCTTGCGCGCAGCCTCCCTGCCTAAACTGAGGGCATTTTCGGGGTCCCCGGAGCCTGCCCTTTCGAAGGGGCAGCACTGCAGCTGCTACTGCCGCTGCCCCTTCGAAAGGGCAGGCTCTGGGGACCCCGAAAATGCCCTCAGTTCTGGCAGGGAGGCAGAAACCTCCCCTCTCCACATGCACACGCTGCCCTGGAGTGGAAATTCTCCCCGCAGAACAGCTGAGGCAGCTTGCGCGCAGCCTCCCTGCCTAAACTGAGGGCATTTTCGGGGTCCCCGGAGCCTGCCCTTTCGAAGGGGCAGCCGTTGCCGCCGCAGCGACAACCTGGAAGCACCGCCGCCGAAGCAGTCGAGCCTCTCTTTCCCTTCTTCTTCCAAACCTCCCCCACCCCCTTCCACGCGATTGGCTCCCTCCCGCAAAACCCGCCCCCTTCCACGCGATTGGCTCCTGCCCGCAAACCCCGCCCCCTTCCACGCGATTGGCCCCTGCCCGCAAACCCCGCCCCCTGGCTCTCGAGCACTTCAAAATGTGCACGAGCATGTCAAAATGGCTCCCGGCAAAAAAAGTTTGCCGACCCCTGACCTAGTACAATAAAAAAGTCAACAGGAAGGATCAGACCTTCCTGTTTTTCAGCAATTGGGCTGAAAACAACAATTCAAATCAAGTTCTATTTCTGGTGTGCTTTAATTTTTGAGAGTGATTTATGACCCTACTAGTATTAAACTGAGATCCAGTTTGGTATTGTGACTAAAGCACCAGTCTAGAAACCAGGAAACTGAGTTCTATAGCCTGATTTAGGACTGGTGGCTTTGGGCTTGTCTGTCTTTCCCAGCTCTAGGAAAAAGGCAATGGCAAACCGCTTCTGAAAATATTGCCAAGAAAACTGCATGGACTTGTCTAGTTAGTCACCGGGAGTCAAGACAGACTCGAAAGGAAACACATTTTTTTATTGATTGATTGGATTAATCTTCTCCACAAGGAGAACTCTGGGCGGTTCACAACGAAACCAACGTTAAAATACAAGCTGATCCTAAAACAAATACACAAAATATAAAATATCATTGAAATTCTTAAACAATATCAATAGAATAATATGGAATAAAATCAAGACGGCTACAGTTCTTCTCAAATTCTGAGGGGAAGGGCCGCTCTCCATCTGTGCCACACATATACAAAAGTATTAAACTACTGTCTGCTGTCTGCAGTCTGAAGATAGCATCAGAGTCTGTCTGACAAATTGCAGGCACTGATATTTGACTGAATATCTTAATTTGTAATTAGCCCACCTGATCTCTTCTGCCAAGCTGGGGAAAGATCCTTTTCATTCTCTAAAACAAACTAGGCAACTGTTACTCAGTATGCTACTCAGTTATTTATATATCTCAAGATAGGACAAATTCATGTCTTCAGTTTAGAGATTTTTTTTTTAAATGTTATGTTAGATGTGCCTGAAATAATGCCCCCACCCACACACATTGTTCTTCTTTGGGCAGTAATATACTAAAATTGGAACTGGAATGACACAGCATATTCTCCTGTGCTGAAGAATGCTTTGTTTTACTACAGAGTTGATAAAAATTCATTTTACTCATAGAGAATCATTTAAATGCTCAGACTCTGTTGCATTTAATTCAGGCAAAACTTTACAAACTAAGTTTTGAGAAAATGTCTAAAATGTCTTCTCATTGTCTGTGATACTTGGTTTATGACACCAGGGAAAAGAAACCCTTCAGATGGCATAGCACTCAATGGGCAAAGATAATCATTAAATTGGCCCTCTTGTTCTCTGCTGCATGCTTGACAGAGAAAAGAGACAAAACTGCTTATATTGCCAAGATCTCACCTGCTCATTCAGAAGAATTCCAAGACCCCAGTCACCTATATTAGAAAGAGAGATTGATTTCCATCAGTGCAAGAGGGAACTCAAATTGCCTTGCAATGAGGAATGCTCCTGGCCTGTGGCACATCCATATGGAGCCCCTGGGTGAGTTTCAAAATCCCAAAAACATTATGGTAGCTTTTTATAGGTTGATCATGCAAAATGTACTTGACCTAATGACTCCTCTAACACATGCGGATTCTGTGATGGCTAATCGTTTGTGGTAGAAATATAAATTGTTTGCTTCCAATTATCCTGAAATCAGCTACAGTATTTCCTTGATTTCCATATGACTTTTATGTGAATTTTTAATCCTAAATTATACACACAAAATCATAAACTGCTGCAATGTCTTCTTGACAATTCCCTCACACTACACTTGGGTGCATTAATTCACTGACATGCTGGCAGCAACAAGGAATGCTGTAGAGCAGCAATCCCCAACCTGACGCCTTCCAGATGTGTTGGGTCTGCAAATTCCATAATTCCCACCTAGCTAAAACACGGGGACTGGAGACATGCTGTTGGAGGAGGACATTTGGACAAGGTGTCTTGGGGTAAATTCTGTTTCACCAGACTCTTGGATGTGTACAGTATGTGTGCATTTTTAAGTTAAGCAAAATAAATTATGAGCATCTATGTATTTTGTTAAATGTGTAGTTTGGTTTTTGTGATTTTTTAAAAATGTTTAAATAGCCTCTCTCTGTCTCTCTGTCTCTGTCTCTGTCTCTGTCTCTGTCTCTGTCTCTGTCTCTCTCTCTGTCTCTCTCTGTCTCTCTCTCTCTCTCTCTCTCTCTCTCTCTGTGTGTGTGTGTGTGTGTGTGTGTGTGTGTGTGTGTGAGAGAGAGAGAGAGAGAGAGAGAGAGAGAGAGAGAGAGTGTAACAATTAAGAAAGTGTGGTGTGCAACAGAGGGGAGTTTAACTTTACCCCATGCCATGATTCTAGTGAAAACTGTCTTCCACATATGTCTATGAAGGTTCTCAGTCATCCAGGTGGAACAGTCTGTGGCTTGAATCATGTCAACTGGATTTCTATTTTCTTAGTGGAAACGTTTCACTCCTTATCCAAGGAGCTTCTTCAGTCTGAGTAAAGTTAGTAAGGGAATCCTTAAATATGTTTCTAGGCTGGCTGTGTGACCTTGCACCTGGGGCTAGGTCATGGTTATTTTTGAGATGTTTGTTTCTAAGTCCCTTTATCATCTAAAGGAGGATCGTTAAGATTACCCTGCTGCTGTTGAGCTTGTGAAATGGTCTTAATCTTCCTAGGCACAGAAGACAAAGCAGGAAGGAAGATAGGGGAAAGGTTATGCCTGAGGCCCCCACCTCTATTCAAGGAAGGATTTTCCAAGTTGGCATGAATGGATTCCTTGACCCCTCTCTCAAACCACCTATCTTCTCTGTCTAAAATGTGAACATTGATGTCCTCAAATGAGTGTCCTTTTTCCTTTAGATGAAGATAAACTGCTGACTCTGGTCCTGTGGTGTTACTTCTCCTGTGTTGGGCCATCCTCCTGTACAAAGGTTGTTTGGTTTCTCCAATGTAGAGTTCAGAGCACTCCTCACTGCACTGGATTGCATACACTACATTGCTTTCCTTGTGTTTTGGAGTTTGATCTTTGGGGTGTACAAGCCTCTGTCTCAGTGTGTTGGTGGGTTTGAAATATACAGGTATGTGGTGTTTGCCAAATATCCGTTTGATCTTTTCAGACACGCCAGCCATGTAAGGAATGACCAGGTTCTTCCGTTTACTCTGAGTCTCAGCCCTATCTGTCGCTGTTTTAGGTCTGGTAGACTTAGATTTGGTGAAGGCCCAATTTGGATATCCACAGGCCTGCAGAGCTGTTCTCAGATGCTGCTTTTCATTCTTTTTGGAATCCATGGAGGTGGGGATGGTTTCTGCTCTGTGTGACAATGTCCTGATGACTCCTAGTTTGTGCTGCAGTGGATGGTGGGAGTCAAACATCAGGTATTGATCTGTGTGTGTGGGTTTCCTGTAGATCCCTATTTCTAGCTTGCCACCGGTCCCAATGAGGACTTCACAGTCTAGGAATGCCAGTCTGTTGTCCTTGGTGTCTTCTCTGGTGAAGCTAATGTTGGCATCTATAGTGTTTATATGGTCCGTGAAGGCCTGTACTTCCTGGGCCTTGATTTTGACCCAGGTGTCATCCACATACCTAAACCAGTGGGTGGGCACCGTTCCCTGGAATGTGTTGAGTGCTTTCTTCTCCACTTCTTCCATGTATAAATTGGCCACAATGGGTGACACAGGAGAACCCATGGCACAGCCGTGTTTTTGTCTGTAAAAGTCACCTCTGTATGTGAAATAAGTGGTGTTAAGACACAGGTCCAGAAGATGGCAGATCTGGTTTGGGTTGAGATGGCTTCTCCTTTCCAGGGTGCTGTCCTCTTCTAGTCTCTTCCTGACAGCGGATAGAGCATGAGTGGTGGGGATGCTGGTGAAAAGGCCTTCACGGACCATATAAACACTATAGATGCCAACATTAGCTTCACCAGAGAAGACACCAAGGACAACAGACTGGCATTCCTAGACTGTGAAGTCCTCATTGGGACCGGTGGCAAGCTAGAAATAGGGATCTACAGGAAACCCACACACACAGATCAATACCTGATGTTTGACTCCCACCATCCACTGCAGCACAAACTAGGAGTCATCAGGACATTGTCACACAGAGCAGAAACCATCCCCACCTCCATGGATTCCAAAAAGAATGAAAAGCAGCATCTGAGAACAGCTCTGCAGGCCTGTGGATATCCAAATTGGGCCTTCACCAAATCTAAGTCTACCAGACCTAAAACAGCGACAGATAGGGCTGAGACTCAGAGTAAACGGAAGAACCTGGTCATTCCTTACATGGCTGGCGTGTCTGAAAAGATCAAACGGATATTTGGCAAACACCACATACCTGTATATTTCAAACCCACCAACACACTGAGACAGAGGCTTGTACACCCCAAAGATCAAACTCCAAAACACAAGGAAAGCAATGTAGTGTATGCAATCCAGTGCAGTGAGGAGTGCTCTGAACTCTACATTGGAGAAACCAAACAACCTTTGTACAGGAGGATGGCCCAACACAGGAGAAGTAACACCACAGGACCAGAGTCAGCAGTTTATCTTCATCTAAAGGAAAAAGGACACTCATTTGAGGACATCAATGTTCACATTTTAGACAGAGAAGATAGGTGGTTTGAGAGAGGGGTCAAGGAATCCATTCATGCCAACTTGGAAAATCCTTCCTTGAATAGAGGTGGGGGCCTCAGGCATAACCTTTCCCCTATCTTCCTTCCTGCTTTGTCTTCTGTGCCTAGGAAGATTAAGACCATTTCACAAGCTCAACAGCAGCAGGGTAATCTTAACGATCCTCCTTTAGATGATAAAGGGACTTAGAAACAAACATCTCAAAAATAACCATGACCTAGCCCCAGGTGCAAGGTCACACAGCCAGCCTAGAAACATATTTAAGGATTCCCTTACTAACTTTACTCAGACTGAAGAAGCTCCTTGGATAAGGAGTGAAACGTTTCCACTAAGAAAATAGAAATCCAGTTGACATGATTCAAGCCACAGACTGTTCCACCTGGATGACTGAGAACCTTCATAGACATATTGCCATACATTTTGGGGATGAAACCCTGAAGTTGGTAAGGAAATTCGAGAAGACAGCAAGAAAGGTGGCAGACTATAGAAACCACCTACGTTTTAACCTCAGATGCAGACAACAGAGACTCATCCCGACAAGCCTACGCCTGCAATCTACAGTTAAGGGTCACAGAGCAGATCAGATCCTGCAGCAGGCTCAAAGACATCTTCTAAATGAAAGAATAAGGCAAGTCCACTTCACCATTGATGCCCTGCAATACAATTTTGAAAACCTTCACCAGGAACTCACAGCCACCCTTCCTGACCCAATCCTGGATAGAGTTATTCAGCTTGGCAATAAAGTACAGCTGGCCCAGCATCACAAGACAAAGGAGAGGCAAACTAAGAAATTTGACATTCTTCTTTCTCGCAGCAAGCAGAAACAAGGAACTGGAGAAACCGCTGGGAGGAACAACAACAACAGGACCACAGAGGACAAAAAGAACATGTGGGTGAAAAATCTCTCAGACAGAGAACTTACCCAACCAGAGAGAGATGTCCTAGCCAAAGGTCTTAATTTTGCCATCACTCCCAAGCAAGTTCCGGTTGTGGAGCTCATTACAGCCACAGAATCTGCCATCCACAACAACCACCTACCTTTTGAAGAAGCAGAACAACTCCGGCTTAAAATATCTGCAGCTCTGTCCAGTGCTCAACCTCCTCCCCCCAACCTTACCGTCCAAGAGAGGAGAGCCCTGACAGCCCTCAGCAAAGATGAAACCATCACCATTTTACCTGCTGACAAAGGAAGATGTACAGTGGTTCTAAACACTGCAGACTACCACAATAAAATTACCTCACTTTTGGAGGATCACCATACATATGAAAAACTGAAAAGAGACCCCACCAACAATTACAAGAAAAAGGCAATAGACAGTTTGAAACAATTGGAACATGATGGCTCCATCGATAGGATTACCTACCACCGTCTGTATCCTGGAGAAGCCATCCCCTGCATCTACGGACTTCCTAAGATCCACAAGGAAGGAACACCCCTCCGACCCATAGTCAGCAGCATCAATTCAGTAACATACAACATTGCCAAACACCTCTCTACCATACTAGCACCTCTAGTTGGACACTCTGAACACCACATCCATAATTCGGAAGAATTTGTTTCCAAAGCAAAGATCCTGAAACTGGATACAGATGAAACTATGGTCTCCTTTGATGTGTCCTCCCTTTTCACCAGCATCCCCACCACTCATGCTCTATCCGCTGTCAGGAAGAGACTAGAAGAGGACAGCACCCTGGAAAGGAGAAGCCATCTCAACCCAAACCAGATCTGCCATCTTCTGGACCTGTGTCTTAACACCACTTATTTCACATACAGAGGTGACTTTTACAGACAAAAACACGGCTGTGCCATGGGTTCTCCTGTGTCACCCATTGTGGCCAATTTATACATGGAAGAAGTGGAGAAGAAAGCACTCAACACATTCCAGGGAACGGTGCCCACCCACTGGTTTAGGTATGTGGATGACACCTGGGTCAAAATCAAGGCCCAGGAAGTACAGGCCTTCACGGACCATATAAACACTATAGATGCCAACATTAGCTTCACCAGAGAAGACACCAAGGACAACAGACTGGCATTCCTAGACTGTGAAGTCCTCATTGGGACCGGTGGCAAGCTAGAAATAGGGATCTACAGGAAACCCACACACACAGATCAATACCTGATGTTTGACTCCCACCATCCACTGCAGCACAAACTAGGAGTCATCAGGACATTGTCACACAGAGCAGAAACCATCCCCACCTCCATGGATTCCAAAAAGAATGAAAAGCAGCATCTGAGAACAGCTCTGCAGGCCTGTGGATATCCAAATTGGGCCTTCACCAAATCTAAGTCTACCAGACCTAAAACAGCGACAGATAGGGCTGAGACTCAGAGTAAACGGAAGAACCTGGTCATTCCTTACATGGCTGGCGTGTCTGAAAAGATCAAACGGATATTTGGCAAACACCACATACCTGTATATTTCAAACCCACCAACACACTGAGACAGAGGCTTGTACACCCCAAAGATCAAACTCCAAAACACAAGGAAAGCAATGTAGTGTATGCAATCCAGTGCAGTGAGGAGTGCTCTGAACTCTACATTGGAGAAACCAAACAACCTTTGTACAGGAGGATGGCCCAACACAGGAGAAGTAACACCACAGGACCAGAGTCAGCAGTTTATCTTCATCTAAAGGAAAAAGGACACTCATTTGAGGACATCAATGTTCACATTTTAGACAGAGAAGATAGGTGGTTTGAGAGAGGGGTCAAGGAATCCATTCATGCCAACTTGGAAAATCCTTCCTTGAATAGAGGTGGGGGCCTCAGGCATAACCTTTCCCTTATCTTCCTTCCTGCTTTGTCTTCTGTGCCTAGGAAGATTAAGACCATTTCACAAGCTCAACAGCAGCAGGGTAATCTTAACGATCCTCCTTTAGATGATAAAGGGACTTAGAAACAAACATCTCAAAAATAACCATGACCTAGCCCCAGGTGCAAGGTCACACAGCCAGCCTAGAAACATATTTAAGGATTCCCTTACTAACTTTACTCAGACTGAAGAAGCTCCTTGGATAAGGAGTGAAACGTTTCCACTAAGAAAATAGAAATCCAGTTGACATGATTCAAGCCACAGACTGTCTTCCACATAGCTTCTGTTCAGCAAATCAAAGAACCTGCCATTGGTACCAATAGAGATCTCTTTTCATGCTAAATAGCAGCTCCAGTAGAAAGGAATGTTTATTGACATTGTAGCACAGGAGAAAAAAATATCTAACCCTATTTTTAAATATTCAGTATAATGAATAATTGTCATGGAGTAGTAGATGACATGTTTTACATTCATAAATCTCCAAAACTCCCAGGCATGTCCTGGTAGGATTGGGAAAGATCCCTGGAGATTGTTGCTAGTCATAGACAAAGCAGACATAACATTAAATGCATTTTTTATTTACCATGCATTTTCTTTAAATACAACAGAAAAAAGTGATAATAAATAGGAACACCACAACCATAGAAGGGAATTTAACCCTATACTTTCCTTGCCCCAATTTCTGCCAGCTCCAAATTGTTTGTTTATTCAAGGGCAGCAGCTCCAGGGAAAGTCCATGTCTCCAATGTTAGGTGTTTATTCTCCTGATCTCTGCTTCATAGGTCTTTCAATCCCCTTCATTCACCTGGTGAGAACAACCAGCAGCTACTTTATGGTAGCTATTTTCTCCTGGTACAACAGTTTTGTCATTTACTAATTTTGTTTCCTTTGATTTAGCCAATAGCATTATTCAAAACAGTGCATCCTTACCTTTGTCTTCTTTGTTTACCATGTATTAATCAATACAATTGTATAACACACATTCAGGAGTGACAGAAAAGCAATTATACTGATGCCACTCTTCTAATTAGATGCTGTAGGCCAGACAGCTTATAAAGGGAAAAAAACCATTCAAACTATTCAGGTATAAATGTTTGATCTGAAGAAAATCTGTTGAACTTATCTTAAAAAATTCAGTAATTAATAAGTTGTAGAAAAATCCTTGAAGAGGATGGCTAGATAAACTATTGTTTTGTTCCAAAAACCCCAGCAACAATAATAATAAATTACCATTTTATCCTTCCTTGTATTTTTGTGTCTGAAAGGGCTTCTTGTGTTTGAATTTAGAAACAGCAGCAGCAGAGTAATACCCTTTTACCATATTATTGAATTGTAACTGTAGAGGGTGCTGTAAGCAACTGGCTATGTTGATAATGCTTCTGAGAAGTGTTTGGGTTCTTTGACCATGGATTGACTTACCTACATGAAAGACTCCTGGCAAGAGAAGGGCTACATCTCAGGTAGAGTGGGATATGCTCAGCAGGCACTGCCAATCTCATCGTGATCAGGGTGTTAATCTAGAGATAAAGGGTGTGGGTGGCAAAACCCTAGAACTGGGGTTTTATATACTGCCAAGTGTTGGAAATATGGGGTTTCAACCAAGCCTGTCTCACATGAACACAAGGGAGGGGCGGCTCTGCTGCAACCTAGCTTTGCTGCTTTGTGTGGGAGGGGCATGAATCCCTGTTTCCTGTTTCCTCTTTCTCTTCTCTCCATGGAACTGCACGAGGCAGGAGGGGAATCCTCTTTCCTCCTCGTGTTTTTTCTTACTTCCATTCAGGTTGTCTACATTTAGAAGCATGTAGGCTTCGTCAGAACTTCTAGCCCACATGAACAGGACCATTTCTACAATGAAACTGCTTTGTATCAACATCTACAATAAATGTAAGCTATCTTCATTTCTCTTTTACACTAACTAATGTGTGGAAAGTGTCTTATTTTACTCTGAACTTAATTAAGCCTTTGTGCAAGCTGCCACATGCTTCCACTCTGCTAAATCTAGATAAACGCTGCATGGGATCTTCTGTTACTAGCATTTCAGAACCCCTACA
The DNA here is from genome assembly GCA_023362775.1 of Charina bottae. Taxonomy (NCBI): domain Eukaryota; kingdom Metazoa; phylum Chordata; class Lepidosauria; order Squamata; family Charinaidae; genus Charina; species Charina bottae. Next base: position 888,617 of record JALMGJ010000008.1, read on the forward strand.
CCAAGGACTGGGGCCAACATAGGAAACAAAGGGAGAAGCACAAGAGTGGAGGGGGGACTATTGGCAGGAAACTGCAATAGCAAAGCCAGTAAGGAGTATTACTCACAATCTCAAATGATTCTACACTAATGCACAGACTACGGAAAACAAGATGGGACAATTTGAAATCCTACCACTGGAGAACAAGTATGATGCCACATGCATAATTGAAACTTGATGGGATGAGACATCCAATTGGAACATAGCCCTGTAAGCTGTAACTTATTCAAAAGGAACAGACTTAAGAGAAGTGGAGGGGTGGGGTAGGGTAGGGTAGGGTAGGGGGAGCTTGCATTGTACTAAAGAAAATATATGCCTGCACAGAAATTCACACATTGGACCATGGAAATCCTGTTGAGAATATTTAGTCAGGAAGGAAATGTAATAGTTTGAGAATTTGTTATAGACTGCCTGGACAGAGAGAAGATAAGTATAAGGACTTTTTGTAGCAGATAACTAACCTTTCAAAGAGGCATGATAGTGACAATGGGAGAAATCTAACTCTTCCAAAAGTGAAATACCAAACTAATTTCTGCCCCCCCTCCACTGACAATTTGTCAGAAGAAAGAAGAATGGATGTGCTGTACTAGACCTAATTCTTACCATCGGGGATAAAATAGCTGAAGAAGTAAAGTAAGTAAGATTAGAATTTTGTAAGAAAGGAACTGAGTTATCCTTGAGATCATGATATTCAAGGTGCTGGTTTTAACCTTTACCACCTGTCCCCGATTGCATCAGCCCATCCCATTAGGTTTGGCAGAGCGGGCATGCTACAGGTACCATCTGCAAGTACCTCTGCCTTGACGCTCACCTTATGGAACATTCTGCCCCCCTGAAGTTAGGTTAGCTCCATCCCTGTTAATATTCCAAAAGTCCCTCAATACCTGGTTATGTCATTAGGAAGTATATAAAGAGAACAATGTGGATATACACAAAGCTGTCTAAAATGCTGAAAAGTGTCAGACACATATGTAAAATGGAAGGAGGGATATAACCTAAGAAGAATACAGCCAGAAACTGTAAGGATTGTACCAGAAAGGCTAAAGTGCAGAATGAGCTGAAGCTTGTAATAAATGCCCCAAACAAGGGGGGAAAGATAAAATGATAGATCTATTAATGTTTAGATAAATAAACATGTCATTATTGTAATAGGGTTTTATTGTAATAGGGTTTTATAGATTATATTATAATTGTTTAAATTTGTAGTTTTATCCCATAGTTAGTTATGTATAATTGTATTTAATTGATTAGTTTGATTTTAATTGTTATTTTTATTAATTTTAAGTTGCTGGTCATTGACCGAATAAACAAACATTCATTCATTCATTCAAGGGGAGAAAGAAAGACTCTTGGGGATACATCAGCAAAAGCAAAAGGAAATGCAAAGAAGCTGTAGATCTATTGTGAGGGAAAGGTGGGGGGGGAGCATGGCAACGAGTGATGGTGAGAAGGCAAAATATCTTAACTTGTAATTTCATCTGTCTTCTTTCCAAACAGAAGCAAAGCCCTGTCCGGCTATTGTTTTGCCACTAGTGAAAGAAGGGAGCTACATCTGTATAAGGAGAGAGTAAAATGTTACTTAGCTAATTTAAATGGATTCAGATCTCCAGAGTCAAATGAATTACATCCTAGATTACAAAAAGATCTAGCACAGGTGATTGCAGAACCACTAATTGTAAGGCTCAAGAACTCCTAGAGAATTGATACTGTATGTCCCAGAAGATTGGTGGATAACAAATGTCCCTATCTTCGAAATAGGAAAGGAGGAGGACTAGGAAATTATAGACCTGCCATTGGATGTCTATACTGATCAAGGTCTTCAAGCATATAATTTAAGAACATATTTGTGTGTACTTGAATAGGAATGCAACAATTAATAAGAATCAGCATGGGTTTGTCACAAACAAGTCATGCCAGACTAATCTTATTTATTTTATTTTATTTATTTAATTAATTTTTATCCTGCCTTTATTATTTTTATAAATAACGCAAGGCAGCGAACATACCTAATACTCCTTCCTCCTCCTATTTTCCCCACAATAACAACCCTGTGAGGTGAGTTGGGCTGAGAGAGAGTGACTGGCCCAAAGTCACCCAGCCGGCTTTAATGCCTAAAGTGGGACTAGAACTCACAGTGTCCTGGTTTATTTACTTGTTTGTTTGTTTGTTTATTTATTTTCTATCCCGCCTTTATTATTTTTATAAATAACTCAAGGCGGCAAACATACCTAATACTCCTTCCTCCTCCTATTTTCCCCACAACAGCAACTCTGTGAGGTGAGTTGGGCTGAGAAAGAGTGACTGGCCCAAGGTCACCCAGCTGGCTTTCATGCCTAAGGCGTTATTATTTCCCTGTTTGTATTTCCCTGTTTGACAGAGTTATTAGCTGAACAGATTGGGGAAATGCCATGGAGATAGCATATGTTGGCCTCTACAAAGCATTAGACAATGTCTCTCATGATATCCTCATTAATAAAATGGTATAATATGGGCTAGATAATGCAACTGTTAGATGGATTCACAAGTGTTTGAATGGCCACACCCACATGATTTTTAAGCTGAGAAAACAGCCCATTAATTATAGATATTTTAACAAACAGGAAAATTCCCAAAGATAGAACAGCTGTGCCAAATTTAATTAACAGTTCTATTATATGTCCAAGTTCTGTAAGAATGATCATATAAGCTAATAATAGACCAGGATGTTACTGGCAAGATCAGTAGCCCTGTTGTAGTCAACCTTAACCTCCATAACCAGAAGCAATCAAAAGAAAATAGACCACATTAAGCTTTCTGGAACTCATGCTATAACACAGTTCTGGCTTTTACCTATCTTTTTCCCCTTTACCTTTTGTTGCTATATTGTCCCATCCCTTCCCAATGCAAAGTTCAAAACTATTTTCTGTTGTTTGACAAATTAGGAAAACTACAATTAAACTCTGTAAGGTAATTGCAGACCCTTCTGACCATCTATCATGACAATGACATTTGGGAATCCCTTGCATATCTGAAATGGGAACATCCAGGTCTTAAAGGATATACCGACACATTTTAAATTAAAAACTCAGTAAGTTTTCAATGGAACCTCTCTTTTTTAAGTATTATTAGTAAACACGAGTCTGCTTAAAGTCAGGCTTGACTCCAGGTGACTCCATGGATGTGTGCATAAAGTTTTCTTGACACCAATGATTTGCCATTGCCTTATTACATCTTACATCTTGACTGGAGAAACTGTTTGAAATTCCTATTCATGCTTTGTTGTGTTATGTTGTGTTTGGGACAAAGGTATCTGGAGGCATGGTGCCAATTCACGTACAATGCAGACTGGGTGATAGTTTTTGAAATGGGCATTGTGCTTTCTTATTTTGTTTGAAGGGTTTGATTTAACTGAGTGCATTCTAATATAATTCTCAACATGGTTATCCTCAGCCTTACTCCGTCTCCCACTGAACTCAGTCAGAGGGATTTTTTTCACCATTACTTCTGGGGATGGTATATAATTGCACTGTCAGCAATGGTGGCCTTGAGATGATAGGCTGTAAGATATAGTGTGTTTGCTCCACTCCTGATTTGCTCACTGTTCTATCCCTTGTCATCTGTTCCACTGAGGTGAACACAATGCAGACTTTGGGAAATAAATGTAAAGAAAAACTGCTGAATGCTTACCAACTCTCTCTGCAATTGGAAATCTGTTTGAATCAGGTCCAATTTATGGAAGGAGCCTTTAGGAATTGAACAATCTCCTATATGTAGACGTTTCTCCCTTTCCAAGTATGGTGGCATAAAGGGGTATTATAGGATGAATATGACACCAACCTTAGCTATAATCTCTCCCTCCTCCCTACCCACCCCATGCATTTACAGTCATGGAATGCAAAAATTGGGTTTTTTGATTATACAGACAGCAACAGGCTTCATATCACATTCAAGTTATGTTATTATATGATATGATATAGAGCCAGTTTGTTGTAGTGGGTTAAGGTGCTGACCTAGAAACCAGGAGACTGTGAGTTCTAGGCCTCCCTTAGGCATGAAAGCAGCTGGGTAACTTTGGGCCAGTCACTCTCTCTCAGCAAAACCCACCTCACAGGGTTGTTGTTGTGAGGAAAATAGGAGGGAGGTGTATTAGGTATGTTTGCTGCCACGAGTTGGCCAAAATATATTTTAAAGAAAGGTGGGATACAAATCTAATAATAGTATTAATTGTGGTTTGTTGGTTAAATCACCATTGATTGGGATAATATATCACACTAAGCCAAAAAACAGTTGGGCTTCACATTTTTAAGGGGAAAGAGAATTAAGTGAGGCTATATCAGACAACATGAATGGAACTACGTTAGGGCTTCCACTACAGTTTTCATGAGTTTCTCCAAATGGTCAGAAACTACACATTTTCAGCCATTGTAGTCAGAGGAGGCTCCAGGATCTGTAACAAATGGTTAAAGGGGCCGTATGTAGACCAGGGGCCTCATGTTGCCCACCCTGAGATAAATCATGGTTTACAAACATCAATGACTTTAACTTAACACATAGAAACAGTTAAGCTAAAGCCAAACAAGCTATATTAAGGCTTAGATTTGGAATCTCCAAACTTTTTGGAACAGTGGGCATATCTGGAATCTTGAAAGCATATTGTGGGTACTCACAAAATAATTCCCATAGTAGATCTGGGCAGTCATAAAAAAATGAATACAGCAAAATACAAACTATGTATTGGGCTACAGCCTGCCTCTGGAATCTCCCTAGAGACTCTTACATAATGCAGGTTATAATTGAGGCTAGTGCCTAAACATACAATTAAGTAAGGTCAGAATTTTCTGAGCACCAAGGAATATTTTGATGAGCACATTTTTGCCTCTATATACAATATAATATTAAAGAGCTAGGGCTTAGTGTGATGTGTGAACCCAATATATTTTCTCATCTTGATAAGATTAGGAAGCCATTGAAAGTTTTAAATCCATTTTTTTCCAGAATTGTTTTTCCCAATTTCAGGATATGAAAAATAAGCATAGTCATGAAGATTCAAGATCACTAATGTCCTTCAACCACAGATTCTAATGAAAGGAAACATCTATCTTTCTATCTGTGCCATCATGACAGATAACTATAGCCTGCTCTCTTCTGTTCTTTAGTGTCACCACTTGAGATAGCCTAAATAAAAAATAGTAAACTCAGCTGTAGCCCTACTAAGACTTCTCACTATCCTTGTATAAGATGCAGTTAAGTATCCTTGAAGGATTAGGTCAATAGTTTGTGTGTGTGTTTAAATCTGATAAGGCATTTTACTGATTTACCTGGTAACATCCAATTTAGATCCTTGTACTCATATTCAAATAATTTTGTAACTGGTAATTAGAACAAGTAGAAGTAATTATATTTTGCCAGTAATTAAACATCTTAGTCCCTAAGGTTGTTTATAGGGCAACCTCATCTAGGCTGAAAACTTCAGCTTGACCATCAGATGTGGAAAAAAAAGTCAAATTTCTGTATCACTGTGTTGCTCATAGTGGTCATCCAGAGTTTTGCAGTCCAGATATGCAGTTCAGTTCTTGGCAAATTCAGTCAGAGACCAAGAGTTTTGAAGGCCTGCCTTTTTATTTATTTATTTTATTTATAGTGCTATTTATACTCCGCCTATCCCCTCCCTAACGGAGGACTCTAGGTGGCTTACATACATATATATATATTGCTCAAAAAAATAAAGGGAACACTGAAATAAGACATCCTAGATCTGAAGGAATGAAATATTCGTATTAATTACTTTGTTCATTACATAGTTGAATGTGCTGACAACAAAATCACACAAAAAGTAATGGAAATCAAATGTAAGCAACCCCTGGAGGTCTGGATGTGGAGTTACACTCAAAATTAAAGTGGAAAAGAACACTACAGGCTGATCCAACGTTGATGTAATGTCCTTAAAACAAGTCAAAATGAGGCTCAGTAGTGTGTGTGGCCTCCACGTGCCTGTATGACCTCCCTACAATGCCTGGGCATGCTCCTGATGAGGTGGCGGATGGTCTGTATATATACATTTTATCATTATACAATGTCACCAAGTGTAATAAACCCGCGCACCAGGAGAGGGGGTAAGGGAACCAGCTCTTCTAAGGCTCCGGACTACAATTCCCAGGATGCCTTGAGCCGGCTGCTGACGTCCTGTTGATGTCACTTCCGGGTCTGTCCTCACCGTCACCATTCAATCTTTCCTCCGATGGAACTGGCTCCCGACAGGACGCCAGCAAATTCTCCCACTTAAGGTGGTACCCATTTTATCTACTTGCTAAGCTTTCGAACTGCTGGGTTGACAGGAGCTAGGACTTAGTGACGAGAGCTCACCTCGTCATGCGGGGTTCGAACTGCCGACCTTCTGATCGGCAGCCTACAGCTCAGCTGTTTAACCTGCTGAGCCATCTGCGTCCCTTTTCCCATGTAAATATTCTCACTATTAATATTTTTGCCTGAAGCCTACAGTTGGGTTCCTCTACCTTCAGCGGCCACCAGATGGACCCTTTTTCATGGTGGCATCTCATCTGTGCAACTCTCTCCTTGTATCAGGGACTGCAGTGGCTCAGTGGTTAAAATGCTGAGTCAGAAGCCATTAAGGCTGAAAACTCAGCAGTTCGAAACCTGAGCGTGAGCTGCGAACTGGAGTAAGCTTCCGGCAATTAGTAAAATCCAGGTATGGAGGAGATGGGCGGTGATACAAATTTAAATAATAAAATAATAAATAAATAAAATAAGTCCCAGCTTCTGTCAACCTAGCAGTTCAAAAGCATGCAAATGAAAGTAGATAAATTAGGTACCACTTCGGTGGGAAAAATCACAGGGACATGAAAGGAGCCTCCTTGGGTGTCCCCCAGGCAACGGTGATGTCACCAGCAAATCCTTTCACTACAGAAGCAAAAGCTTCTGACACGAAACAACAACAACTCCTTGTATCTACTTCTTGGGCATGAGGCAAACTTTTTGGTTTGTTTGAGTATTTAGTGGCTTCTCAGATTCATGTATAGGATTTTAAGTCTTTGAACTTCTATTTTATCATATATAATTTTACATAATTGTTCTAAGTGCCTTTGATCACAATAAAATTGTGAGATAGAAATGTTTTAATGAAATAGGTATATACTACAGTACAGTGGTCAGGATAGATATCCCAAGAAACCAATAGTATCTGTTATTTTCCAGTTTTATTTATGCTATTTATCTTGGGTGGTTTTTAAAAAGTTTAGAGAGACAAAGGGGAGCTGAAAGGGTGAGATATCTAGCTTTTGAAATTCAGTAGGAATTTTTTTAACACTATGTGCTATACCCATTTTGGAAGAAATGATTGGAGAAATGATAGGAACTGCTACTCACAATCTTTTCACAGTCATAAATAATTAGAGCACCTCCTTGACATGCAATCTATATTTCTCTTCAAAAACTCCCACTGTGTCATCTTAAACCATTTCAGTGATAATCCTATCTTGACCTTTCTTTGCAGATCCCATCACTTACTGTACCCTCCCATTTGCTCTTGCAGCTAAGATTCTACACATCCTATAAATTTAAAACATTTGAGAAAAAGAGACTTATTGTATGAATTTTTAAATCTTTATTATACATAGGAGACTATTTGCCACCAAGGTTCTTACAGTTCTCTCTGTTCTTCCTCTTAACTATGGACATACAGTATATTTCCTATTTTATAGAGGACAGTTTTCTGTTTGAAAGGCTGCCCAGTCCAAGTTGGTTTGAAACCATAAGAAGGGAGGTCAGACGATTTAAATTCCTCAGTATCACTTAAGTAGGACTGCAGGCACCCCATTTGGAGGAGACGTATTTCTACTTAAATTTTCATAATTATTTTCCACATAAACAAGCATATGAACATTTTATGCAAATCCACATTATCTACCCCGCCTCCTCTTTGATGATGCCTTTCTTCTTCTTTGGTGATACAAAGGTGGCTACCATATTTTAAAGCGCACTTTTCTTGCTCTTCTTACAATCATCCTACAGGGCTCAGGTGGCATTCTCACTCATTCTTCCAGTCCATGCAAAGGGAACAGAAAGAGAAAGAAGAATTCTGCAAGTCAGTGACTGGTTACAAAATTGATGTCACTGGAATAAATCTGTTTATGGAACCATGGTCCATGATGGACTGCTGGCACAAGATAGACAGCATCATATAAGGACTGGTAAAAACGTGTTTGACTAAAGTATGGTGAGGTTGATTAAATCCTTTGAGGGAGGGATGGAAATGAAAATCCTTAATTAAGGACTTAAGATAAATTGTACTATAAAAAGTAGGGGTATTGTTGAAATGGTCCCTTTCAAACCACTCAGTGAAAAACCAGAAAAAAAAAATGGCTCATCAATTTCATGACCTTCATTCTTTACACACTGCTGCTTAGAGTATGGGAAAAGAACAAGAACTTGTAGTAGAAAGGCAAATATGGTCATTTGATGAAAAGAGATTGGATTGGATGACTCCCTTGGTTGGAATATAGCAACTGAAGGATACAATTTATTCAAAAGGAACAAAAGCATTAAAAAGGCAGAAGTTGTACTGCATGTCAAAAATAACCCTTTCCTGCTTAGAAATCCAAATGAATGAATTTGGCTGCAATACAAAGAGAATCTGTGTTAAAATAAGCATAGATATTCCATGAAATTACTCATTCATTGACACCTTTCAAATAGCTGAGGATGTAGAAGTAGCAGCAACGTTGACCATGGAACGCTAGAGCATTTGTTTTAAAAAGAACTCCTTAATTGGATATTCAAGCAGAGGCTAGACATCCATTTATCTGGAATGTTTTAATTTGGATTTCTGAAAGCAGAAGGTTATTCTTGATGGCCTAAATGGCACCTTCCTGTTCTATGTTTATATTAAATTACTGACTTTATATCATATAATGAGTTTGTCTAAGCAATGTACAAGTTTCACTTCTTAATTATACAAGCTTTCTGAGATCTGGGTTTGTAGTATACAGTATATACTTATATTTATTAAATAATCTTCTAGATAATATGAAAACAAATATATAAACTATTATCATTTTCAAAATAAAACCGCTGGTGAATGATAATAACTTATTTATTACAATAAATATAGATTTGTGAATAACAACTTACTTCTTGGAGTAAATATGGATTTGAATGAAATTGTTAACTTTATGAATCCCAAGAACAAGAGTAAAAATTAGTAGGACAAAAATTTGAGAGTTGTACTTACCTTTAGGTAATTCCAATTAAAAAGTCAAATTTAACTATTTATTAGTAAAGCCATTTGATTAAAGATGATCAAGTATGGATAGGATCATACTGGATACAGTAACTGTCTTGCTCCAGTCCATGAAAGTAGCCATCTTTGTCAAAGCCAAATCTGCACCCCCAACCATACAATGGAGAGAGATATTGCTTGATTTTTTAAAGAATACAGTGGCATATCAAGCATTGTAGGGAACTATATTGTTAAACTACATTTTCAATTCATTGGAGAACAATATTGCAGCAGAGCTGAGGGGTCCGACTGTAGAAGCAGCAAGTTTTTATTATTTTCTCCTTATTGTAAATGAGATATGTGAAGATTACTGAGAAACTGGCCAGTCATATTTTTTCTATGAGCTCATGGTTCATTCTGAAATACAACTGTAAAAAATATTTCATCCTATCTTATTTATATGCTTGAAACACAATTGGAGGTGATCAAAATCTTTGTCAAAATAAAAATGTTATTAATTCTTCAACAGTATTACATTCTTTCTTGCTTTATTTAAGATGGCTGATAAGTTTGCCAGCAGATTGCCAGTTAGACTTTGTGTAAAATGTAGAAACTTGTCAATTAGGAATTGGATTTCAATCTTCTGTTCTTTTAAATATAATGGATATAATTCATATATCAAAATGAGGATGTGTATGAATCTGATCTGCACTCCTGACAAATTGCTTAGGGAAGTTTAGTAATAATGAGCCTTGAAGGAAGTTTTTTATTGATTTTTCAATCAATCAGTGCAGGCAATAAGGGTGGGGGGAAGGTTGCTGCTGAAGACACAAGGAGGATAGTGTTGGTTATGGAGTCAGGTTGTTCATGCCCACATGTGGATCGGCTGTTTGGCATTTGGCGGCTGTGCAGCAGTGACAGAGGAAAAGATTGTGTGCTTTCAAGTCAGTTTTTATTCCTGTCGACTGCCCCGTACAGTTTTCTTGGCAAAATTTTTGGGGCTTGTCAGTTCCTTCTCCTGAGAGAAGCGAGAGAAGTGACTGGTCCAAGATTACCCAGCTGGATTTGAGGCTGAGTGGGACTAGAAATCATAGTCTCCTGGTTTCCAGTCTGATGCCTTAACCCAGTGCTTCCCAAACGTCTTCCTTCATTACCCAAAACTGCTGATCAGAAAGTCCTTTTTATCCAATGTAGGTAAAACACTTTAAGTCAATTTATTGGGTTTGAGTCTTATTTCCCAAAGAAAAACCACTTTTACCCACAATGATTTGGGTAATTTACTCATGTTTGGGAAGCACTGCCTTAACCTTTACACCACCCTGGCTCTCAGCAATGAAATAGGGTGATGTTTAAAAATGATCCACTCTGGGTGTCCAATAAAATAAATAAATAATTTGCAATTTATAAAATATTATTTTATAAAATATTATAATTAATTATTAATTATAAAAATTAAATATTATATTACAATATAAAGTATTGTAAAATATTATAAAATAAAAAATAAAATACCAAGCAAAGATATATTGGAGAAAGAACATATAATAAGATGTTGCAGATATTTGGAAGAACTGTACAAAAAAGGTATCTAAGTTGACGATTCATAATAAGCATTGATCAGTGAAGTAAAGCCAGATATTCTGGAAAAGTAAAGTAAAATAAAATAAAATAAAAATGTAAAATTCGACTATACATTAAAGTAAAATAGTCCATAGAAAATATATTGCGAACAACAAAGCTGCAGGAACTGAAATACTAGCCAAAATGTTTTAAATCTTGCAAGATGATGCAGTTAAAGTGCTACTTGCATCTTATAAGCAGGTCACAGGTATGGGAAACACAGCAGTGGTAAAGGGACTGGAAAGGTCAATTTATAGTCCAATATATTTAAAGCGGCAGTGCTAAATAATGCTCAAATTAGTGCAGTGATACCCAAGATCACATTGCTAATAACTGATACATAATAGAAAATTCAGGGGAGTTCCAAAAACAAGCTTGCTTTTGTTTTATCAATTATACTAAGCCATTTGATGATGTTGACCACAAAATATTTGGGATAGCTCTTAACAATATAGTGTAGCAGTATCCTCTTGAAGAATTTGCAATGATGTCCAGAAGTAACATTTAGAACAGAGTATGGAGTAACCAAATTATTAAAAATTAGTCAAAGAAGGCACCAAGGCTTTATGTTCTGTCACCTTATTTATTTAACTTATATGCAAAATAGCTCATGAGAAATGTTGCACTAGGAAATAGAAATTGGAATTAAAGTTACTGGGAGAAACATCAATAATCTCAGAAATGGTGATAATATGTAAATGCTCTGGTTTATTTTGAACAATCTCCTATATGTATATCCTCCCTTTCCAAGTATGGTGGCATAAAAGGGGTATTATTTATTTTGAAGTGGGATAAGGGTTTAAGAATATTTATCTGGATGGCTAATTTCATTTATCTTTAATGATTTGGATTAAGATTACTAAGGTATAATAAAAAATAAAAAATGTCTATCTGGATGGTTTTGGGTTTAATACGATTAAGATTATTAAAATTGTATTATCAAGTATAATGACAGACAATTTATATGTTTTTTAGTTTGATCTTTATTATAGTAGAAAGGAATGTATAGAATAGTAGTAGGAAGAAAATAATTAAATAAATGTCATATTTGGGGGGAAGTTGATTAGGATATATATACTGTATGTGTGTGTGTGTGTGTGTGTGTATGTGTGTATGCATGTATATGTGTGTGTGTGTGTGTATATTATTATTATTATTATTATTATTATTATTATTATTAAATTTCTATAACCGCCCATCTCCCCCTCAAGGGAGATATATATATTAATATAAGGGGAGGGAGCAACTGTATTTAGTGATTTTTATAATGTGCCAATGGAATGATTTATAGAAATAATGTGATTTTGGTTTAATATAGAGTAAGGGATTGATTATGGAAAATTTTTGTATATCCTTGCTGTTAAAAGTCGGAAGTCACCTCTTTTTGTAATTTTGAAAAAAATTTCTCTTGTGTTTCTACATTTTTTTAGTTTTTCTTTTTTTTTTCTTTGTAGTTTTTTTGTTTTTCGGTAGCTTTTCTCTTTGTTTGAAACTTAATAAAATTCTTATATAAAAAAAGGAAACACCATACCCAATATGCTTGACTCCCACTTCTTGAAAAATACTTCATGCTTCTCATTTAAGCCTTTTCAGCTCACATTTACTGCTCAATTATTCTCTTATTATAAAACATTCAATATCAAGATTATAGGGAAAATGCTAGGGAAAGTGGAAGGCAAAAGGAAGAGGGGACGACCAAGGGCAAGATGGATGGATGATATTCTGGAGGTGACGGACTCAACCATGGGGGAGCTGGGGATGGTGACGGCTGACAGGAAGCTCTGGCGTGGTCTGGTCCATGAAGTCATGAAGAGTTTACATAAGTACATAAGTACCTAAGGCCTAGCATGGAGCTTGGTACAGTATTCTGTTCAGAACTTGCTACTGTGAGTTTGATCCTAAAACACCATAGCTTCTGAGTCCAAAAGAACATCATGGTTGTCATATAGAATATCAGATAATGGAACTCTTCAGGAGTGCAAGATTATAAGACAATGCTACCTATACAGTAAGTAATAGCCTTCTTGTGAATTTGAATTCCATAGAAGTATAATGAACCCTATAAAATAATGAAATAAAGCCAGACTGCTCACTTGAGGGAATGATTTTAAAAGCAAAACTGAAGTACTTTGGCCACATAATGAGAAGACAGGATACCCTGGAGAAGAAGCTGATGCTAGGGAAAGTGGAAGGCAAAAGGAAGAGGGGCCGACCAAGGGCAAGATGGATGGATGATATTCTGGAGGTGATGGACTCAACCGTGGGGGAGCTGGGCATGGTGACGGCCGACAGGAATCTCTGGCGTGGGCTGGTCCATGAAGTCAGGAAGAGTCGGAAGCGACTGAACGAATAAACAACAAAAATCAAGTATGCTGGTCCCAAACTCTCACATAGTATGTATTATAGACTTAGCACGCCTGATGAAGGCCTCAGTCAATGCAATGTAATATGGCACAATAAGTGAGAGAGTTAACAATAATGATAGTGAGGTCTGAGTTGAATAATAGGAACAAATATGCTTTCTGTACTTCTAATCAGTGCTATTCTTGGTGATGCCCAAATGAAATTAGGCAAAGGGAAAATGCTGAAGTTTGAACTGACCCAGCAGAAACAAAACTTTGTATATCTTTTTAAGATGTCATCTGTATTCAGATATGCTCCCCAATTGTCGAGTCCCAGTCCCATTTTTCTATTCCTTGTTATGTTGTTCTTACCTTTGATATTTGGTTGTTATATTGTTAGTTATGTAAGAAAATGAAAAATAAGAAAAGATATGTTAGATTTGACTGTATCAGTAAAATAGAGATGGTATCAGGAATAAAAATGTAATATCTAATCAGACTTTTAAATGCATAGGCAGGGAAACTGTGACAATCATCATCATCATCATCATCATCATCATCACACTGATCCTTCCCATTAAATTGACCATAAGGGTTCTTCACTAGAAACTTGACAGATGTAGCAGCTCCTATGCAATTAAATGAACCTGACCCCAAAGCTCTATGGAAATGGATAGTACTACAATAAATATTCTGTGTCCCTGCAAAAAACCGAAAACAAAAAACAAAAACAGAACCCAATATGATTCATTATTGCTCAAAATTTTAATATATATATATATACTGTAGGTGTAACATTCTCGGTGAAGGAAGTGCTGATTTGGTTTCCAGATAGTGCCAAATGCTTTTGTGCTCCCTTGGAATGAAGCAGCAAAATATATTTCATCCTCTTTTTCAGGCTTTTCCATAGGATATAATAATGGTCTTTTCTTTTCAGGACCGTCCATGGTAAAAAATCCAGTGATCCAGCAGATTCTGCAATCATAAACCTACTATTAGCCACACTGAACATAATGGGGCTTACCTTTGAATAAACATATACCGGATCAACTAATTTAGTCCTCAATTTCATTATTGTTCCTCACTGTCTTGAAAAAATTTTTTTTCTGGCTCTATTTAAAAAAAAAAAGATTGTGAAGAGACAATATGGGTCACATCCAGAAGTTGGCATACCTTACAAAATGTCTTCTGTGTCCTGAATATAAAGCCAGGTCTTGGACTTCTCAGGCATTCAGTGTTAACCTACTTGAAGAGGTGGCAATTTGCACAGAAATTTGTTCTAAAGTTGTTTGCTTGGTGCCTATAATTGTTTTGATATAAAATATAAAGCACATAGGAGAACAGAGAATGGCAAAAGTAAAGCTGAAGGTCTAACGGGGTGACAGGATTCTAAGAGCAATATTGTTCAGCATAATTTATTCTAAAGATGTGCTGTTGAGGCAAAAAGAAGGCATTTGAAGAAGGCATTGTAATCTAAATGAAAACAGAAGGGCAGCCTCACAGAACATAACAGGAATGGCAACAAACAAATCATAAATTACTCCTTTTGTAATAGAAAATAACAGATAAGTTTTAGGTTTTTAAGTTTTAAAAATATATTTTTACTTCAGAAAAATTGTATTTATTAGATCAAGAAAGGTTTGGTTCATTTCAGTTTGCTATAAACTACTTTTCCGTACCCTAGTTTCTATTGTTCACACACAAACACACACACACACACTCAGACATACATACATACATACATACATACATACATACATGCATGCATACCCACTCTGTGTGTGTGTTTGTGTGTGTCTCTGTGTGTGTATATCACAATGCTAGCTTTTGAAAATAAAGCAAGGAATAAGATTTATCTTCTTTGCTTGTTACATAGAAAGGAATTCCATTGGAATACTACCAGACTGAATATTTCTGCATAATATTAAATATTGCAGTTATCTGCAGTGATGTTTCTAGAATGTAATAGTTTTTGTTGAAATCCTATTTTAAATAAATTCCTGTTGTAATTTTACATCAGGAATATTGTTTCCTAACAGCTATGATATTATATGATATTTCTTCATGTAGACCTAATTATATAGTTGCTGTATTTCAAGGAACAACTTACAAAAGGATAAAAATGGTTGCATTTTTTCAGCTGTCCTAAAGCTCTTCAGTGTGTATATTTTAACTCATTCATTACTCTATCTATCTATCTATCTATCTATCTATCTATCTATCTATCTATCTATCTATCTATCACAATTCTAAGGCTGCCCATTCACCAAATGACTCTGGACAGCTTACAGCATAGCTTTCCAAACTGTGTGTTGGGACACGTTAGTGTGTTGGCTGCAGTGTCTGGGTGTGTCGCGGCTGCTGCTGCCTCCGAGCCCTGACACGATTCCGCGCAGGTCCTAGTGCCTGCCTTGTGCCTTGCTGCCTCCAAACCTGCCCTGCCAGGATTCCTCGCAGGTCCTAGAGCCTGCCTTGTGCCTTGCTGCCTCCAAACCTGCTGTGATTCCATGCAGGTCCTTGTGCCTGCTTTGTGCCCTGCTGTAAGAGTGTGTCGCGAAATGATGCATGTCTAAAAAGTGTGTCACCAACATGAAAAGTTTGGAAAGCTCTGGCTTACAGGGTTAAAAACAATTACTCTCCCCCCCCCAACAATTGTAATATACAGTATTTTAAATTATATGCTCAATCTTGGGAAGACTACAAAATCCGCTGGTATTTACACATTTGTTTATTATGCTGGCAATTTCATTCATATAGCAGTTAATAGACCATCAGTTTTTGAATGATTGATTAATTGTGTGCTATTCTCTTGGCTATCCATGGTATTCCCAAGAGTCTTCTACAACATCAACTTTCAAAATTGTAAATATTCTTTCTATCTGTAATGGGCAAATACTCTGACCAACATGAGATCAGCTCCTATATAATAGCTGCATATGTAACTCTATAGTCAACATACTGGATTGTACTGATTGAATAACAAGTTGGACTGGACTAAGGCTGCACTAAGTCCCAGACCTCAGAGTTCAATTTCCTGTATCTGAGGATGGAGACAGAACTCTGGCTTAGATGGGTTAATCTGTCCTCTGCATTAGACACATCAATTGTGAGGTT
Source organism: Charina bottae (assembly GCA_023362775.1). Taxonomy (NCBI): domain Eukaryota; kingdom Metazoa; phylum Chordata; class Lepidosauria; order Squamata; family Charinaidae; genus Charina; species Charina bottae. The sequence goes on from JALMGJ010000008.1 coordinate 904,946, forward strand.
GCATCTTTCCATTGTTGTTGTTGTTCAGTCTTTCCATAGTAGATATAATTCAATCTCAGATAGCCCTGAACACAGATCAGAATGGGAAGGGTGAACACCTAGAGGCTCCAAACATCCTCAGTCCCCAACATTGCCCTAACTCACCATGCATGTGTAATGAGAGAGAAAAGTTAAACAAAAAACAGAAAGCAAATCAGGTGCAGAACCTGTGATAACAGAGCACAAAAAGAGACAGGTTAAAAGTGGTCTGCCATTATTACTTAAGAGTCTCTGATTAAATGGAAAACTATATTTAACTAATGTTTGTACTGTTACGTAAGGGCAAAAGATTCCCACTAATTTCAATGGAGTTTACTTCCTAGGAAGTTGTTTCAGAATTCATCCTTGGTTTTGATTCAACCCATTATCTGCAATCAAGGTACATAGAAAAAGAGACCCTGGCTATGATACTTTTATATTTATAAACGTAATGAATATCTTTCATAAGAATAAGTTATTTAATTTACAAAGGGATAGTCTTTGTATTTGATTTAGTGTATTCTGAATTTTATGTTCTTATGAATGATCTTTGGGCTTGAATGATGCAGGAATTGTTGCTGATACCCATATTATTTGATCAGATGATGAATGACAATTGCACTGAATTCTAGGACAAAATTATTTATTCTGAAATAATTTTAAATCTAGCCAATGAAATATTTGACACTGCAGCCTAAATAGTGCTCTTTCATGCCCATTACTTTCCATTTACAATTCAATTACAATGGGAAAAAGCAGCTTTTGATGGATTTTTTTTTCCTCAGGAATGTTTGTTATAAATGTTTAAACCAACTTTTAAAAAAACCCTCTTGGCTTTGATTTTATAGTAGAACTGAATCCAGTTAATGGATTTCAGAGAGAAAAGACTGAGTTACTATGGATACACTGCAGCCTGAGAGCTTAAAAGGACAAAGGGATAAATGAATATAGTACTGGTTGCTTACCCGTTCTTTGAGTGGTTTCTAATAACTGCAAAAATTAGAATCTTCGCAGAAAAATGAAGAAAAATGCCATTTTTAAAAATAAATGTATTTTCTATTTTCAGTTTCACTTTAAATCACCTCTTATGGGAAAAATGTATTTGAAATGGAAGGGGTTTGGGTATCATATTTTAGTCTATGTGCTATTTTGATGTAAGTGCATTCTGGTAAAATATGAAGACTAGGGAAAATTGCAATGCAGAAAAAAACACATTTCCACCAACTGATTGTTGATTGCCCATGATTACATTGTTAGCAGATTATTATTATTATGGTTGGTCACACAGTCAGCCAGATGTTTAGACTGGATTTGGCATTTTTGTTGTTGCTGCTATTATTATTATTATTATTATTATTATTATTATTATTATTATTGTATACAGTAACTACTTCATGGGAGCATCTGATTAGTCACAATCCATTTTAGAACAATAAATAATCATGATTACTATGTGTAATCTTTGTATTGTCTGCAAATTTGTTAACCATATTTTCTATCCTCATACAAATCACTTGTAAATATATTGAAGAGTATGTGGCCTAGAATGGTATTCTGTGGTATTGCATTCGACACTTAACTCCAGCAAAGCCATTAACATACACTATACAATTGTTAATCTCTGTAGCCATTTAATAGTGGCATAATCCAACCCACATTTTTTTCACGTTCACTACTAGAATCTCATGGGTGATTTTATTGAATGCCTTTTTGAAGTCAAAATATACTAAAGTATAAATATAAAGTATAAAGTATAAAGTAGTTGATCTATTAAAAAGGATTAGGTTGCTTTGGCATGATTTATTATTGATAAACCCCAGCCAAATTCTTACCAAGGAATGCATTTTGTTCTAAATGCTTGCAAACATGCTTAATAATTTGTTGTAGACTTCTGCCTAATATGGAAATCAAGCTGACCAGTCTATAGTTCTCCTCCCTCCTTTTTTTTTAAAAAAATAGGAGCAATGTGTGCTCTTCTCTAGTAAGTCTCAGCCTCCTAAAACCTGAAGAATCACTGCCAATCACCATCAACACTACTGCTACATATGGATCAATTGTATGACTCAATACTGAACAGCTTTCTAAGTTCGTAATTTATCTTTTTGCAAGACTGTATGGGTATAGTTTATGCTCATTTGTATACAAATGGCAGAATACATTTGTGCCTGTGTGGTGATTATACTTTCCTCTTTTGCACAATGATTATAGATGAATAAATATGGAAAAAAAAGAAGCCAAAAAAATGTCTTCTGCAATATAAGCCTCTGGGACATAATCTTCAGATCTTCATAATCTCTTTTTCATGCTGCAAGTTGCAGTATGGCAATTACTGGCAACAGGGAACAGGTCCTCTTCTGTGGTGATACCTACCCTGTGAAATGGCCTCACCTCTGTGTTATCCCAGGCCCTGACACCGAAGTATTTCAAGGATAAAGAGTGAATAAATTGAGAGTGGGAAAGAATGAGCATGTCCTTCAATGAAGTTGATGAGACTTTCAAAAAGAGAGATGTGAGAAGTTTGAAGAACAAAAGCAATGTATGAAATGGTATAAGGGAGTGGTAGAAATGAGGATAGTTTGTAAGGATGGAAAGAGATGAAGAAATACACTGAATGATGTTGGTGTCAACTAGTTTTTGTTGTTTCCTTTCTTTTTCATATTCCATGCCTTAATTTTTTTTAGCTTACTATTTCTTACTCGTTATTTCCACTCTGAATAACATTGCTTAGTTTCAGAAAGAACAGCATGGTGTGTGTATATATGCATATACTGTATGTATCTTACGTTGGTGTTCTTTGTCTGTGCCTGACCAATATTGTTTCTTTTTAAAAAATTGAATCTTTTAATTCTGTTTAGTTCTTTTTCCTCTGATTTTATTTTGCCTCTACTCTCTTCTTATCATTTTTTCAAAATAAGCAGTATATACTTATACTTATACTTACAGTATATAAATATAAATACATTTAATCAATAAATAAATGTAAAAAGGCTTGTTAAGATGAAATTTTGGTGTGCTACTGTCAATTTTATTAATCTATTCTATATATTTCTGTGAAATGAGAGTTTATTTTAAGTCCATACGACAATTTTTATATATCTGGATTTTTGGATTTGACTAGGTATGAAGTTTATTTCTTTTATTTCTGTACTGCTTGGGACAACATGTAGAAAGAAAAAAAAAACTCAACAATTTTAAATTAATATTGCTATTTTTAATATGAAAAATACCTCCTGACAAGCTTTTTAAAAATTGAGGCACAGTGGCAACACTGTAAATATGGGAGCAGCAAACCAGATTGAAGTATATAATTAGCAACCTGCTTAATAGTGCTAAATGTGGGGTCCATGATCCAGGACCTCTAATTTTTAAAATATGAACTTTTTGCTTTGCATATTATTTTCTTTCACTAACTTTGTTGTGCCCTATATAAAAATAATATTTGAGGGATTTAAGAGAAAAATATCTATCAACAGAAAATTGTGGTTTATGGATTTCTGTGCTAAATTTACTGCATTTTACAGTATATGCTACATTTCTATATGTTAAAATGTACAATGTATTTTTCATTCATATGTTGCAGTTGTATTTTTCTTCTAACATGAAATTAAAACTTATTGAAAAAGAAAAGAAAAGCCATGCCAGGATTTCTTTTGATCAGTCAGGTAAAAACACTTTTATTCGCCTTATTTACATGTTATAGATTTACATATTTTTAATTGCTATTTTTATCCATGGCTTTATAGTCTTATTAGGTTTAATATATTTACTTTAGTTGCTATATTGTAATGAGGTTACAGGAGCTCCTGGGGAACCATACAGTCAAGAGGGAAGAGGGAAAGAAGCAGATTAGGCTTGGTCTCAAAAGCAGAAAGCAAAAGTAGAAAAGAATCAGAGGGGGAGAAAGTTTACTTAAGAAGTATGTGTGGTAAAGCAAGAAGACAGGGGGCCAAAAATGAATGGGCATTCTTCACCCCTGCCTTAATGGAATCATTCTGCTCAGTTGTCACTATCTGAAAATGGAGAAAGAGGACCATTGGTTAGATAGAATTCTTCTACTGCTCCTATTCATTGTAGCAGAGCATGTGCAGGATAAATTCCCAGAAGATTATGCCCATAGTAAGCTAGCCACACTCTGGAAACAGATGTTTATGGGGATGCAGATATAATATTCACATTAAAGGGCATAATCTGATGCTTATTGCTTTTTTCCTGTATTTAATATATAGCAATTTGATCTTTCAGTATGTAGTTGTAAATGAGACAAAGTACAATTGGACCTCAGGAAGTGTTTGGCATAATGAAGAGACAATATATCAAATACATTGGCTAACCCAACATAATCGCAGATGTGCCTGTTGAAGAATTATTGTGCAGTTCTCATACATACATACCCATCATACTGTTCCCTGTTGAGGGAACAGTATGTGAAATGAGAAAGAGTATAAAAACAATCAGCCAAATAAACTAAACGCATGAAATAAGAAATAGAACATAAAATGTAACTAAATCTATTTTACATCAAGACCATTCACTATATCTTCATACCTTTCTACAAACCATCCTCATTTCTACCATAGCCATACAAATTGCCCTTGTTCTTACTTTATAAGCACTTCTTACCACTTTCCTTTTGAAGATTTCATCAATCTCTGAACCACAAATATCTCAGGCTTCCCTTCCCTTCCATCTACTTGCTATTCCTTCATATATTTGTTTTTCAATTTTATCCTCATTCATTCTTCTATTATCAGTGTTTCCCAACTTCAGCAACTTTAAGATGTGTGAGCTTCAACTCCACATGCTGGCTGGAGAATTCTGGATGCTGAAGACCACACATCTTAAATTTGATGAGGTTGAAAAACACTGTTCTATATAACCAAACCACTTTAGCCCAATTATATATATAATGGCCACCACCGTTATATTTAATCCACGTTTATTCATCACCCATTCAATTAAGCAATATCATCGTATGGGACCTCGGAAGCATGCTTCTCAGTGATGGCTCTGCCCTGTGGAAGGATATCCCCGCAGACATTTGTACTGCTCCCACCCTTTTGATCTCCTGCAAACTGCTTAAGATGTGGTGGTTCTTCCAGGCCCTAGGCTAGCTTGGGGGTTGATCCCCTTTCAGTGGTTTCTTTGGTGGTGTGCTTTTTCTTTCCAGGCAGTTGTCTTCTTCTTTTTCTTGACATACTGTACTTTGTTTTTTTTTTTAATTTTTATCTATAAGCCTCCAAAGTCATTACAGAGTCAAGTAGCCTCAAAATTGAAAATAGTAATAATAATAATAATAATAATAATAATAATAATAATAATACCCATACAAATCTCCAAAATACTCCTTCAAGATTCCCTTTTTTAATTTAATCCTAAATGTTTCATCACTTTTATTTTTAATTCTATTAACTCTTCATGAGACTTCTTAAATCATCACTTATATTCATCAGAAATTACAGTATGTTTTATCTTTTAATCTTGACTCTTCCTTGCTCTCTTTGGCTACTTTCTTTGCATTTTTTTTCTCCATACACATTATATCTTTCTCTCATCCTCATTTTTGCAGCCATCATTCACTTATAACCATTTCTCCCCTCCCCACATCTACAACCTGTTTTACTTCATTGTTCTACCAAGCTCTTTTTCTTCTACTTCCCACACGCTGCACTTTTTTCAAATTTCCATGCTTCCCTTAAGTCCAACATTTTTGTATTTATGAAATAATTATTTTCACTTTGTTCCAAGCAGTTTCCACATCTTCTTTCCTTATATCCACTTTCCATTCATGCCATTGGAAGATTAATCTTATAGTTTTCATACTATAGGTCTATAGATAGGTCTCCTATCTTCTTTACCTGCAGTTCTAATTTTACTCTAAATTCTTTATTTTCCTTCCATGTCTATTATTTTCCCTAGATCCACTCTTGATACCACCAGAAAATGGTCATATATCACTTGACCTCCCACCACTCCTTTATCCTTTCCCAATTCTTTCAATATTTCAACATAAATAATAAATTCAGTTATGCTTTAATATGTATATCTATTCCTGGCTTAACCTCAATATATGGTAGCCAATCTGAGGCTATCTGAGATGTAAAGTAGCATCTACAATGTGTAGGACTCAAAGCAGGAAGAAAAAACCACAGGTGGGTGTTAGGCATAAAGAAAGTGTGAACAAATGAACAATTGGTAAATCAAAGATGGAACTCAGGCCTCAGAGAAAGACCACCTTTGAAGAAAACTGGATATTTGCATTAAGTGCATACAAAATAGAACCAAACCCTAATACTATTTTGTCTTGTTACCAGTGTACCTAGAAATCTCTGTGAAGATTTTACCCCACAGCTTGCGGGAAATTTAACAGCTTTCAGCAAACTCCCACCTCACTGTTTAACCTCAAAGGGAGAGAAAGTTGTGCTTGCTCATGAATGTACCCAACCAGCCCTTATAGGCTTACTAGAGGTAGAAGGAGTTGGTCTACAGTATGACCTCAGGGGAGACTCCAGGAGCTTGCATTGCTACAGTGGCAGTTTCCTGAAGTTGAGCAATAGGATAGGCATCAAGAAATCCTAACATTGTTGAATGTTTGAATAAACAGATTTGGTTGAAAATAGATCAGGGAGGGAATACAGGCAGAACAAATTTTTACATCAAAAGAACCTAATTTCATCTCTTGAAATTTAGAAAATGGATAATACATACATACATACATACATACAATAGAATGTCATATTTATAAATTTATAAATATAGAATATAGAATTTTATAAGGAGGGAAAGAATTGAAGTAATATTCTATGTAGCACTGCTGCCCGGATGGTATGCCTGTAAAGGAAAAGGAAGATACATTGTCTACCAAAGCTAAACAACAATACACATGTTTAAGGACTAATAGAGGTATGCATTTTGAAGCTGTTTGAATCACTAGACCTTTCCAAACTGTGTGTTGCGACACATTTCTGTGTTGCGGCCAGGGCCCAGGTGTGTCGCAGGGCAACCCGGAAGAGGACGCCATGCACCACGTGGAGCCCCGCCCATCCCTTGCTGTGCTGCTGGTCCCTGCTCTGTGCCCAGCTCTCGCGGCAGAAGCCAGGTAATGTACCAGCCTGGCAGGGCCGCAGCTGCGGGGAGGGTTCAGGGAGGCCTAGGCGAGCTGTTGCAGGCACCTCCGCCTGCTGCTGGTGCTGCTGGTCTCCCAGGGAATCAGCCCATGGAGCTCCCCGCCTGCATTGGTTATGAATGGAGGCACAGAAGGTTGCCAGCGGCTGGAGGCACCCAGGCTCGGGCTCCTTGCCTCTGCCCGGGCTGCCTTTGAAAAAGAGAAACAAGGCAAGCTGGGCATTGTGGGCTTGGAGCGTAGCTGCTGCCGTTCCCAGTTCCTCCAGCTTCCCTTCCTTTCCCTTCTTTGACTCACTCGTGCACACACACTCTCTCTCTGTCTCTTCCCCGGAACGCCTGTGGGGTCCTACCGCCCTGCATGCTCCTCTCCTTGTTTCCATTCAATTTTTTAAAATAAATAATAACAAACGGCAGCCTCCCACGCAAACGTACAGACTCGGAAACATCCTTCAGGAAACTCTCGCCCACTTCCCTTCCGCCTCCCACTTTACCAACGCGCTCCTTTTCTTGGCATCCTCGGTTCGTACGGCGCTGCTTTGGCTTTCGGAGGCTGCGTCCTCAGTACGTTTACCTAGGCGTTGAACTCACTGGGGCTTCCTTTGGAGGAGAGACTTGCAATCATAGTTCTTGTGCTAAGTAGGCTGAGTGGGAATAAATCGCAGAGAATTCCATGGGATTTCCTCTATATTTTTAGATCGCTTCCCATTACTAAAAATTTCAAAATGGTTTGCGTTAGATAAATTAAAATGCAACAACTTTAAAACAGTATAAAAATAACATTTATATAAAAAGATGGGAAAGGGGGGAAAAGACCCAATTCGCTCGGTCAAGATTCATGCAGGACCTTAACATATATCAGAGTAAACTATTCCGCTAAGTTCATATATTGTCTTAAATCTTTTATAGTTAGTAAAATAATTAATAATTATTAATTATTAATGGCTAAATGCCATTACTGACTTGGTTCGGCTCTCCCCATCACACACCTCTTTACCCCAAACCAAATGGATACCACGCACCATGCCCTCTGCAGCTGCAGCTGTACAATGGAAACACTCTCCAGAAATAATTAATAATTATTAATTATTTTATAATAAATTTAATAATAAATAATAGTTTATTTATAATATATAATTTATTTATAATATATAATAAATTTAATAATAAATAATAGTGGAATTTGTTTGACTTGGTCTTAGCATGTTTTACCAACTTAGCCAATTGTGGTTTATTTGGTAAATCATAGTTAAGCAAGCTGTCACTTGGCGTGTGAAGCTCGTCTGTTTTTTTTTAAAGAAATTTAAAAAATATACAGTGTTGGGATGAAGTTTCACAGCGATGTTCAACGTGACAAAAACATCAAAATATCATACAGCAGTAGTACTTGCAATGCTTAATAGAGCTGTAATACTTGTAGGGGGAGAAAAATATCATGAGATGATGGAGAAATGCAGTGCCCACTTCAAAAGGCACCATCTGAAGTGCCAATCAGTCGTTCTGCACACAAATGGGGTTGGCGGGCTGGCATTTTGGATGTGGCCCATACCCAAGAGCTGGGCGCTTCACCCTCAAAGCAGGCTTGCCAGCCCCGAAACACTGCCTGGCGTGACCAGGGCAAGGTTGAAACACAAGGTTTTGCATTTGAAATGTTTTGTACACCCTTCCTTGCACTGTTGTGGCCACTAACATTTGCCCCACATCACATGTGCTACGGCCCTGCAACCACCACCACCCCAGTGCGGCAGCCTACTCGTGTCCCTGCACCCTCCCCCCCAGTTGCGGCACTGCCAGGCTGGTACCTTACCTGGGTTCTGCAGCGAGAGCTGGGCATGGAGCAGGGACCGGTGGCATGGCAAGGGCTGGGCGGGGCTCCACGTGGTGCATGGCCTCCTCTTCCAGGTTGCCCTGTGACACACCTGGACCCTAGCCGTGACACAGAAATGTGTCGTGACACACAGTTTGGAAAGCTCTGACCTAGGCAACTTCACAACCTAGTTGTGGACTTCAAATCCCAGAATTCCCCAGCCAGCCTTGCTGGGTTGGGAATTCTGGGAGTTGAAGTCTTCATACCTGAAAGTGGCCAAGATTGAAAAACACTGCTCATGGTCTTGGGTCCATGACCTCCCCATCAAGCACACCTGGAGGGCATTTTTGTATTTTATCTACAATTACATACAATACAATATATACGGTACAAGACTGGGGGGCCGGGGCCGGGGCTTGGAGCCAGGAGCCAATCGTGTGGGCTGGGGGCAAGGTTTGGAGCCGGGAGGCAATCACGTGGGCCAGGGGCGGGGTTTGGAGCCGGCAGCCAATCACGTGGACCGGGGGGCGGGGACTCCTCATTACTGTGTCACGAAATTATGCATGGCTAAAAGGCGTGTCACCAACAGGAAAAGTTTGGAAAGCCCTGCACTAGACTTTAAACTTGCTCAGGGATTCCAAGTGCATGGATAGTCTAATCCTGTACAGGAGCATGCATGCAGGTTCCTTTTTAAATGCTGTGGCAAAATACACAGACTTCAAGGCAAACAAACATAGCCCAAGTGAACCATAAATGAAACTGGGCTCCTTTTGCAGGAAGTTTTTATTGACACCTGGTGGTCAAAAAGGCAAATGGATTGTTTAGCAAAGCTGGACTGAGTATGCTCAATCGCTGTGATGTTCTATGTAACTCAATGATAGATGGGGGAGATGGGCGGTCATATAAATTTAAATAATAAATAAATAAATAAAATAGATGCCACCACCAGACACAGGACCACAGGAATGTTGTTATTTTGATCTTATTAGTATTACCTACATATGTTATATTTTAATAAGCTTCAGCAAGTTATCCTACTAATATCTGAAGTTGAAAAAGAAAAGCATACACAGCTCAGTCTTGTTCACCCATTCCTCTTATTTAGAAATCATCCATTTATCACAAATGCATTATTATCTTCATTGGATAAAACAGATTGTGAACTACTGATCCTACACACTGAAGCTGTGTTAGAATGTGACTGCATCCTATATTTGGAAGTTAGTGATCTATAGTGTTATTCCACTATTGCTGTAGTGATATATTACTAATAAAGATGGGCTCTACATTTTAACAGCAATGGTTGGATAATGCTCTCTATTGGTAGTATGGATAGCTTCTAGCTTAGAGAAGAATAGTCCTAATGAAGTTAATGAGCTTAATTTTACAGAACTTTATTTAAGAATGTTGCTATAATTACAGCCAGAATCATCAAAATCTACTGTAGATTCTGCAGAAACGCTTAATATGCTGAAGAAAAATCTGAGGCACTCATTATGTGAACATCCCTGCATTATTATTTTATGAGACCTCATCAAGCAGCTACCTGTAACTTTTAATGAGAGCAAGCATCAGAGTTTCTTGTTTCTTTTTTAATACTACAGCTATGTTTGAGAGGGTGAGGGTTAAAATTGTGTTATGCTTCATTAAGCTGAATTTTGAAAGATCTTTCTCTCTGAAATAATAACAAAAATGGGCAAAATTCTCCCCTGGCATCATGGAATGTTTCATGTAGGAGTTGTACAAAGAAACCCTGATCTCTAATTGACAAAATGCATTTCACAGTTAGAACTGCAAAAGGATTTGCAAACATCCCAGTTGGATTCTGAAAAACAACTGCCCGTGGTGCTTAAAATGTACATGGGGAAAAAACAAAACAAGAAAGGCTGGCCAGAATTAAAATAATCTTATTCAATAATCTTAAAGATAATAATGATTCAGTAAGACCATGGGATTTTTTCATTTAATTATCTGAATGGCAATTCATCTTGAAGCCTGGCAAAGTCCTTTTGAAGGTGAGCAGAACTTCAAAAGCTGTTTGTCAGATAACATTAAGGGAAATTATTGAAAGAAAAAAAAAGACAGTTTGAATGGATGAGCCCAAGTCACTTGTATGAACCTAATTAAACATGGATGGTAGCCAAAATTGTTAAAATCTTGCTGCTTCCCTGATCAGATTGGCAGAAGAGGGAAATAACAGGTCTTTGTTTATTTTTAACCAGATAATAATATTTATCTCATTTTTCACAATGCTCATTTTTCAAATAAATTTTAACAAATAACAAACGTGATATATGGTACTTTTGAGTAACCAATGTGCTTTATATCTATCATCTCAGTAATACTTATAAGCACCACATGAGAGAATCACTCTTGTCACTATTTTATAAGTAAATAGCGACAAGAGTGATTTTTGTAAAATAGCTAATCATCAGATTCATGGTGGAGGAAAGATCTGAGCATGTCCATGAAAAATGAAGGAAAGCATTGAGAAGGCATTGTAATACAATTGCACTAACTATTTATACTATAATTAATATTTTGACTGCTTCCAAATGGCTATGATAGTATACAAATAACTTGCAATAGGTTCTATATTAAGATGTACATGGTTAGTGGCAATGTATTTGAAATTCATTCCACCATGCTAGCTATTTTTGTAGAATTTTCTTGTTATGAATATTGTTGCCATGAATTCTTTATTCATTTCACAGAATACAGTCAAAGATTCCTAAAAATTACAAAAAATAGGGTGACATTTGCTTCTCTGATCATAATTGTCATTTTGTTACAATGTTTAAAACCTCCCTTTGCCCTGTGAACTAGCAATTTTTTAAAGTACAAAGTTAAAAGCATTTGACTTCTGAAAGTGTATCATCACTCCCATGCTTTAAAGATATAAGTTTAATTTAATTTTTTAATAATGTAAGGTGTAATCATGTTTCTCTACCACATTCCTTAAATTTAGGTATTCCTGATTATAAAAAGATTGAAATGTCTATATTAATAGCTAACTTTCACTTGTATAAAACTGTATAAACATAGTGCTATATTCTTAAGTAGGTATTTGCTTTAACTTAATGTTTTTAATATTCTTTAATTGCTTTCAATAAGCAATAAATTAAAGATTTGTATATTGGTCCATTTTTTAGAAAGCAATAATTTTATTAGCAGTAAATTAAATTACAAAGTTTCAAATTTGCCAGAGCTCATCTTCAGGCTGAACTATAACCAATCAAAATCTAAAATAAGGGAGTTGTGCAAGAAAAGAGAATAAGATTATAATAGTTATAAACTGGAAAGGATGGGACAGTTTGCAAACAGTATTAAATATTCCTGTGCAAAATATCTTGGTGTAATAATAAGAAGAATGAAACAAAGCAGTACAGAAGGTCTGTAAAGTGCTTTTAAGCTTTCCCTGAAAATGTATGCATCAATCAATATTTTTTGCATCTTTAAGAGCAGTACAGTTTTGAATTCTAGAGTTTAAGAGAAACAACAACCAACACTCCCCCTCTCATACCTTTGGATTTTGAATCAGAAATACTCTATATTAAAACCACAAATTAAGTATGGCCTTTGACTTCAGAAATTGTATCTATATTCATTCCAGGGAAGTAATAAATTTAAATAATACATTATAAAAATGTATAGACATAAACCACTGCACACTATTTAGTTCCCTTTTGTGTTTGATCTCTCTCTTTCTTGATGGGATTCTCATTTAGCTTATCAATCACCTGTTAGAAAAAAAACCAAATTGTATTGTTAAACTTGATGTCACAAATTTCTTCCATTGATTTATTAAAAATGTCCTCCATTACATTCAAAGCTAGGGGGAGAAGCAGAGGTTTGAAGACTCTTAAAACATCCATAAACAACCAAGAAAATAGCATATGTTTTAATGGTATATTTTGCCATTTTACGTAAATTATATTCCTTCACAATTTTTCAAAGGTTTTAAAAATGTCATGCTTGTTAACTGATCATGAGTAGTTATCTCACTTTAACCATATTTTTCAAAACATTTTTTTCTTCCTATTTTTAATAAAAATTAATCTAATACATCAGTTTTTCATGACAACTAAGGTAAAATTTATTTTTTTCCCCAATAAAGCCCAAATATTTTGAACCATCTTGAGTGCTTGAAAAATCACAAATTGTTACTATAATTGGAACTAGGTACTTCCCAGAGATACTGGGTAATCTGAAATTGCACCCACAATGAAAATATTTAATAACATTTTCACTCCATTCCACTCCATTCCACTAACATTCCATTCCACTAACATTGTTAGTGTTAACAAATATACCCAATGATATTTTTTTTAAAAAAAATCATTTCTTTTTTCTCCAGGATATCTACTTTAGCTGCATACTTTGAGACGTGTTCATTAATTGCTTGTTACATCACCAGTGACACAAAGTTAGTTATGTCTCTGGGAGCAATATTAGAAGGAATCTCCAAAGTTTAAATAGTTCACTGTACACGTCAGATTTACATTGGGGGTTTCAGTTAAAGTTAAAGCCTCCACTAGAGAAATAGGACTAGTTAATTTCTCACATGAAGCCACATTTCTTCAATAGTCTCACCAGAAGCCTTCCCTATTCAGAAGGTGGTGTTCCAAGCTGTTCCTTCTGTTTACAAGGTATATTATCTCCCCCCAAAATTCCAAGAACTGTAGAAGATAACATATTTAGTATTTCTGCTTATCATATCTCTTCACTAACTCTCCAAGGTGCAGAGTCCTGTAGTCTCAGTTGGACAGCTATATAAATGTCCTAAATAAATAATTAAATGAACTCAAGCATGTCTTGACAGCTCAATACAGACCAGATGCTTTAGCCACATCTAAGAAAACTGAAATGTTTTCTTTTTCTGATGGAGTCCAAATCTGAAACCAAACCTATGTTTTATTTGTATCAAAAATTAAAGAATATTTTTAAAGCTAAAAAATACTGACATTTATTATGCGTGGACTAAAGAATTGGAATATATGATAATGGAACACATATGGTTGCTAATCTCAAAGAATGCTAAATCAGTTTCATCAGATTTAAGACTGAAATTGATTCATCAAAAGATTCTATTTTGGGTCTATTGGATGCTCCAAACAACATATTTGAAAGGATGGACATCAGATTTTCTCTGTTGATCGTATAAAAATTTGAGGGGTCATTGTTTCATATGTTTTAGTCTTGTGAGCTACTGGCATACTTCTGGAACAATATTTTAATATCTATAAGCAAATTTGTGGGGAAAATCTCTTAATGTTAAATATGTCGATGGAACATTAAATTCAATTGAACATTGAATGTGCCTCAGGCACAATCTTTCCCCTATTTTCCTCCCTGCTTTGTCTTCTGTGCCTAGGAAGATTAAGACCACTTCACAAGCTCAACAGCAGCATGGTGATCTTAACGATCCTCCTTTAGATGATAAAGGGACTTAGAAATAACATCTCAAAATAACCATGACCTAGCCCCAGGTGTAAGGTCACACAGCCACCTAGAAACATATTTAAGGATTCCCTTACTAACTTTGCTCAGACTGAAGAAGCTCCTTGGATAAGGAGCGAAACGTTTCCACTGAGAAAATAGAAATCCAGTTGACATGATTCAAGCTACAGACAATTCCACCTGGATGACTGAGAACCTTCATAGAAACATTGAATTATGTTCTAAAACATAATACTTACTGATAAGACCATCACTCCCCAGTGGTGTCTACCCATCTCATTAGATCTAGCAGAACAGGCAAGCTCCAGGTCCCATCAGTGAGAGAGTGCCATCTAGCAGGACTCAGGGAGAGAGCCTTTTCTGCCATGGTGCCTGCCCTTTGGAACATCTCCCCCCCCCCCCAAGTTCAGACTTGCCCTGACCCTGCTGGCCTTTCACAAGGCATTAAAAACTTGGCTTTGCTGTCAAGCCTGGGGCCCTGATAGTGTGGGTGAGCCTGTTTTTTGGCCGAATTGACTGTGAGGTGTTTGATTATTCTTGGCTGCTATTTGTTTTGTTATTTATGTTTTTAATTATTAGTTGTGTATTAATTCGGTTTTTATTTTGCTTTAAGTGTTAGCCACCGAGAGTTATTTATGTGGCTGTTTTTCAGGAACTTTGGCTATATCAGGCATGGAGAATTGCAGAATTATTTTGAGAAACTGGAAAAGCATTATTATTTTGGATATTAAGTATTAGATTCAGGACATGTATAATATATCCATTTTGAAAAGGCAATTTTTCTGCAAATCAACAAATAACACAATATGCTTCCCTCTGGCACTGATTTCATGATAATTTACAACAGATTTTTATTCTTCTTTGATCTGAAATCTTCATGTATTATATAACATTTGATAAATAGATGATATGTTTAGATAATTTTTGTCCTTTTTGTTTTGTTGTTATTGTTTATAATTATTTATAGTATTTTAAAACTTTTGTTTATAGCTTGTGTTTGAATTTTTTTGTAGTTTTTGTGTATTTTCAAATTTGTAATAAAACAAAGTTTTAAAAAACTATGTCTAGTTGTCATGAAATTCTGCTGAAATTAGTGAGAACTATGTTAACTAATTATTAACTTACCCATTGATTTCAGTGGAAAATACATCTTTATCTATCTATATATTTATTTAGAAGTAGTCTTCCGTACAATAGGACTTGAGTAGATTAATTTAGCCTTGCAATCTGACTTACTGGGTTAAGATCTTGGTGTTTCTACTAGTTTATATGCAAATAACATGTAAAGTTAGTTAGTTTATGTTATTAATACTGAAGAATTCAAACTCAGAATCCAAGCTTACTTTTATTCTGTCAAAAGCTAAAGGAACAGTTTAAAATATATATTACAAATACTGTATACAAGAACCTTGGAGTCAAGAATTCAGCACTCTAGTTCTTTTCAGCCAATTGACTTAAATTTTGTAGAAAACTATGTCCTGTGACTTAGTTGGAATTAATCCATCAAAAGATTGCTTTTAGTATCTACTGGATACCATCTAGAATGTTTAATAAAGGATGGACTAATTATTATTCATGTTGGCATTGTAAGAAATTTTAGGTTGTTTTAACTCATATGTTATGGTCATGCCCTTCCCTAACCCCCCTTTTAGAGTAATGTTATACAATACATTGACAGAATTATTCACAAAACTCTGGTTTTTAAAGACATGTATATTGTATTATCTACTGACTACTTGGAATTTAACATGTTCAGAACAAAGATGGGTTGTTCGTGCTCTAATAATAGCAAAAAGAATAATCCTCAGGAGATTCATACTATAATTCCAGATATAAAGGATTAGCTTTCAGAGATGTGTGACTTAGCAATTTTTGAGAAACTTATATATTCGGTTAATCAGAAAAGATCACATTATCTTTCCCTTTGGAAAACATTCTTGGGCAGGCTTGGGCAGCATTGAAAGCTTAGGGTTTTGGATTTGTTTTTTTTTAAGACTTACAAGATGAGGTAAAATCAGGATATAGTTGTAATCACAGGAGTTATTGTTGTTGCTGTTATTTTTATGTATTTTTTGTTGAATAATGTTTTTCTTTCTATGAGTATTTGTGTATGATAAATTGTTTTTACTTTATTTTGCATTATTTTATATTTCTTTGTTTGACTAATAAAAACTGTAAAAATACTATTTTATATACAATATTGTCAAACATTCTGAGTAAGAAGAACATCTTTATTTCTAAAGAAGCATATCATCTGAAATTAAATAAGTAAAGCCAAAAAATAAATCATGATACATTCAATTTTTGAAGTGTTCTTTGCTAGTATTATTGTAAACTAGATAATTTGTTCTTAACTTCAGTGTGGGACTCTATAGCAATTTTAATTTTCTTCTTTTCTATATTCTACATACATCTTTCTGATCATAAGCTGGTATAAACCTGTCTAGCACATCAGGAAAAAAATGAATTATTGTAAAGGTCTTCCATTTATTGCTTCATTATGTATTATATAGATTTTTATGCAGAATATAATGGGAATATAAAATGATATAAATAAATCAGTGACACTTTGAAATTCAACATCTGTCCCTGGTGTTCCTAAGGATAATTTAGTTTACTCAGACATAATCTCATGCTTCATTAAAATACATGTAAACTATGACTTCCTGAAGGTGAAATCAGTGAACAGGCTCCAATGGAGAAAACAATTTTTGTATATTTTAAGAGCATTTGATCTTAACAGGAAATGTATATGAACAATGAGATGTTGGAAAATTTTCTCACACTGAAATAATTTTGGATATTAAAATATATTTGCTGTAGCTCTCAGCTGCCAAATAACCATTAGGGTATTTTGAACACTGAATAATATTATACTGTATCTCTAATGATTCTTAGTATCTACAGAGAAGACATGTCAGATTTCAGATTCAACCAAATTAAATAACCCTGCTATAGATATATATGTTTGTGTACATGTATGTCTTAGTATCTATTTCTTTTTACCTAGTAATTTATAACTTGCAATAATAAATGATTTGGTATTATTTTGCTCTTCTCCACTGGATCCAGAAGCTAAGAAAGGTTAGTATTTGGGTGAGAAACCACCACTGAATTCTGGGCAGCTTGTTAGGGAGGGAGCAGCACTTTTTATGGCTTATCTTAACATATCTCAGGGACAGGCATAAATAAATAAGCAAGCAAGCAAACTCAATGGATACAAAAATTATGACTGTGATAGTGGCACTTTTAAAAAACTAGGGGAAGGGAAGATAGAATGGTGTATTTTATTTATTTATTTATTTTTCAAATTTATATAGCCGCCCATCTCACAAACAAGAGACTCTGGGCGGTGTACAAAGAGCTAAAACAATCAATAAATACATTAAAAATATTAAAACCCAATTGAGTATGGGGAGAAAGGACATGGTTAGCAAACTGAACTGGAACATGCCATATTACAAAATTGTGTTCCATTTGTCTTAGGCATAAAAGGCACTGAGTAAGATTTATAGCTTTGTATATGCATATCTTTTATCTAGCAGATATGAGCAATCTAACAGCAGAGGGAGAGTTCACACCAAAGATTTTTGCTTTGAATAAAGTAAAGGAAAAAAGAAGCAAGGAGGTTCAAAATAACTATTTCCCAACCCAATCTATCTCATGCAATTGCTATTATGGAGATAAAATCGAGCTCCAAAATAAAAGGTAATATCTAAATAAAATAATAATAGTGAAGCCTTCCTTGTTTGAGGCAGATAAAGGTCTTAGTAGTATCTGCCAATACCCACCCATATTAAAGGATTTAATAGCCCCACATTCTGTGGCACACTATAGGGAACACCTAGTTTTTCAGGTAGATAATTAAAACTGTACAACTACTATAATACAAAGTAACTGGATCACGGTAAAGGAAACAAAGGGGATGTTTTACAGTATACTGTGCTCTAAGTTCAGATATATACTGTACATTGTCTTGTATCCAAAGTGTTTTTAAAAGGAAAACATCTAATAACAACAACAACAACAACAACAATAATAATAATAATAATAGGTCCACATTACCTGAGGGACTGTCTCATCCCCATTACATCAACCCATCCCACCTGTTCAGGCAGAGAGGACATGTTGCGGGTCCCGTCTCCAAAAAAATGTCATTTGGCGGGCCCCAAGAAGAGACCCTTCTCTGCCGTTGCCCCTGCCCTATGGAATACTCTTCCCCCAGAGGTGAGGTGAGCCCCCACTCTCCCAGCCTTCTGGAAAGGAGTGAAGACCTGGCTCTGCCATCTTGCTTGGGGCATGAAGAGGAGTAACCAACCCTGGAGGTGATTAGCACCTTGAAGACGCTCCCTGGAAGAAATAATAATAATAATAATAATAATAATAATAATAATAATAATAATAATAATAATATTATTATTATTATTATTATTTAAATTTGTATCACCGCCCATCTCCTCCGTACCAGGGAACTTTTGTTAAAAGTTATTAAGAACTTTTTACCATCTACCTCTTGGAACATATTATTTATTAAAAAGATTGTTTTTATTGTATTGCTTTATTGTTTGCATGTTTGCGTGTATTTTAACTAATGTTTTATTCCTATTTTATGTAAACCATCCAGAGTCGCTCTCTGAGTGAGATGGGTGGTGAATAAATTTGATAAATAAATAAATAAATAAAAATAATAAATACCATCAGTCAATTGCAAAAGCGAGCTTTACTTGAAACAGCTTACATCCTGCAGCGATACCTTTAAGACCATCAAACAACAACATCTGCCTATCCCAGGTCCTTGGGAAGGACTCAATAAGTGGATAAAAATGCCAAATCTAGTCTAAACATCTGGCTGACTGTGTGACCAACCATAATTTAAACTCTCAGTGACTCTGGGTGGCTCACAACAATAAAACCAAAAAAAAAAATTACAGCAAAACAAAAAATTAAGGAAAAAAGATAGCAACTGAGTTGAAGTGAGGGGTCTCACTCTCCCTCGTTGAAGGCCTGGGTGAAGAGCCAAGTCTTCATGGCTCTTCTAAACAACACGTTTAAACAGAGTATTTATCAATGAGTACTACAAAGCAATTAATCAAAATCCCTATCTTTTATAGTTGGTCTCAACAGCCTTAACTGATGATGAAGTGCAAAAAGAAAAGCACCTGCTTTTCTAGTCTATTATTTTAGAATTTAGAAGATCTGCACGAAGTAACACCGGAAGCGATCGCTTGGTTAGCTGAACTGGACATCCAGTTATGAGACTATTCTGTATCCCTGCAGAAGTTTACATATAATTGTGTGGACTGTGTGTGTTTATTTGCTTTCTCTTCTGTCATGTATTCATCATATGCTATATATATTTTAGAATTGTGACTTGTAAAGATATGGAACTTAGATGCATTTCTTTATTAGTTTTAATGATTCTCCTATAACATAATCCATTATGTATATAAAATTATGCAGTGCAGATCATTTAAAAATATTGACTCCATTTTTACTGCCTAATTTGGCAGAGGAGTGTTCCATTATGTCAAGCTTTCCTATGCTTTTAAATTTAAAATCCATATATTTAAAAATACATAGAAAAATTTATGTTGGTTAGAAAATCTGTTGGTGGTGGGGGCTATATTCATCGTTTTGTTAAGAAGGTAATTAAAGACATCTCTGATTTGAAATATTTGCTATACCTAATGAACAAATTAATGAAAACTCCAGCATTAACTCACAGAACAGGGTTTTTTTAAGAAATAAGGAAATTATCCCAGTTGCTCCTTTTCCATTGGTTAACGCACAATCTTTGAAGCACAAATAATCTGTTTTTAGAAAAGGGGAAGAATGGGATTATATACTTTAGATGAATGTATCAACCATTTGCTTAGCATTATTTAGAAAATTGTAACTCATGTTTTAATTGAAAAAATCTCAAAAGTGGGAAAAATAACTAAAATTACAATATATTGGAAATATACTGTATCAACAAAAAAACCCAGTAATCTTCCTCTTTATATATTATATTTTATTAATCTGGTTGCTTAACTATGTGAGGACTTCAGATAACCACTGTCAGCCAAATGATATTGGGTTCCTGCAGGTGGAACTCTTTTAGCCATATGGTTTCTATATACAGTAAGCCAAGATCCTGTAGTACTAGTGTTTTGGCTCACGTAGAAGGCAATATGAACATAGCCATATGTGCAGCCATATATTTAGGCTGAATGCTTAAACATTTACAGGATAATGACATCACTTGAGAATGTCAGCAGGGGTGGAACTTCTCTGAGAAAGCTCCAGATTTAGTAAACCTGAATGGGGTGAATAGTAAACTGAATGACACAGAACAGCCTTTAGCTGCACCAAAAATTCACAAGCATAACTGTTAGCCTAGGAGGAAGTAAGTTGTATTCAATATAGAGTTATGATCAACATTTGATGACATGGAATGAAAAATTACCCAATTACTGAACAAAAAGCATTAATTAAAGTGATTTCATTAATAGTTTGTGCATATAATAGACAATACTACTTCAACTCTACAACACATATTTTAACCCTGTTTTTCCATGTTGAACACACACTGTAATATCCTGCACCATACTGGAGCTCTGTCAGACAATTTGATCTTGGAACTAATATTGAAAATGAGAATGAAACATTTGAAGATCTGCCTTCATGTAGATAAGCTTTCAGTAATATCAGACATTAATTAATTATTATATCATCTCAGACATTTATTTATTTATTTATTTATTTATTTATTTAATTTGTATGACCGCCCATCTCCCCCCATGGGGAACTCTGGGCGGTTCACAATAAATAAGTTAAAATAAAATCTAAAATATCTAAAATCACAGTTATACAAAAAATACATATTCTAAAATCCAGATGGTGATGGAATAATTAAAAGAAGGACAATTATAAAATTAGGGGATTAACCAACCCCATGAGGAACTATCCCTTCCTCCTTCCCATGCCAGGCGGCAGAACCAGGTCTTCAGCTCTTTCCTAAAGGTCGGGAGGGAGGAGATCTGTCTCAACTCTGGGGGCAAGCTGTTCCATAGAGTGGGCGCTACCACAGAGAAGGCCCGCCTCCTAGACCCCATCAAATGGCATTCTCTAATTGATGGGGTTCGTAGCAGGCCCTCTCTGAATGACCGGGTGGGGCGGGTCGATAACATGGGGATAAGACGGTCCCTCAGGTATTCTGGCCCCATGCCATGTAGGGCTTTAAAGGTGATAACCAACACCTTGAATTGTACCCGGAAGCAAACCGGCACCCAATGCAGCTCGCGGAGCAGCGGTGTTACATGTGCGGATCTTGACGCACCTAAAACTGCCCGCACGGCCGCATTCTGCACCAGCTGTAGTTTCCGAATAGTCTTCAAGGGTAGCCCCATGTAGAGCGCATTGCAATAATCTACATGGGAGATGACGAGAGCATGAGTGACTGTACGGAGGGCGTCGCGATCCAGGAATGGGCGTAACTGGCGCACTAACCGAAGTTGTGCGAAAGCCCTCCTAGCCATGACTGCCACCTGCTCTTCAAGCAGGAATCGTGAGTCTAGAAGGACCCCCAGATTACGCACCGGTTCCGAATGGGGTAGTTCTACCCCATCGAGAACCAAAGATGATAATTTCCCAGAAGACGCTAAGCCATCAATCCACAGCCACTCGGTCTTACCAGGGTTCAATTGAAGCCTGTTGTTCCCCATCCAGGCCCTCACAGCCCCCAGGCACTGGGACAGGGTGGTCACTGCATCACTTACCTCACCTGGGATGGAGATATACAATTGAGTATCATCCGCATACTGAGATGAGATCAGTCTCTTTATGATTAATCTTCCCACTTATCAATCTCAGATTAATTGACCTAACATTTTCTGGATCTTCTTTTTCTACAATTTTGAAGCTTGGGGAAACATTCTTGCCAACTCTCCCCCAAACCCGTTATCTGGAACTCCACCATTTCTCCAGGATTTTTCAAAAATAATATATAATGGTTCAGCCAGACCATCAGCTATATTATTCATTACCATGGGAACCAACTCATTTAGTCCTAGAGATTTAAATTCATTCAAAGAAAAGGTATATTCCCTGACCATATCTCTATGAATCTCACACTTCACTCCTGCCCCTTCATCTACTGTAGCTCTTCACAATTGCCTGGTGTCACACATACTTTTGAGTTGGAAAATATCAAACAAAAGGAGTTATGTCAAGAAACGTGCTGAAAGCAACAGAAAGAATATGTTAAAAACTGGTTATCTTTAGTCTCGAAAAAAGATCTGAGTTCTATATGATCATACTCTTCAAATACCTGAAAGGATATTGCATAAAGCAAGGTTGAGATTTATTCTCTCTCATTCCAAAATGCAGGACACAGAATAATGTATTTAGGATTCTGACTGATTGTTAGGAAAAGCTGCCTAACAGTAAGAGCAGTTGGACACTGGAAGCTGTTACCCAGAAAGGCAGTAAGCTCCCCTTCATTGGATATGTTCAAGTGGAGACTAGAATGCCATCTTTCCATGTTGCTTTAATATGGGTTCTTGCATTAAGCAGGAGGTTGGATTCATGGTTTATATAGCCCTCTACAATTCAATGATTCATAAAATCTGAATAGAAATGTGTGTGTGTGTGTGTGTGTGTGTCCATTATATGAGCTCTGGTGGAAAAGGAGAAATAATTGCATACAACTGCACCCCCCCCCCAAAAAAAAGTCCAAACTTTATCCTTAGTTTTGAACAAGGAAGGCATTCAAAGAGTATTACTGTTTATTGATTTGAGAACAAGCATTAAAAAAGCAAAACTAAAATGCTTGATGTTTACAAAAGAACCTAGTGTAATCTAACTTGTGTGGTTGCTGTAGTGCTGAATGAATTCGATCATTTAAATATTTAGTTTAAGTATAGCAGTTCTCAGCAATACTAATTTAGCTTAGGAGTTGAGTCCCAGGGAAGGTGTTAAATGTGACATAAGGAAAGGAATGAAAAGTTCTCCTCTGAAGCATCTAGCAATGGCAAAAGTATCATTAGAACAAAGGATCTACATGGCTGCTGCAGGCAGTGACCTCAAATGTCAGCTGCTAATTGGATTCAGAGTGAAGAGGTACCAAAACCATTCTTCCTCATTACAACCAAAATGAAATTCCTTGGTTTGGAATCTAAAACAGTGTTGTGTTTGTTGGTGTGAACTTTTGGCAGTGATGTCTTAGTGAGCCAGATAGTTAATGCCCAGCTATGCTAGAAAGTGACTGCTTTTTTTTGAGTGTGTCACAGTTGAATTATGGAACAAAGCAAAACTGCAATGTTTATTTCTCCGTAATATTGTACTACCTGAAACTCTGAGATGCATACACAGAATTAAATGTGATAATACACTGTGTTTTGACAAAGGCTAATCAATATTTCTTGATTTCTTGTTGTGGATTTCATTTTCTTTTGTATCATTTCCAGTCTTTCTTACACAGTGTTTTTTTCCCTAAAATAACAGCCCAGAGACATTTTTATCTACAAGAACACTACTTAAGATGATTGCAGTGAGATAGGTGGTCCACTGTTCCTTCAGTTTCTTTGCAGAGATGGCATTTGCTGTCTGTCTTCTCAGTTCTGTCTTTATATGCATTTGTTTTTACGGCTTGGTCTTGTGCAGCCAGAATTAGCCCATCTGTCTCTTTCTTCAACTTTCCTGCTCTTAGCCATTGCCAGGTCTTGTCATTATCTGCTTTGCCTGCTAGTTTTTAATGTACTGACCATGTAATGCTTTGCCTTGCCATGTCTCTTTTCCAATCTTCTTTTGGTCTTTCAGTTTGGTCTCCTTGGTATTCAGTAAGCCTTCGTGGTGTACTAGCTTCAGTGCATCTTCTTCACTGTCCTTCAGATATTCTTCCAATGCCTTTTTTTCTTCTTCAACTGTCTGGTATACTTGCAACATTCCATGCCCACCTATGCTCCTTGGTAAATAGAGTCTGTTAACAGGGATGGGGCGTGGTGGCTCAGCGGATAAGATGTCAGGCTTGTCGATCGGAAGATCGCAAGTTCAGAGGTTTGAATCCCTAGCCCCGCATGATGGAGTGAGCTCCCGCACTAGCCCCAGCTCTTGCCAACCTAGCAACTCGAAAGCATGCAAATGCAAGTAGATGAATAGGTACCACTTCAGTGGGTAGGTAACAGCGTTCCACGTGCGTCATGCCGGCCACATAACCGTGGAAGCAACTTCGGACAACGCTGGCTCTTCAGCTAACAAACGGAGATGAGCACCGCCCCCTGGAATCGGACACGACTGCACAAATGTGCGAGGGGAACCTTTACCTTTACCTTTTATGGATGAAGGGCATGATTCCTTGACATTATTTTTCGGGTCTTCCTCAAGGGTTTCCAGGGTTTCCAGTTCAGCTTGAGTCCAGTCCACTATTCCAGCTATATATCTAATGACTGGAATTGCCCAGGTGTTAATTGCCAATGGTATTTCCTCCACTGAATTTGGACTTTAAGATCTTCTTCACTCTTCTGATGTATTCACTACTAACCTTCTTCTTGACTCTTGACAAACATACATCAAGTGTGCTTGATGCTGTCAGCCTAAAGGATGCCCAGGTATTTGTAGTGATCTTCTTCATCCAGACTTTTGATTTTATTTCCATAGGGAATCTTGATTCCTTCAGTTTTCACTATTTTTACCCTGCTGATGGTAAGGGTGGCACATTTGTCCAGTCCAAACTCCATTGCAATATCGTGGCTGTACTGTATATTCGGACAATGTTGAGCAGTGATTCCATTTCAGATGGTGTTTTTCCATACAGCTTGATTTCTGTTTATATATCGTGGCTTGTCCTGCTTGTGTTGGTGGAGGTTTTGTTCACACCTTGGGAGTTCCTGGATTGGGCTGTTGTTTGTTGTTTGATTGATTGACTAAGTTAATAGTTCCTAGATTAAGGTATAATGTACTGTTTGATTGTTCATCTGGTGTTAATCCTGGCGTTAATATTTGCATATCTGGGTGTTGATTGCTGGAGAGGAGGTGTTCTGGTCTTTTGGCTTTTCTATTGTCTCTTATGAATGATATGTAAATGTTGTTTACCTCTATGTGTCTGTTGATGGCTGCTTTGTCTGAGTGCCAAGCTTCCAGGAATTCTCTAGCGTTTTTGGATTCGGCTTGGTTTAAGATGCTCACAGTTTCCCAGTTGAAATCATGGTTGAGTCTGTCAATGTGTTGTGAGATTAAGGAGTTTTCATCGTGTCTTCTGACTGCTAGTTGGTGTTCGTGGATGCGCTCTGCCTGTCTGTCCTACATATTGGTTGTTACAGTCCTTACACTGTATGTTGTAGATAACTCCTGCTTTTTCTTCTTGGGCTACTGGGTCTTTTGGGTTACTTAAAATGTTTTGAAGGGTTTTGGTTGGTTTATGTGCTACAGTGATACCGTGTGGTTGTAGCAGTCTGTTGGTAGTTTCTGAGATGTTTCTGATGTATGGTAGTGTTATCCTTTTTATAGCTTCTGTTGGTTGTGTTGTAGTGGGTTGAGTGGTCAGGCACTTTTTGATAAAGTTAAGTGGGTATCCATTTTGCTGGAAGTTGCTGTATAGATTACCTGTTTCCTTTTTCTGGTGTTCTGGGTTGCTGCAGTGCGTTAGTGCTCGTCTGAATAATGTTCTTACACAGCTCCTCTTGTGGGAAGTTGGATTGTTGCTTTGGTAATGGAGCACTTGGTTAGTGTGGGTAGATTTCCAGTAGACTTGTGTTTCTAGCTTCCTCCAGTTGTTCCTTTTTTATTATGACGAAGGTGTCATCTACATACTGGATCCATACTTTGGGTTCTATAAGTGGGAGTACTATCCTTTCTAGATGCTGCATTACAATCTCTGCTATGAGTCCCGAGATTGGTGATCCCATGGGTGTTCCTTTGATTTGTTGGTATATTTGTCCATCGAACTGAAATTAGGTAATGAGTCAGAGGTCGATGAGGTCCATGATTCTGGGTATTTTTATCCACGTGCATTTGAATAGGTTGGGTGTGTTTTGTAGAACTGCTGCCATTGATTCTTTCACTGGTGCTGGGTCTATGGATGTAAAGAGTGCTGTGACATCGAATGACACCATAATTCCATCTTCTTCTATTTTTACATCTTTGATTTTCTGGAGGCACTGTAGTGGGGAGTTGATAGAGTATTCATTCTCCTCTGTGAGATGCCCAAGTTTTTTTGTAAGCTCTTTAGCTATGTTGTATGTGGGAGTCCCTGGTAACAATACAATTGGTCGAAGCGGTATGCCAGGCCTGTGTATTTTGGGGCATCCATAGAAGCATGGGAGGATAGGTCCACTGATTTTCATCTGCCTCTGTTCTTATTTTGTGATTTGACCGTTCTTGGTAAGGTTGTGAAGAGTTCTTTTGACCTGGTTGTCTAGTTTCTGTATAGGATTGGTGTTTACTGGGTGTAGGTTTCTTTGTCCTCAAGTAATTCTTTGGCCTTTTGTTGAGGACAAAGAAACCTACACCCCAGTAAACTCATAGCAGAGATTGTAATGCAGCATCTAGAAAGAATAGCACTCCCAAGTATACAACACAAAATATGGATCCGGTATGTAGATGACACTTTCGTCATAATAAAAAAGGAACAACTGGAGGAAACACATGAATCCATCAACAACATCTTCAATGGAATAAAATTCACAAGAGAAGAAGAGAACAACAACACACTACCTTGCTCTTCAGCTTCTTTTATTTCATCTGTTCTAGCTTGCTTGCATCTGATCTTAGCATGCTGATCTTATTTTCCACTGATCTTCCATTTTGGTGATGCACTGCTTGGTTTTTTTTCTTGTTTGTTGATGTTGCATCCAAGATCTTCAGCAATAACTGCAGGTGTGCTGTACGTTAATTTTTATTTTAATATTAATATTAAACTTAATAATGAATTATTATTATTATTATTATTATTATTATTATTATTATTATTCTCCCAGAACCCTAAGTGAATCAGTGTCATATGTATTTCTGGGGGATGCTATGGCAGTCTCCTTGGTACATTACCCAAAATTTTATTGATCTTTCAGTCTAGACAACAATTCTCAGGTGAGTCTGTTGATTAGAAGAAATTTGATTTATTTGTTCAAAGGGCTGTGATGTTTGATTTGATTTATTTAATGACTTCATTTTCCTTGGTACCAATATCTCTACAGGGGGTTGTGTGAAAAGTATCAGTAGCTGAGAAAATAAATAATATGGCCTCTGGGTCTTCCAAAAACCAGGAAATTAGAATGTAAGATAGGGGGAAGA
This sequence comes from Charina bottae, assembly GCA_023362775.1. Lineage (NCBI taxonomy): Eukaryota > Metazoa > Chordata > Lepidosauria > Squamata > Charinaidae > Charina > Charina bottae. The sequence continues at coordinate 932,619 of JALMGJ010000008.1, forward strand.
GATGCCCTTGTTTTTGATGCAACATGGCTCCTTTGTGACTAATTTTTTATTGTGTTATTGTATTATTGTATTATATTATTTATTGTATTATTTATTATTTTGTGACTAATAATTTTTATCCTGCCTCATCATCTTTTGCCACTGACTGTTCCAAGCATAATGTCTTTCTCCAATGATGTTGATCTCATGATATGACTGAAGAATCTAAGTCTAAGTTTTGTTATTTTTCCTTCTAGTGACTTGTCTGGTTTTATGCACTTCAACACTTCTTTATTCGTTATCTTTGCAGTCCAAGGGATTCGCAAGAGCCTCCTCCAACACCATAGTTCAAAGGAATCAATTTTCCTTCTATCCAACTTTTTCATCATCCAACTTTCACAGCCATAAGCAGTTATGGGGAACACGATAGTGCAGACTAGTCTACACTTAGTTGTCAAGATGACATCCTTGCTTTTCCAAATTTGATTCATACTCATCATTGCTGTACAACCCAGCATGATTTGGCATTTAATTTCTTGGCTACATTCGCCATTTTTATTGACCACTGATCCTAAAAAGGTGAATTCTTCCATGCATTCCACCTCATCTTCATCAGTTACTATTTTGATGTTTCCATTCTTTGCAGTTCACATGAGTTTGGTCTTTTTGATATTCAGAAAGAGGCAAAACTTCCCGCTTTCTTCTTTGAGTCTCATCATTAGGTGCTTTAGGCCTTCCTGGGTTTCTGAGATGAGGGTTGTATCATCCGCATATCTAAGGTTATTGATGTTTCTTCCACCAATTTTTACCCCAATTTCTGATTCGTCTAGCTCCAGTTTCCTGATGATCACTTCAGTGTACAACTTGAATAAGGAAGGTGACAGAATGCAACCTTGTCGCACACCTTTCTCAATCTTGAACCAATCAGTGTCACCATATTGAGTTCGTACAGTGGCTTCCTGATTTACATACAGTGATTTCATCAACTACACTAAATGTAGTGGCACCCCAAGGTCTGCTAGGGCTCTCCATAGATTGTCATGATCAACACAATCAAAAGCTTTCCTGTAGTCGATGAAGCACATATAAATATTCTTTTGATATTCATGACATTTTTCCATTATCCATCGAACATTTGCAATGTGATCACAGGTGCCATGGCCCCGTTGGAAACCAGCTTAGACATCTGGCAGTTCCCTTTCGATGATTGGAGCCAGGTGTTGTTGTATGATTTTCAGTAGAATCTTGCTAGCGTGAGATATGAGAGCAACAGTGCGGTAGTTAGTACACTCCTTTGAATCCCCCTTTTTTGGCAATGGAATAAACACTGTTTCCAGTTATGTGGCCATGTGGTGGTTTCCCAAATTTTCTGGCACAAACCTCTGATAATTGCAGTTGGTACTGGCCTTAACAATTCAGCAGGGATGTTGTCAACTCCTGTGGCCTTGTTGTTTTGCAGATGGTCCATTGCCCACTTGACTTCTTCATCAAGGATGGCTGGTTCTAGTTCTGTTTCCTTATCCTCCTCTCTTTGATGTTGCTCCCCTGTACTAGTAGCATACAGCTCTTCCGCATATTCTCGCCATCTATTCATGACACCTTGTTGGTCGGACAATTCTTTCCCTTGCTTATCCTTGATTATACTTTTGCGAGCCTTCAACAGTGCCCGAATCTTTTTGATTTGTGCAAAAGCATTCCTAGTGTGTCCTTTTGTATAGTCTTCCTCTAATTGTTTGCAATGTTTCTCCCAGTAAACTTTTCTATCTTTCCTTGCTGCCCTTTGGAAAACAGCTTTCAATCTTTTTACTTCTACATGATTGCCCACTGCTTTAGCTGCCTTTCTTTTCTTGGCTATTTGGATGGTATTCTCTGAGAGCCATCTACACCTTTTCTCTGCCTTCTTGTGTGGTATGTAATCATCTGCTGCGCCAATGATAAGCGATTGAACTTCTTGCCATAGTTCATCATGCATTTTCTCAGCAGTGTCCAAAACTTCAAACTTATTTTTAACTTCAATTGCATATGTGGAAGGAATTTTGGTGATGTCAAACTTTTTGGTGGTGTTGTCCTCTTGATGTTACAGAGTTTGACTTTGATCTTGGCCACCAGCCAAGTTCATGGTCTGAGCCACAGTCTGCACCTGGATAAGTTTTGACTGCCAGAACTGAGCCGGTCCAACGTTGATTGCATAGGACATAGTCTATTTGATTGCGATGAAGTCCATTAGGTGAGGTCCATGTGTATAAACGACGCTTATGCTGTTCAAAACATGTATTCATGATTTGAAACTGGTTTTCTTGGCAAAATTGTACCAATCAATCACCTGCCTCATTTCTTTCTTCCAGCCCAAAACTTCCAGTGATTCCTACCTCTGTTTGGGTGCCGATTTTTGCACTGAGATCGCCAAGTAAGTAAATAATGTTTTTTCTTGGGATTGTCCTCAGCGTAACTTCAATAGTGGCATAAAAATCCTCAATTTCTGGCTCATTTGCATCAGTTGTTGGAGCATAAACTTGGACAACGGTGATGTTGATGGGTTTAGCATAAATTCTGATTGTCATTATGTGATCGTTTACTGTGGAAAAGCCTTCTACTGCTTGGGCCAATTGTTTGCTTGCAATGAATGCCACTCCATTCCTATGCATGTTGTCATGTCCTGAGTAATAGATGGTAAAATCCTTGGACTGAAAATAGCCATTGTCTGTCCAGTGTAATTCACTAATGCCAAGGAGGTCAATTTTTAACCTGACCATTTCTCGTTTTACAATATCTAATTTACCTTGACTCATTCCTCTGACATTCCAAGTTGCTATTCATTGTATTTTTGTGCAGCACAGACCCTTGCTTTCACTATTGGTAGCATCAGCACCTGAGGTTCCTACTGGATTTTCCCCAGGCGCATCATAAAATCCAGCTACTTGCTATAGGTCCTTGCTCTTCCTCAGTCATTTGTTGGGTACCTTCTGGCCTGAGGGTCTCACCATTGGGCACCATATTGAAATAATTTGAGAGCCTTTTCATGGAATTTTCTTGGCAAAAATTTTTACAAGGTAGGTTGCCAGGTCTTTCCTTAACCCTCCCCATTTACCCGGCTTGGGACCAGCATGTACACCTGGATGAACAAGTGCACATGGCTGGGTTTAAGACACATATCATGCTGTAAAATAGACTATTTGTTACAAATCACATTTTACTAATTTCAAAAGTAGGTTGGAATAAGAAATATGCAAACTCTGTTTACTTTGTATCATCTTATACAGCTGGCAGGCTTGACTGAAGTTAATTGATTTGAATTTTTCAAAATAATCTTTATAGATATTCCATCCATAAATCCACTGAGTGCATTCATTACTGGAAATGTTATTCAACTGAATTGTGAACTCAGATTTTATTTGCCAGAAGCAGTTTGAATATAATATTTGTAGATTTATTATGATCTACTAAAGGCAGTAGGATATCACTTCTTCTTCACTCTCACATCATACCAACATTTGCTTTCTGTATTTGAATCAAAATGATTTGTTCCAGAACAGGTTTTCTTTTCATCTATTTTTGTCTCTTAGAAAAATAGTTCTCTGATGATCAAATTATAATGCATATTGCCCATAATAGGTGAATCAGTGAAAGTTGTTTTCCCAGTATTCAGGGTTTTATGGACATATCTATTACTTCAGCAATCTGCGTTCGAACACTTCTGTTATCTAATTTTTATCAGTCGGATGTTAATACCTGACTATTTTGCGTTTACTTTTCTTTCCTTTGAAAATCTTTGTTGATTTGATTGGTCATTGAAGCGAAATAAGGAAAGTAATTTATGTGTGGCATTTGAAAACAGTCTCCTGATTGTTCTAATCTCACCAATATCTAGTGTAATACATGTTTAATCTGAAGCAAACACCTGTTGCCTTTAATGGGATTAGTGGGGTGCATGTTCTCCTACATGAACTTGTTCATATGCATATCGGATCACTAAAATCCTCTGGCTCATTTCAACAATTCCTAAAATACCCTTGGTTAAGTAAGAGAAGCAGCTGTGATTACCATTACCCTCTAGGACCTATAGGTCATCAATGACCTCACTGCCTGTGACAGATGATAATGTCATATATGGTGTCTATATCACAGTAATGTCTCTTTCCCTCCTCAGTTTTCCTCTATCTTCTTTGTTCTTAACAAGGACATGATGACAGAAAAAGAAAATTTCAGCTGATGTATGTGCCTTGCTATCTCATTAATGGCCTTTTGTCATAATGTAAAATTCTGAATAAATATTTCTAATACTTTGGTTGGTAATTGTCTTAATTATTAACTTATTTGTTTGGTTTATCTATTGCTTCTCTTAGGATTTTTAAGATAATTATTGTTATTTAATATTTCAATTGACTAAAATAAAAATATTTTAAATTATTAAATAGTAGATGAATCATATTTCAATCTTATTTTCTCTCATTTTAGTTCCTTTTCAAGTCACCTTTCTGTATGGCAGAACAATAATGATATTTTGCTTTTATTTCTTTCATGTGAGAACAATTCTGGGATTTTAAAACCATAACATATTAAACTCCTCAACTGTATGTTTCTGTTTACTATGTTTTCAGGTGAAATTTTTGTATTGCCATTACAACTGAGATTTTCACCACAGTTTTTCCAAGATAGAGCTGGAATGTGTAGGTACAGTTGGATTCATAGGATACATATGAAAATATTATCATAAATTATAAAATTGTCATAAGAAATGAAAAGTTATTTTTTTAGAGGAATTTTATTAAATTTAAAGCAGATAAAAACTACAAAAAAGCAAAAAGCTGCAAAAAAGAAAAAAAACTAAAAAAGTGTGAAAACACAAGAAGAAATTTTTTTAAAGATTACATAAAGTGACTTCTGACTTTTAACAGCAAGAATATATAGCAATTTCCATAATCAATCCCTTACTCTATATCAAACCAAACTCACATTATTTCTATAAATCATTCCATTAGTACATATAAGAATCACTAAATACAATTGTTCCCTCCCCTAATATTAAAAAAAAGAAAATATATAAACCTCCTAATCAACTTCCCCCCCAAAACAACATTTATTTAATTATTTCCTTCCTACCACTATTCTATACGTTTCTGTCCACTATAATAAAGATCAAACTAAAAAGCATATAAATTGTCTGCTCTTATAATTAATAATACTACAATTATAACAATCTTAATCATATTAAACCTGAAACCAAGCATTTAATATTATACCTTATTAATCTTAATCCAAATCCTTAAAAAGAAATGAAGTCAAACAAGCCTTAAAGACAATCCAGATAAACTTTCTTAAATCCTTACCCCGCTTCAAAGTAAACCAAAGCATTTACATATCTCCACAGTACACACAAGGCATTTTTCATAAAAAACTCAGACAGCCCAACTGCCCCCCTTAAAAACCCCAAGCTCTCAGCAGAAAACCTCCCATAGATAACAACCTCTTCCTTTCCATAACCTTCCATCAGAAAAACAATTCCATTTATGGTTAGCAATACAGTCTGTTCCTTTAATTTCTTCAACCCGACAATCCAGTCTGTCTGGCATTTCAACAAAAGCCTTGATCTCACTGTCAAGGCGAACATTTCTATCATTAATCACTTCCATTTCTTCCATGACATCCCCAGGCAGATGACACATTTTAGAACTGATGTTTTCTACAATGTCCTGAATATCTTGCATAATAACTTGACAGGAATCAAAGAGAATCTGTTTAAGCTCAGAACGGAAATCTGAGAGCGCCTGTTGAAGTCTTCCATGTTTCAGGCAGTAGATTATGGTGGCCCTAGGTACTTAACTAGTGAAAGTAGGAGTTAGAGGAAAATTTCCAGAAGCTGTTTACACAAGTGAAAGTATGATAACAAGCAGCTCCCCAGAGAAAGTGGCAGCAGAAAGCTGAAGATTCAAAACAGCAGATTCAATGTGTAGTAAAATATTAAAATCTTCAAATTCAGCACAGAAATAATAGCAGGGAGGCAATTCTTTACTCTCAGTCCTTCTTAGTTTTAGGATGGGAAACAAGCCAAAACTTAAAAAGATTTTTAAAAATTAATTCCAGAAAATAATGATAGGCACCAAGAGAGATTGCTTCTCCTTGGTGTAGAAAGCCTCTCTTAGGGTACATAAACTTAAAAAGATATAAATTGGGTGTTTTAGAAATGGGGTGGCTGATCTTAGTGTCCCTTTAAGGCTACAGCATGGCTTGGAAATGGTGACATCCCAGCCTCCCGGCAGCTCTTACCACATTCGCGCAAACACGGTTTACGATCCTCTGACTGGAAGTCGCCGTTCTGGAGGGCAAATGTGATGATTCCGAGCATTTTCTGTCCGTGAAAACGCTCCAGGGCTTCAGGAAAAACCTGCCTGAGCCCCCAAAAAACCACTGCATTGTCAGTTCTGCCCACGGAGCCCGTGAGCACAGCTGTTCAGTCCGCCATGTCCCCACCAGAAGTCTGCAAAAGTTATATTCTTCATTGGCACATGAGAATATCTGTTCAAAATCATTTATTGTTAGAATTTTTCCACATACTGTATAGATAAGCATCTGTAAATGTGTTTTGTAGGAAAAAACAGCATTCAATGGAACAGAAAAAAAAAAGCAATAGGGATCTTGATTTATGAGAATTGCTTTTCTTTTTGTTCAGTTTAAATAGGGAAGATGCATTTTTCTCCATCTGGAGTGTTTTTGTTGGTATTTATATATCAGGTAGATTCAATGCATATTAAATTAAAGCATGCTTACTAAAGCACTAAGTAACGGTGCATACTGTACTTTGAAAATGATTCCAAAATACTTTGGAGCTAATATAAGTGCAGATTCTCTCTGCTATTCATTAAAGTACCTTTAGGACTTTCTGCTTCAACCAGTATCAGCCTGACTTATTAGAACAGTCATGCAGAAGCTGCTCGAAGGTCCACATTTCTGAGAGGTTTGAAGGCTGAAGCTAGAAGATGCTGCTGTTCTGTAATAACACCAACACTTTGGAACAGCTTCCTGACAGAGATCAGAGAAGCCCCCTCCTTGCTGTTTTTTTTCAGAATTTGTTAAAACTTATGTTTTCAGAGGGCATTCTCTTAGGTTTATCTTTTACTTTTTCCTATTTTTTTGTTTCTATTTTTGTTAATTATTTGTTGTGAACCCTATTTGCTTTCAAGTTTCAATCAGACTGTGGAAGATTTAACTTGTTTTATATTCTATGTAAACTGCCAAGTGTCATTTGATTATGGTGGAGGAGAAATGTAATAAATAAAGAAATATACCCTGATTTTTTTCAGGCTTCTGCATGGGTCTCAGAAAAAGGTGTTATTGCTTCTTGACTGTACAAGCTTTAATGAATAGATTATCTAAAGCAACAGCAACTTTTTTTCAGTCCCATGAAAGAAGTTGGGCTACTTTAATTAACAGCAGGGAGAAACTATGCTCATCCCCCTCAAGTTTTGCTGTGCTGCCTCATCATGGCAGTGGGGCGGGGAGTGTTTCTTGGAGGATTAGCAAAGAAGGCTGGCAGAGTAGGCCAAGAGTATATAATCCCAACAGGGTTACCCAAGGTGTAATCTCAGCTGCCCAGATAAAGTAAGCAGCACCTATATTGGGCAGCAGCAATATAGGAAGATGCTGAAAGTGGAAAATCCCTTTAGTGATAACAGCAAAGGCATCATTTCATATTACATGAGAGAAGACAATGGTGAAACACTCCTGTATTTCACCAAGAAAACCACATGGATAGAAAATATAAGATCAGAATTGTGCAGGCAATGGTTTTCCCTGGACACTCTATGGAAGTGAAAGAAGCAGGATAGAAAGAGTATTGATGCTTTTAAACCTTGGTGTTGGGGAAGACTCCTAAGAGTACCATGGACAGCCAAGAAAACAAACAAATCAACCCAGAGTTCTCACTTGAGGCGGTTCTCACTTGATCAGGCACAAATTATCATACTTCAGATACATTATGCAAAGACCTAGCTTTCTTGAGAAGTCTATAATGCTGGAAAAGGTGGGGAAAAAAGAGAAGAAGAGGACAACCAGCAGCAAGGTGGATGAACTCAATAACAGCATGATTGGAAGAAAAATGGGAAGTGTAAAATGGGTGGAAATATAATCTATTTGGGCCACAATTAAATAAAAGCTGAGAATTCTGGGTCTGCATATCATCATTATGTGTCTGATAATACTATAAAGAAAAGAATCAATTGATAAAAATATAATGAGAATATAAGTAAGCTCCTGGCTTCAAGTTAATATTTACTATGGTTCAGAGTTCTTCTATCTTTGGAAAGTTGTGAGCATACCTAGAATTATGAAATGTTCTGAGAATCATTACAAATCATTTCCAATCGAAGAGAAATCATTTCCTCTGGGAATGTGGCATCTCTCAAAATATATAGGTATATGTATACACATTAGTTTTTTTTTATTGGTTGCTCTTGGCCTCTTGTCTGGCTTTGTTTTCTTCTATGGCAGAAAAAGTTTGAGGCACCTGTTTCATCTCTTAATTCCCCCACTAAATTTTCCCCCTCAAAAGAAGCCAAATTTGTTGGCCTTACTACATTGGAGGTATTTTGGAACTGCATATACAATGCTGGGGGACCACATATGGCCTTCAAGGTGCTGGTTGATCACTGTTTTAAAATGATGTCTCCAAATCTCTTTTTCTCTTACTTCGCTTAGCTTTCCTAACAATTTTCTGCATTCCTTCCCTTTACTTCTTATCCATCAAGTTCACAGCCAGGAAGCTCTTCCTTTTCTTCTTTCAGTTTAAGATAGAAAGCAGAATTGCTACCTCTGCAGTCTTTTTCTTTCTAAATAATTCCTCTGGGCCTAAGTGGGTCAGACCATCCTGAGCAAGAGAAAGGAAAAGGCTTGGGTTTTCAGGCCAAAGTTCTACAGAAAAGTTTTAAAACTATAAGATGTTTTAAATGTCACAAACAAAATAAATCAAACAAGGCAAGACATCCTGATGGGTAAATAGGAATTGTCCTGGAGTTAACTGCAACTGATAGAATTAAGCAGGAAGATCATTTTAGAAAACCAAATGTGATGCTTGTACTGAATTTCCAGAAACTATCATCATTTGGAAGAGCTAATGTTCCTCAGAGAATCTGAATGGTGTTAACTTTTTGTTAAATGTTTTGATCTTACTGCTTTTAAAATCTGGCAGGCAGGAGACAGCCAATTTAAACACCTACTGCTTAGATGGAATACAGCCTAGCTTTGTTTTGTCAGTTGCCTACCTATTGCATCTAATCCCTGATCAAGTAAGGAAATGTCGTTGAGACATTTTCATTTCAATATTTTTATTAAAGAATGACATGGCTGTATGTTAATCCCTCTTGGTAGGAATATTTTGCAAGACAGTGCTGTCACAATGCAATAAATATACATTTAGGGATGTATTGATTTTTAAATTCAGTTAGAAACCTATTTTTCTTTGATAGAAAGGTCTCATGGTATATATTCCAAAGTCTCTTTCAATTTTATCTGAGATGCATGTATCCTCTACCACCCACTCACCCAGTAATCTATTACCTGAGATACCACATTATAAACATAAGCATACTGGAAGAAGAGACAGACACTCATTTCTTAGGTTGTTTGATATTCCCTCCAACTTTAATTAATATGGTTTGGAAAAAATTACATAACATGACCTAGGTGATTATATGAATATATGCCCTACATAATGCTATACAGCAGCAGTGTGCAACTTCCATTGAATTGAGGGCCATGCCAGGCTTTGTACAGGATGTCAAGGCAATGTACTGCTGCCTCACACTATAGGGGATGGGGTGGAGGTGGGCGAATGGATTTGAGATAGAAATATACAGTTCTAGATGTGAAATAGAATGTATTTTTATTCTCCCCCCAAAAGTATGAAAGATTTATGTTGCTTCAACTATGCAGCCCCTTGCTGGATACAGCAGAAGATGGATCCCAAGGGAAATATCCCATCACACACGCAGCAGACTATCACCTATGAGTTTGAAAGCAGTACAGAGACAAACTGTCAAGGTCTTGCCCCTGTGCCTGGAGGCTGTTGGGATCTGGTTGGGGAGGAACAGGCACAGGCTGAACCATAGCAGGACTGAGTGACTTTGGGTGCTTGGTCTTCACAGTTCTGGGAACTTTCCATTTCTGTCCTGAATGGGGTTATACTGTCCTATGTCCAATCTGGAGGGCTTCCTGGATGTTCAGCTACTACTTGAAGAGCATATGGCAGGAAGCCTTTGCACAGGTTCCACTTGTGCACACTTGCATCCATTCCTGAATTAAGAGGCCCTCCTCAAGATCACTCATGCCTCGGTTGCCTTGTTATTATTGCACTGTGCTGCATATGGGCCTGCTTTTGAAGAACATCTGGAAAATACAGCTGATTTGGAATGTGGCAGCACAAACAGTGATGGGCAAGCCTCACTATGCCCATGATATTCTTGCCAAGTGAGCTGCACTGGTTGACAGTTGCCTTCCAGGTGTAATTCAAGGTGCTGGTTATTATCTATAAAGCTGTACATGGTATAAGGCCTAGCCATTTAAGAGACCCCGTCTCCCAAAGGGTCTGCCCATCCTGTTCACTCCAACAGAGTTGGCTTGCATTGGATCCCATCAATTAAGTAACGCTATCTAGCAGGACTCGGGAAGTGGGACTCTCGCTAGCTATATTTGCCTTTTGCAGCACCATCCCCCCAAAGATCCATATAGCCTCCACTTTGTCTCCCTTCAAGCCATCTTTAAAAACCTGGTCTTTTGCCGGGCCTTCGCTTAGCATGTCTGGATGGCTCCCCTTCCAATTAGGGGTGGTGTTGAAGCTTTTTATGTTTTGTGAGTTCCCTCATATGTTGGTTGTGTGATGTTTATGTATAAGGTTGTGAATCACTCATGGACATTTTGGAATTGGGAAGCTTACAAATTTGACAAACAGACAAACTGGTTTGATAAAGATAGATGTGCATCCCCAGCTGCTATTTATGCAAAGAAAAGCTAAGCAGGTGTCTTAGGTAAAGGTAAAGTTTCCCCCCGCACATTTGTGCAGTCGTGTCCGACTCTAGGGGCCGGTGTTCATCTCTGTTTGTTAGCCGAAGAGCCAGCGTTGTCCGAAGATGCTGCCACGGTCATGTGGCCAGCATGATGCACGTGGAACGCTGTTACCTACCCACCGAAGTGGTACCAATTAATCTACTTGCATTTGCATGCTTTCAAATTGCTAGGTTGGCAAGAGCTGGGGCTAGTGCGGGAGCTCACTCCGTCACGCGGGACTAGGGATTCGAACCTCCAAACTTGTGATCGACAAGCCTGGTGTCTTACTTGCTGAGCCACCACACCCCCTTTTAAGCAGGTGTGTTACCACCAACTAGATGTTGGTAGGGCTCTGAGATAGCAGATAGAGTAAAATGTGTTTATCACAGCTTCAGAAAATCTCCATACTCATTGCCAACATTATCCCTTGGCAGCCCAAAAGATTTGATTACTCTACCTAAGATACAAAACACTTCCTCAACCACTTTTGATAAAGGAAAACTGGGTTGGGCCATGGGCTATTCTTGGGATGCTTTAAACAGTAAAATGATGGCTTTCTTTTTTTAAATAAAATTTTTATTAAGTTTAAGCAAAGATAAAAACTACAAAAAGAAACTACAAAAAAAGGAAAAAAAAGAAAAAGTGAAAAAATAGAAAAAAGATATGTTTTAAGATTACAAGATGACTTCCGACTTTCAACAACAAGAATATACAGCAAATTCCATAATTAATCCCTTACTATATATCTAACCAAAATCACATTATTTCTATAAATCAATCCATTAACAGATTATGAAACTATAAAAGCAATTACTCTTTCCCCTTATGTAAAGAAATAAACAGATATATAAACCTCCAAATCCACTTCCCCCCAAAAAACAAAACTCATTTTTAATATTTCCTTCCTACCATTATTCTATATTTTTCTAACCACTATATAAAAAATCAAATTATATTTAATTTTTGTACTTAATAGTATTATTATACTTGATAATAATAATGTTTAATAGTAATAATAATGCTGTAATAGTCTTAACCCTATTAAATCTATAATCAAACTCTATTACGTCTTATAAATCAAACAAGCTGTAAAAACAATAGAATACATCTTAATCCATCTTAATAAAATATATCTTAATCCAAATCATTAAAGAGAATAAAATCATATAAGCCTTAATATCAATCCACATACACATTCTTACTTTTATGCTTAGTACTACTATATTTTATTTATTTGTTTGTTTGTTTATTATTTATTTATTTATAATTCAATTTATATCACCGCTCCATCTCCCCCTATAATAATCTTATCCCTATTAAACCTTAAAAAAACCAAACCAACTTTAAATCATTGTAGAAAATAGGGTCATAACATTTGTTTATCTCCATATTATACACAATATCAATCCACATACATATTCTTACTTTAATACTTAATAATATTATAACAATCTTATCCCCATTAAACCTTAAAAAATCAAACAGACTTTAAATCATTATAACAAATAAGATCATACAGCCTTGAAATCAGTCCACGTACTTATTCTTAATTTCTTAACCAACCTCAAAGTAAACTAAAACATTTATTTGTCTCCATATTATGCACCGGACATTTGCCCCTCCTAAAAAGCCAACAGAAGATTTCCCACATAGTGAAAACACCAGGCTTGACCTAGTGTCCCAATAGGACTGCAGCATGGTTTGGAAATGTTGGCATCCCCGACTCCTGTCTCCATTCACCGGATCAGCGCCGTTGACGCTCCTCAGACTACAAGGTGACATTCCGAAGTACAAATGGGGTGATTCCGAGTGTTTTCTGTCCATGAAAACACTCTAGGGCAAGAGGAAAACCTGCCTGCATCCCCCCCCCCCCAAATTCCATGCTGGCAGGTCTGCCCACTGAATTGTGAGCAGGGTGTTCAGTCACCATATTCTCACCGGAAGTCCTAAAAGCCAGTAGGGGCCTGGATGGGGAAAAACAGGCTTCGACTGAACCCTAGTAAGACGGAGTGGCTGTGGATTAATGGCTCCTCGGCATCTGGGAAATTTGTCATCTTTAATTCTGGATGGGGTTGCACTACCCCAGACAGATCCGGTGCATAACTTGGGGGTCCTCTTGGACTCACGACTCTTGCTCAAAGAGCAGGTGGCAGTCGTGGCCAGGAGGGCTTTTGCTCAACTTGGTGTTGTGCGCCAGTTGCGCCCCTTCCTGGAACGAGAGGCCCTTAGAACGGTCACTCATGCCTTGGTTATCTTCTACATAGACTACTGTAATGCGCTTTACATGGGGCTACCCTTGAAGAATATCCAGAAGCTACAACTGATCCAGAATGCAGCCGCGCGGACAATTTTGGGTGTCCCAAGGAGGACACACGTAACACCTTTGCTGCGCAAACTGCACTAGGTCCCAGTTTGCTTCCAGGTCCAATTCAAGGTGTTGGTTATCACCTTTAAAGCCCTACATGGCATGGGACCAGGATACCTAAGGGACCGTCTCATCCCCATTGCTTCATCCCGTTCCACCCGGGCATGCAGAGAGGGCATGCTACGGACCCCATTGGTTAAGGAGTTCCATCTAACGGGGTCTCGGAAGCTTCCTTTCTCTGCTGTTCCCCCTCCCCTTTGGAACATTTTTCCCCCAGAGATCAGGCAGTCCCCCTCGCTCCTGGACTTCCGAAAAAAACTAAAAACCTGGCTTTGTCAGTATGCTTGGGGCAGAGAGGAGAGCGTATATACCTGGAGATGGCTAGCACCTTAGATTAGCCCTGGAGTGCCCTTTTTACGAACTTAAGAAGGTTCTGCTATTGGATTTTATTATATTCATTATACACTGTTATTTACTGTGTATTTTAATCTATTTATAATTGTATGTTAATGATTTTAATCTTGTTGTAAACCGCCCAGGGTCCCCCTTGGGGGAGTTGGGCGGTGATAAATTTGATAAATAAATAAAAATAAATAAATGATGGCTTTCAAGTCCTACAGGGTGCCCCATCTCAGACTCCTAAAAAATGCAAAATAGGGTAGGGTAGCTGACATTTTTGGCATACCTACTCTCATGGGCCAGTAAAGGACCACATGTGGCCCCTGATACTTTCTTGCACAGGTGAAGGAACTGATTTTTAATCCAATACAAATGCTTTGGATGTAAGGCTGCATTTTCTAGCACTGTGAATATTGTTCACAAGAGCTGCTTTGGAACATGTGGGAACACATACAAAGTCCCACTTTTCATTTTGATAACTGTGCCTTTAGAAGCTACTCCTAGCTATTTTGGCATTCATGTGCATCCACAGCTACTTCACTTCCTGATTCTAGTTGTCTCCACATGCATATTGATGCACAACCACCTTGTTTTGCATTTTTCCCAGCGAAGCAAATTGCTTGTGCAAGCACAGGCATGAGGAGAGAAAACACTCTCTTATTTTCAGCAGGAATGCTTTTGATGTTTGGCTTCCAAGGTCTGTGCCAGCCTATTACTAGAAAACTGCCGGGAACTTGGGAGTGCTTAAGAACAGAGTGCATATATAAAGGCAGGTGCTTCCTTTATAGCCTTGCTCAGTGACTGCTAGATAGCCCACTACAGATACATGGTTCTGCATTCTCTGGGTTCACTTATATGAAAGGGGCATTCTCACAATCTGCCATCCTCAGTGGTTTTCTAGCCAATTTACTGGGGAAAGGTTATGTAGCCATGGCTAGTTCTGGTCAATAGTTTCCTTCTTTCAGAATCAAGTTGCCACGTATCTTATTTGTAAACTCCTCCCCATTTCCATCCTGTGGACAATATTTAATGTTGCCAGGCATAGTTTAATTTAAAAAATCCAAGTCCACTTTTTATTTAATCTGTCAGAAGATTTAAATATTATTCCATATATGCAATAATTAATTAAGAACAAATCAGGCTATAGCATTAAAAATTAGGGTATGCTACAATTCAGTGTTTGGATTTGTGCCTCATCCAAAGTTTGGGTTTTTCAATGTAGAATTTATATTTCAATTTAATGGGATATTTAAATCAGAACATGTTTTCAGTTTTGACTCCATCTACTGTAGTTTATAGTTCTATATGGTGATTCATACTGCGTTGACCGTGGTTTTTGATAATTATCCTTGCTTTGATTTTTTTTTAGTTTCTTAAAGTGAAATATTTAGTTGTTAATTAATGATATCCTGGAAAATTATAACCTCTTAGACATTTTTATCCCTTGTTTTATTTGTCCTTTGCTTCCTTATTATTTTTATTTGCTTTTTAAAACGTTTTTTGTTTATCTTCTCTAAAATCTTTTTTATGTTTAATAAAGAAAGGAATGGGATATGCTGATGATACCCAGCTCTATTGCAATTGCAATTCTAACTGAAATTCTAATTCCAAGGAAGAAATCAGCACCTTTGAACACTGCTTAAACTCAGGAAGAGACTGGATGAAATTAAAGATATTAATCTTTAATTAATCTAGACAAGATAGAGGTATTGCTGCTAAGGAAAAGGCTGAACTTGGGAACTGAAGGGAAGCCTGTTTTGAATGGGGTTGCGTTCTCCCAGAAAGAGCAGACTTGCAGTTTGGGAGTACTCCTTGACTCTCAAATGTCATTGGATTTGTAAGTGACAACTACAAAAAGAAGTGTGTTTACATAACTATAACTAGTGCACCAACTGCTATTGGCTGGATTTAGTGACAATTACCCAAGCCTTGGTCACTTCCCATCTTGACTATTGTATCAAATTTTACATGGAGATGCCCTTGAAATGTGAAATTGCAATTGATTCAAATCATGGTGGGCAGGCTGCTGACCAGGGATAAGTTGCCTGTACTGAAAGATCTACACTGGTTGCCAATTGCTTGCCAGGTATAATTTCAAGTGCTTTGGTTGACCTTTAAACCCCAAAGAACCTAGGGCCTGACTATTTGAGGGGCTAATTCTTATATTATGAACCTGTCCAGTTTCTTAGATGAGCAGAAAAGGCCTCTCCCGTATTGCCAGAAACTTGTCTATTTGGTCTGTGGATGAAAGCTTTAACTGCTATAATGTACTACGGCTGCCAGACAGAAAAGCAGGGAATTAAACGAAAGAAATAAAGAAGTCTGACCATAAGAAGCATAGGCGACTAGGATATTCACAGTACTGGTTATAAAATTTATGAATCTACCCCATACTTGATACCTCTGCCTTCAAATGTTAAGTGAATGGGAAATGCTGAAAACCAGTACAGAGAAAGCCCTATTCATGGAATATCTTGTTCAGAAGTACTTCAGTGGTACTAACCTTACCATTTTTCAAGCATGTAATAAAGTGTTGTTTTTTCTCTGCATAGTTTATCTGTTTTATTGGTGCTTCTGGAGTTGTTATTTGAAATTCTGTGGTTTCAGATGCTATTGGCATTAATTTATTAGGTGGTCTTTCTGTTATGCTGAATGTTTTGTCATACATCCAATTAAAACAAAATTAAACACATGTTGTTTTAAGTACTGATTTGCTATGTGAATATTAACATATTCGTATTTTTCTATAATTTGCTTATTGATAGAATACAAAAATATTATATTAGTTACTGATATCTATTATTTATAAAGCCCTCAAGAAGAATCAGTCACTAATCAGTGATTAAATTAAAAAAAGAACAAACCATGTCTGCAAGCTTACAAATTAGGAAGATAAGGACATATGGAAATAGAGATTAAACAGAAGGAGAAGAGGCCGAAACAATTTTTCCATAACTCACTGTCTTTGAAGAATTCCTCTCTGTTAACTGCCTTGAGATTCTTTTTAACAACAGACCACAATGTAAATAAGTTTTCATTTCTGTTCAAAATATATTTTCAAGATAAGGCAGATAGGAAAAAAACTCAATCCAATCAACAAAATGGCTCATTTAAGGCAAAAACAAAATGGGAACATCTTCATTTTCCTCATGTTAAACAGTGGAGGTGATTTTGATTTCAAACATGATCCTCTGTATCCTGCTCAGAAATCATAGCCCAGTATGTAATGGGATTTACTTAGGACTATTCCATAAATAGATAAAAGAACAGAATACTGTTTTCCACTAACTTAAATAGGCTGTTGATCTAACCACTATAGGAGAAGGAAGCAGGCCTGCCTTTGTGTTTGTTTTTCCTTTTCTCCACTAAGAGGAAAATGGATGCTGCATGTGATAACATCTGGTACAAACCAGTTATATAGAGAATTTCTGCAGACATACAAAACTATGTATAATATTTCTGTCTCATGCTACATAAACAAGAGTGAATGCTAGTTATTATGAACTTCTGCAGACATGTTAGTATCTAACAGTACAGGAACAAGAGGTATTACTGATGAATATCACTAGTATTTAAAGAGTTACAGTATGTAGCCAAGCAAATTATATTATGCTCATTGTCACAGGTTCTTTTTTATACCCAAATTTTGATTGTTTTTGGCTCAAAATGATCTCCCAAAAAGCACTGCACTCTACAACACTTAGAGTTTTTTATATCTCCACTTATAGGTTGGGGAGGTTTGTTTTATTTTAAACAAAACTATTTCCAGTATAAAAGTGAATTTTTAAAACTATGTGACTATGTGAGTAGAGCTAATATCTAACTATACTAGCTTATTGCTAATGAAACTATATTACTAAGGAAACTATCTAACAATGTTATTCTATTCTTATCTTACTATGCCTTATACTACTACTTCTATTCTATACTAATACAAATACTGTATATTCTAACTATTCTTCTTCTTCTACTACTATTACTAGCCTACTGTTACTACCGCTTTTATGGAGCATCTGTTATTAGGCAGTTTGTTTGTTTGTTTGTTTGTTTGTTTATTTATTTATTTATTTATTTATTTATTTATTTATCAAATTTAACACCGCCCATCTCCTCCACTAGGAGGGACTCTGGGCGGTTTGCACAACACTTGCCCCTTCTCACTGGTTTGCTGCAGGACTTTGCGTCTTTGTTCTGTTTCCTCAGGACCTCAAAGTCTCTGTGCAGAAAACAAACACTTCTCCTTTCCTTTGGCTGCTTTCCTTTGTGGCTGCTGCAGGACCTCTGAACACACCTGTCTCTTCTTATCTCCTTGTGTCTCCTCCGGTTTCCTCTCGTCTCCTTCCCAGCTCTTACAAAGCTGAGGCTTTGTATCAGCTGCTCTGCCGTCCTGATGCTGGGAGGAGGTTTGAAATAGGAGGGAAGGAGGCAGCACAGGTGCCTGTGATTTCTCCGGCAGCCTGCTCTCCCACACTCATAAACAAGACTAGACAGTTTTTTGATGTTGTCGGAAACATTTGGAATTCTGAGAATGTATCGTGATGGAGGGTTTGCCTAATCATAAAACAAATGATGGTGTGGCCAGTACAAGACACAGATCTTTTTTAGAAAAGCCAACTCTTGAGCTGCTTGCCACTTACTCTCCTGTAGTCCCTTCCCTGAATGTTCCTCACCATTTTGACATATCTTTCATCTTTTTTTTTCTGGGCAGGTGGATACACTACAAAGTATTCAGGTGCAGTTATCCACCATTCTTATTGTCTAAGAATGCCAATGGGGTCTAAGTGTGGCCAAGAAATATTATTATAAATAAAGATAACTTTCCCACTAGTGATTTACAGCATCTTCTACAGCAGGGCTTTCCAAAGTTTTCCTGCGGTGACACACCAACCGCCATTGGTGTGTCGCTGCGGGAAAACCCGGAAGTGCCACCGTTGCGGCAGCGCGCAAAACCCCGGAAGCGCTGCTGCCGCTTTCGGGTTTTTGTGCGCTGCCATTGGTGTGTCGCCGCGGGAAACCCCGGAAGCGCTGATGATGATCAGCGCTTCCGGGTTGTGTGTCGACACACCAGACTGTGTGTGGTGACACACTTTTGTGTCGCAACACACAGTTTGGAAAGCTCTGTTCTAGAGTCATCCAACCATCATACCAAAATAACAGTATGAGGACACACTTTATAGCTCTTCAACAATGTCTAGGTGATTGTCAGGGAGACACAAGAGAGTGGAGAAGAGGGCTGGGCCATGAGAGATAAGCGAGCACGCAGCTCGGAGAGCCTAGCCTATTTTCCCAAACGTCAGAAGAAAGCTCCGCCCTAGGTTGGACTGATATACTTGGGAATCTTTAGGCATCGTTAGTTTAGCAGGATTTCTGTATGTAGGTATGCAATAAACACTAGAGACTAGATTCCTTGCCTCGGCGTGTTATTTCTGCACCTACACACGACATCAATCCTGCTAAACCGCAACTCCCAGCAGAAGAGGGAGGAAAAAACAAACCAGGAGAATGGCTTCTCAGACACAGGAATTGCAACAGGCAATAATTCAGCTCGCGGCAGCATTAACACAACACCAACAGCAAGTCGACGACCAGATTAACAATTTGCAAGCAGCGATGATACAACAAATGCAACAACCAGCCCGTCGTCCAGCAGCCGGCACCAGCAGCACCACCCCCACCAGTCGTTCTGCGATCCCCAGGGTGTTTGCCAGAGAAATTTGGGGGAGAGACAGCGCAGCTCAGGACTTTCGTCACCCAGTGCACCATGTTTTTCGACAGCAGACCAGCTGAGTTCCCAACGGAGAGGTCCAGAGTCACCTTCATTTTAAGTCTGCTGAAAGGCTCAGCCGCAAGATGGTCCATCCCCATGGTGGAAGCTAACGACCCAATTCTGGACAACTACCAGAATTTTATGGCCCGTTTCAGAGCCCATTTTGATGATCCAATCAGAGAAGTCACTGCCAGCCAAGAGATCCGACGGCTCCGACAGGGGAACAGGAGAGTAGGAGCGTACATCGCAGATTTCAAACTGCTGGCAGGAGATTTGGGTTGGAATGAGGTGGCATTGAAGGATCAGTTTAAACAAGGACTGGACGAAGAGATTAAGACGGAATTAGTGCGGCAGGGCACGCCAGCTACATTGGAAGGCCTATACCAGTTAACAGTCATCATAGATGCTCGATTGGAAGAGTTAAAGCAGCTCCGGCCAGGGAGGAACAGGGCAGGAACCCGACCTGCGTTTCCAGGTTTTGCTACCCCCTCTAACACGTTTGTTCCCCTGAGCGCAGAGGAACCTATGCAGATAGGGGACACACGAAGGGGGGTCTCTGAAGCCGAGAGACAAAGGAGAAGGGAGAATGCACTTTGTTTCTATTGCGGGGGGCCAGGACACATTGCAAGGGCTTGCCCGGCCAGACGCCAGGCAGCTCCAGTAAGATTTACAACCCAAAGCACAGAGCAGGCCCACATACCAGCCTCTTCTTCCCAGCAGTTAAACTTCAACAGCCCCCCTTGTCAGAGCCCCGCAGGGAGGCCATCCAGCAATTAAGAAGGGCTCAGGCGGCAGATAGCAGCCAAGACTTTTACCTTGTTCCAGCCACGCTGACTACAGATTCCAAGCACCCATTACCTGTAAACGTAATGATCGATTCCGGTGCGACAACCAATTTTATAGATGGGGAAGCAGTGGAAAAGTTTCAGATTCCAACGATTGCACTACCAAACCCCATGCAGGTTGAAACCATCGACGGGCAACCTCTCAAGGCAGGCACCATTACACACTGCACCCAGCCAATTCAACTATCCATCGCAGATCACACGGAGTGGATCCAACTGTATGTTACTGCTTCCTTGCAAGTCCCGGTCATCCTCGGGGCACCGTGGTTGAAACTCCACAACCCCAGTTTCGACTGGATGACTGGAGCAGTTTCTTTTCCTTCTCAAGACTGTCTGCACCACAAATTACAGGGCATTACCCGATCCCAACCGGCAGCTGCAAGCCTGGAAGCAGGGAGGGCTCTCCTACCAACAAAGTATGGAGACTATGCAGACATCTTCGGAGAACAAGAGGCCACAGTATTGCCTCCCAATAGATCTTTTGACTGCACAGAAGATTTAAAGCCTGGAGCCAAGATCCCAGCGGCAAAGCATTATGCAATGTCTCTGAAGGAGCTAGCTATCCTAAAGGAATATGTGGATACCAACCTCAAGAAAGGGTTCATTCGGCCATCGACATCACCGGCATCTGCCCCTACCTTCTTCGTGCCAAAAAAGCCCGATCCTTTCGTCCCAGCGGCACAGGCTGGCGATAAGGGACCCCCCATGCGCACGGTGCATGACTACAGCGCACTCAACGCAGTCACCATTAGAGACCACTACCCTCTTCCAGTTATATTGGAATTGCTAGATCGCCTGCAAAAGGCCCACATTTTTACCAAGCTAGACCTCAGGAATGCCTACAATTTGATCAGAATAAAACCAGGCCATGAATACTTGACGGCCTTTAACACCAGATATGGTAAGTTTGAATATCTAGTCATGACTTTCGGACTAAGTAATTGTGGGGCAGTATTTTCCAGATTTATGAACCATATTTTCTCAGACTTGTTAGATAAATATGTAATCGTGTATCTCGATGACATTCTGATTTATTCTGAGGACCCCACCTCCCACATAACTCATGTGAGAAATGTTCTGCAGAGGCTGAGGGAGAACAAGCTTTTTGCCAAGCTAGAGAAGTGTGCCTTTGACTTAACTCAATTAGACTATCTGGGATACAGGATTTCCACAGAAGGCATAGCCATGGATCCTGCAAAGGTCCAAGCAATTCTGTCCTGGAAGCCTCCCCATAACGTCAAGGAGGTCCAGCAATTTTTGGGGTATGCAAATTTCTTTCACAAATTTATTGCCTCATATGCAGAGAAAGCGCGTCCCCTTACTCAGTTGTTAAAGAAAGACAAACGCTTTTACTGGGGGGAACAGCAGCAAGCTGCTTTCCAGGAATTTAAACAGCTGTTTGCATCCCCACCACTCCTGAGGCACCCCAACCCTCTAAGACAGTTCCACGTCCAGTGTGATGCATCTAACTTCGCCGTCGCCGCCATTTTGCTCCAAGCGGCGGACGAAGGAGGGGAAGCTTTGTTACCTTGTGCCTATTTCTCTCGCACGCTGTCACCAGCAGAGAGGAATTACGATGTCTTCAACAAAGAATTGCTTGCCATAAAGTCAGCCTTTCAAGAATGGAGGCATTGGTTAGAGGGAGCGACATTTCCAGTCAAAGTTTACACAGACCATAAAAACTTAGCTCTTTTGCAGAGCTCTGGATCCCTCACCCCCCATCAGGTCAGATGGAGTCAATTTTTTTCATGCTTCAATTTTGTCATCTCGTACTTGCCAGGCAAACAAAACAAGCTGGCTGACGCCTTGTCTAGGCAGCCGCAGGACATTGCAGAACCTGACCAAGCCACCCAAGCCACAATCTTGCAGCCTCAAAATTTTGAGAAGTCTCCCGAGGGGGACCAAGTAGAGATCTTGGCAGAAGTCAGACTAGCAGACGATCTCCTTGTAAGAATCAAGGCTCAGCAGAGACAAGACCCCTATGCACGGGCTAGACTGGAGGACCTAGAAGGGGTCCAGAGCGGAACACCGTCCCCATTCACAGTGGAGGCAGGGACCCTTTGGCATAGTGGGCGGCTTTATGTTCCCAAAACCCTGAGGGAAGAAGTTCTACAGCTATGTCATGATAGCCCAATGGCAGGACACGGGGGGGTGTTCAAGACGCTGCACAGAACACTCAGAGATTACTGGTGGCCCAAGATGGCAGCGCACATAAAGACTTATGTGGCCTCTTGCCACGTATGTAGACACACTAAAACTGTTGCAGGGAAACCAGCAGGCCTCTTGCAACCCCTACCCACGCCTCCCCAACCTTGGGACACTGTCTCCATGGATTTCATCACTGACTTGCCACAGGCACAAGGCTTCACTTCCATCCTGGTGGTGGTGGACTGTTTTACAAAGATGGCACATTTTATTCCCTGCAAGGGCCTCCCAACAGCACAAGCTACAGCACAGCTCTTTTTGGACAATGTCTTCCGATATAGAGGTATGGTTAACCACTTGATCTCAGATCGAGGTTCCCAGTTTACTTCCAGGTTCTGGGGGGCGCTTTTTCAGACATTGGGGGTCAAGATACACTTATCCTCTGCGAATCATCCTTGCAGTAATGGCGAAGCTGAGAAAACTAACCAATTATTGCAGCAATATCTCAGATGTTACATTAACTACCGCCAGGACAATTGGCCAGAACTCCTCCCAATGGCAGAGTTTGCTTACAACAATTCAGTACATTCCTCAACCAAGATGTCCCCTTTCCAGGCACTCTATGGCACAAACCCGAGAGTGTTGCCTGTTTCCTCCCAACAAACACCTGTTCCTGCAGCCACGGATTTTCTGGCATAAAGGCAGGCAGCCCATCAGCTGTTAACGGAGCAGCTTGATCTGGCGAAAGCAGCCTATAAAAGGAACGCAGATGAACACAGACAGGAAGGACCTTCCATCTCACTGTGAGACAAGGTCTGGCTCTCTACTAAGTTTTTGCAATCTAACAGGCCTTGCAAGAAATTGGACTCTAAGTTTGTCGGCCCTTTCCCAGTGCTACAGCAAATAAACCCTGTCGCTTATCGTTTGCAGCTTCCCCACTCCATGAAGATCCACCCAGTGTTTCACAAGTCCTTGTTAGTCAAAGATTCCCCTCCAAGTGCCTTGCGTTCGCATACCACCACCCCCACCTCCGATACTTGTCGAAGGGGAACCAGAATACGAAGTGCAAGAAATTTTGGATTCCAGAAGGAGGGGCAGGGGAATTCAGTATTTAATACACTGGAAGGGGTATTCTCAGGCTCCTGGGAAAATGCCAAAGACGTTCATGCCCCCTTGCTGGTGCATAGGTTTCATCAGATTTTCCCTCATAAGCCTTGACCAGCTCGACTCCCAGAGCTACAGCCCCCAGCTGAATACGAGGAGGCCGGCCAGCCTGAGGTGGTAGTAAGTTGCCAGCAGCCATTTCTGCTCCCTCCGCCGGAGCCAGCGAGGGGGGAGGAGGTGGATTCTCGCCCATCCACTCTGGTTTGCAGTTCCCAGGCGGGGGTGGGGGAGAGCCCTGCTAACGATTTAGCTGTTTTTCAGGAACAGACAGCTGCATCCGAGCTATCTGATCAAACAGAAGGAGAGGATGACTCCCCGGACATTCCTTTCATAGACGACCTCCCTTCTCTGCCCAGCTCCCAGGAGGGGGAGGAGGAGATGGACACTTATTCACACGGAATCGTACCTGACACCAAGGACGAAGGAGGGGGGGTTGTTTTGGAGTTTTTGGCTGGAGAGGGGGGTGGTGTCAGGGAGACACAAGAGAGTGGAGAAGAGGGCTGGGCCATGAGAGATAAGCGAGCACGCAGCTCGGAGAGCCTAGCCTATTTTCCCAAACGTCAGAAGAAAGCTCCGCCCTAGGTTGGACTGATATACTTGGGAATCTTTAGGCATCGTTAGTTTAGCAGGATTTCTGTATGTAGGTATGCAATAAACACTAGAGACTAGATTCCTTGCCTCGGCGTGTTATTTCTGCACCTACACACGACAGTGATGCTATGAAGAAGCATGAAGTCACTTGAGGAAATAACCCATAGTCCTCTGCCTACTAAAGAATGTGTAGATAAAAATTCAATTCAGCAGTGAGGAACACATTCTCAGTGTGTGATTTAATTGCCAAAGCCAGAACTAGCTAGATTTAAGACTGCATGATCCTTATTGTCATACATGCATGGATTAGCTGTGATCACTCACCGTTAAGTAAAATACACATTTAGCATGTCCCAAAGCTCTTCCATTTGTGGAGGATTCCACAATTCCATTTCTGTCCTCTATTGCCCTAAGCAGGTTCTTGGATTCCAAATTGTCTGAAACATCAGAACATTTACAAGAACTGAATTACAATATGGAAATCAGCATCTAAAGAGCCTTATACTGAATAAAATATAATGTTGTTAATCAACAATGGCTATAAATAGTCAGAGCTTTAGACCAGAGTTTTTCCAATTCAGTGTCAGGCACTGTACATGAGATTTCCTGAATCAGAGTATGTGCTTTAACCACTGAACTCTAGTTATGGATCTTATTTTCAGTTGGGAACAGGCCACCCTTTGGGGCCAATGGCTCCTCATCCACCTTGCCAAAGGTACATTACCTTTCCAAGTTCCCATTTTCCCTGGGCAATATTTCTTTTGCTGACCAGGGAATTTGTCCTGGAACTATACCACTACCCTTTCCCTTTTGCACTGTTTGCCAGCATACTCAATGGCTTTCATCATCCATTACATCACTGACTGAATTGTGGGTCAGCCACCACAGTGATAGCCTCTTGATTACAAGAGAATCCTGAGCAATAGGAATCCCTAATGCTTTCTGAATATTGCAACTGCATTGAAGAAAAGGCAACAGGTGAGGGCGTAAGTGCAAGGGAGGTCCTAGTGACTGGATTAGGGTGTGATTGTGAGGCAGGCTGGGAGTGGAAGGTGTTCTCTGATTTCTTCCATTTAGTTGGGAGGATGTACAGCTGCAATTGTTTGTATCCACCTCCAATACTTTTCCAGATTCTTTTCTTCATTATCCAGCAGGATTCACAGGGAACTGTTAAATGGCAACATAACTTTCTAAGGTGCTAGATTCCAGTAAGCTCATTGGCCTTTGTCATTAAATTCTTCACATTGCCAGGAGTTACACTGTAGGGCTGGTCAATGGTGAAAAGGTTGTAGCAATGGTAGGTAGCAAAACTACATTGCAATGGTAGGAAGCCATGAACAGTGCCATATCACTGTTTCTGCATTCAGATTGCAGGAAAAAATACCCAACAAGTGATTCTGAAATAGTTTCCCAGTAGGGTTCAGGATGGGCATCAGGAAATCTAGGTGGAGATAAGGTTGGGTAGCTTCTTGTGAGCCATAGACAATCAGGATGTGGTCACTATGGTAATGTGCTATGGTGCAATGGGGGCGGGTCAATATACAAGTGTCCAAGCACTCACAACCAGCTTTACTGGTAGAAAAATGGCTTTACTCCTCTCATAGGAAGAAAGAAGGCTGGCAACAATACTCACCATCAGTGAACTGCCACCATTTCAAACAGCAGTAGCAATCAGGATGGTAAGCAGCCACCACTCTTGAGCTGCTTCCAAGAACTTGCTGCTGGCTGCAGTTATTAGAAGCGTATTGGCAGCCTTGGCAGTTCTGTAGGGAAGCAACAGAGCAAACACTGAGAGGGAAGCCACGCTAGCAGCACTTGTATTCTGTGCTGCCAGATGCAGGATTCTTAGAACAGTCATGTCCTTGCATGAACACATTATGGCTGCATCCTGTATGGTGTTCTAATAGATATTGTTCCTGGCAGCCCTGGTGATGGATATATCTGGCACAAAACCATTAGTGGAAAGAGGTGATGCTTAGGGTCTGCAGTGATAAATGGTGGCTTGCCAACTTCCAGAAGACACAGGCAACCCTGTGTGAAATTGTTGATAGCCTGTGACCATACCTTAACAGCAGGATAAAATACTGCAGCCAAAAATCCCTATAGAGGAGTAGGTGGCCCTCACAGTTTAATAGTTGGCAACACAGGCCACAGATTGTGATGTGGTACATCAATTCAGCCTGGGATTAACAATGATGGCTGAAAGAGACTGTTGTGGAAGTTTGCCTGGCTGTGGAACACGTTCTTCTCCATTCTTGGAAGCTACCACAAAGCAGGGCTAACAATTCACTCTTTCTTGACCCTGGTTGTAGGTATTGTACAGTAGGGTAATTCGCCAATTCCACACATAATGTTTGATTAATGGTCCAGGGGCACAAAAGAACACCATAGCAGCAGTGTGTGTGTGTGTGTGTTTTACTCTGTATATCTCTGTTCTCATTCTCCAGAACAGTGCTTTCCAAATTGCTGCCGTTGGCGACACACCAATGGCGGCGGCGTGGGTGTGTGTGCGGGGGCGCGTGGGGGGCAGGGGCGTGCGCGGCGATGCAAGGGGTGCGCGGTGGTGTGCACAGCGGCGGCAGCCTCGTGTTTTCCACTAAAATGCGGAAGCGCTGATGGCGCACTGCTGCCGTCATTGCTGCTGCTGCCGCCATGCATACCGCCGCCCCCGCACGCGCCCCCGCGATGCACATCCACTTCCGGGTTGTGTTGTGACACACTAAACTGTGTCTCGCAACACACTAAAGTGTCGCGACACACAGTTTGGAAAGCTATGCTCCAGAACATGGAAAAGCCCAGATAGCACAGCTGTGTGTTATGGCACTGCTGAAGGAGGACAGAAAAAGGTCAACTGGCTGCTCTGGGAATGGAAAATGAAAGGAAGTTCAGCTAGTGGATATCTCTGGTGTCTGCTAGAAACTTTGTGCAAGGTTCAGTCTGCAGCAGTAGAATGGTGGCTGATGCACCAGAATGGGATTATATACTGGTCAAACATTCTCTCCTCATGCTGATCTTGGCTGTAGCCATATGGCAGCCTGCCATGAAACAGAACAAGAACAAGCTAGCAGCCTAGCAATTCACAGTGCCCCATGCAACCAGGCAGAATTCTATGTATAGACCACACTGTGACATGAAAGTGAGAAAAAGGTGGGAACATTCCACACTATGGGAATAGAAGGATGAACAGCAAAAGAAAAGATTTCCACAAGCATAATGAAAGTGTTAAATTTTACATGGAATGGTGGGCATGGCACAAAGTACTACTTGTTCTTTTTCTTCAAGAATAACCTCATGGCTGGGGCTACATGAAATGCTGCTAAATGTTGCCTAGAATTCGGCCATGAAACAAAGTTCAGAGTTCAGCGATCTGGTCTTAGTTTAGTTGGAGGAACTAAAAATGACAGCAGAGGGGTGAAATGGGCCAGGAACCCTCAGGCAGTGGGTGAGGTGCTCTGGATCTTATTGGGGTGTTTTGAAGGAGATGTTGGTGCTGGGCAATGACTCCCAAGGCAATGGTGTAGCCCTTGGCAGCCAGAGAAGACTACTAAAGGCCCCTTGCCATAATGGTGAACCCCAAAGCACCTGCAGAATTCAAGTCAGAGGAGAAAAATTGCACCTTGACTTTGCCTGGAGGAAGACTGTTCAGCTAGGTTTGGTTGCCCCCAGAACCCTACATCTCTGCATGTTGAGGAACAAGCACAAGCAGGCAATGTTGAGGAACAAGAAGACAATGAAAAAGCAGGCAATGCACTAATTATGCTTCCATATAAGTCTAAGAAACCTATTTTGATCCTTTACATTTTCCCCAGAACTGCTCCCTAGTTTCTAGTCACTCCCTGATGGAGAGCAATTGTTCACATTGCAGCACTGCATATCAGATGGTGGTTGTCCTTACAGTTAGGAGATCAAGCTAAGTGTCTCTTTCCTCCTGCCTCCATAAAATGCCAATTTTTGCAACTATTTTACCAGTGGTTTTCGACCCAGCAAGGCAGTTCCTAGTCACAGCGAGAAAGCATCCACTAGAGGAGGGGAGGAGCCATTTCAGGCCTTTCATGCAGTCCCCCATGGTAGTCTGGCAGCCAGATGGAAACCTGTTTCCCCATGCAAAGAAAGCAGTGGGCTGGGGATCATAAAAAAGGTCATGTTCTTTTCTGGATCATTTGAAGAGTGCATGTCTTTCCCTCTGCAATCTTATGCATTTCCCACCAGGGTGGGAATGGAGAAGCTGCAGCCATCTCCAGAACCACTGCCTCATAGTTGCTCCTTGCTCTTCTCTGTCGCAGGAATCTTTCAGGGCTTCTCCTGGTACCTGGCTGCAATTCAGCTGCTCCAGCATGAACCCAAGTTGTTGTTGGAATACAGAACAGCCCAGAATAACTTCAAGGCATCACTTCTGGAGACAGCAGGAAATTGTTCCAATTGAGAAAGAGGTAGGCTGAGCATACGTACCATTTTGAACGGGACAGTTCACATTTCTTGACCATCCCGTCGTTTTAATATAAATGTCAATTTTGTCCCGTTTTTTTAAAAAACCGGTAAGGATGGAGGTTTGGTTAAAGGAGGAGGGCAAAGAGCCTGTTAGGGAAAGTGCAGGAAATGTTGTTGGGGAAAGCGCGGGAAGGTTTGAGGGGGAAGCTGGTCAGCTGGCAGAGACCGGACGAGAGGTGAGTTCCCTGCCGTCAATCAGCGCACGAGCTAGGAGAGCTGAGAAGAGAGCTGCACAACGACAGCAGCGATTGGCTCCTGCTCGTCAGAGGCGGGAAACTCAGCAGATAAAAAGACGACAGGCACAGGAGCTGGTTGTCGGAGACAACTGTCCTGACTACCCTGCACCGACGCTCTGCGGACCTGCCTTCCTGCCTTGCCAAGCGCCTCGTTGCTGCCGTTGCTGAGTCTGCCGCTGGATCTTGCTGAGCTGCTGCTGCCTCTGATCTCTGCTGGGATTCCGCGTTGGTCCTAGTGCCTGCCTGTTTCCTTGCTGTCAAGTAGGAACGCTGCCTTGTTCTTAAGCCTTGCCTTGCTTCCACTTAGAACTGTTTAAGGACCAGCAAATGGATCTTAAAAACTGGTTAAAACTTTTTTATCGTCTTACTTCTTCATCAATATTACATAAGTAATATGTACGGAATATTACATAAGTTTAACCCCGTCCCATTTTTGCCATCCCAATGTCCCGTTTTTGTCTCAAGGAAATACGGTCAGCCTAGATAGAGGAGGCTAAAAGGGCAAAGGAGGCAAAGGAGAAAGGCTCCACGGTGGGTATGGCAGGGCAAGGGGTGAGGAGGCATGGGTGACAGAGAGGAAAGGCGTATCAAGGAACAGAATATGTCCTGCCCAGGAAGGGAAAAGCAATTGGCATTCCCCATCTCAGCACCAATGGAAGGGGCGTGCAGGTTAGGGGATTCACCAGTTAGTATCCCAGTCAGGGCAAGAAGCCCAGGCACTATGCTGCCAGATAGAAATTAGGCTGCAATTCCTTGAGCCAACTCAATTTCCAGCCGAGTTCAGCACGGGAGACACAGTTTAGGCTGCAGTGCTCATGTTCTACTGCCCTCAAGAGAGGTTGTGCTGCCTTATCACAAAACTGTCCTGAAAGGGCAACGCGGGTTCTGTCCATTTATGTTCTTTTGCTGAATTATGTGGAAGGAACGGGTTAAAATTTTCTACTGGTTGCCCCGGAGTTGCAATTGCTGCTCTTTCTCTGCCCGCACCACTTTTGTTATTTTTACGCTGAAGCATTCCTTTCCCCTTCGGGGCAGCTCCTTTGAACCCTAAACAGATTACTGGAGGCGTGTGAAGGACAGAGCGAGGAGGTGCTTTCTGGGGAGGAGATTTGGCTCCAAAATAGGACGCTAAGCGCCTTTCGCCTGCGCCCTTAATTGATTACTTAGGCAGCGCCAGCGCACCAGGCGGTACCGGCCGAGACGGGCTGCGGCTGGCTGCTCTCTCGGGAGAGGAAGCAGCAGCCGAGGAGCCAAACGAGGAGTCGCCCGAACGACTGTGCAAAAATGGAAGCGCCCCAGAAGCTGTGATAGGAAAGAAAGCGTTTTAATCAAGACCCAGCTTTGCCTTCGTTTCCATGACAGTTATTAGGTAACAGAGGCATTGAATTGTCTCCCACAATGCTCTGGAGAAAGGGGTGGGGGTGGGGAAGAGGTTGCTCCAGTGACAACGCTGCGGAGTTCTGACTTGCAGGAACTCGCCTCACGGAGAATTTCAAACTCCTGGAATATTCTGCCGTTTATTGGCCGCCTCTTCTGCGCTCTGCTTAAAGTCGCGGGCAGGGCTGGTGCTTGCTTTCATTTTTCAAAGGAAATCTTTAAAATCGCTCTTCTGATTTCGCGACGTACAGGCTCCGGCAACGCGAGGATATGAACAATTATCCAGGTGGGCTACTCAGAGGGAGTGAAGCGGAAAGACGTCCAATCAGGCTTAGGCAACCCACAGCCTGGTCCAAATGCCTCTCCAGCGGATCTCTGTAGTCCCAGCGCGGGAGACTACCAGCAATGGGAGAAGTTCCCTAGGTAGAAACAAAGAGAAGAACAGGGAAGTCGAGGTAAGAGGAGGAACGAGCCTTGGTTTTGATTGAACAGCGTGGCACATAATGGTTGAAAGGGCGGGGAGGGCGAGGTGGAAATATCCGTTTATTCAACAGGAAGAATTAGAATGGGGAATATCCATTCTATCCAATATGTGCTGAAATGCTTTCTTTGGGATACCTTGCTAATGCAGGCTTCTCATATGCACCCCCCTCCCCTAATTAGGGGACCAGTTGTGTAAGGGACAATACTAAAAAAGGATGTGAATTGTCAGCTTTGTTTGTGCATTTTGAAAGGGGACTCTTGCAGAAAAGGGGTGTGCACAGGAAGATACACAGTCCATTGATTCTGCGGACAATAGATACTGTTCTTTCTGTATTTTCAGATGACATGCTAAAAGTCAACAAAGCATCTTCTTCATAGACTAGGGGGAATGTTTCAAAAGAGAATGGTATCATAAGATCTCCATTGCATGGCTAGGCATTCAGACAGTAATATCATCAGTCTACCAAACGTTGCTAAAAGGTTTTCTGAAATACAGATACACAATTTATTATTTCTTTTCAATTGCCCATTTTTTCTCATTCCATTGTTTCCTTTCTTTTATACAAAAAAGAAAAAAGAAAAAGAGACTATCCTGTCACTGCTGATCAGGACATTCTAGGTTTCTAAGTATCTAGCATCCTATACGTTATATTTATAAATACAGAAAGCACATTTTGTAGCAATGATCTCAGTTAATATAGGAAAAGTAAATTTTATAGATGCTGTTTTGCTTGAAGGCTTTAATAGTATCTGAGGAATGAAGCTGCTTGTCTTTTTTAAAAAAATGTTGTCTGGTAAACATTCCTAATTGACCTTTACCATACATTTTCAATTGTGGATGAATGTGGCTGAGAACAAAACAAATGGGATATTTAATTGAGGAAGATTTACTGCATTTTCTACTGGTGCTCTATTATAACTTCTTTTTTCATAGTTTATATGATTTCTTTCTCAATTCCAGAGAGCAATTTATGCAGTAGTATAAAATATCAGGTGATTTACTGACCCTTGACTTAAATCTTGTCATCTGGCAGCTGGCTTGTAACTTATGTAGAAATTATTAGTCCCATTTTCAGCTACAAATATTTTTATGCTTCTCAAAAAAAATATATTTTCCCCAGATAGACCAGGTTTGATCATATTAAACAAGTACTGATAACTGTGAAGTATCATATTAGAGTTTTACTTACTGGGAATCAACTTAAAGGGAAAGTGTGTCTAAGAAAGAAGCCATTAATAAAAAATATATACAGATATGATGCTGATTGAATGAAAAGTAATAGCGTACTATTCACTTACATGAGTAACATATTAATCTGATATCTATAAACTGTTTATGAGGTTCAGAAAATTAGATATTGACCAAAATCCATTATGGAACACCCCCCCCCACCCCATCCTCAAAATAAAAGTTCTTATTTCATTTTGGAAAGGAATGTTGGTGATATTTAATTTTGGAAGCTTGAGCTGTTTGTTGGATATACTGTATGATCTCATGGTGGGACAGCGGAAGCAGTTTCAGGAAGATTTAGAAACATAATACAACAAAACTTTGAAAGTTAATTTTCTCCTTTTTGTAGGAATGACACGTTTTGATAAACTTCATCAATAAAAATATGTGTGGCGAGGCTGTCATATGTTATTTTGAATTTCTTACCTGTTCAGTTGTTTACCCACTGCACTACAAAAGTGTCTGTACAATATCAGTAACATATAATATTGAATATATCCTGATAGCCTATTAAGACTTGGTGCAAAATTTTGAAAATCACTGTACAGTCTAGAATTTTACAGCCTAGAATTGAGAAATTCTCTGCATTTTCGATCTAGAATTAAGTGTATTATTTCAGGAAAGCAATTGAAAGAGGATATTAAAACCTTTTACCTATTCTTTCTTTTAATAGATGCCAAAGTCTTGACCCCCACATTTTCTGAAAATTATCCCCTTTCTACCCTCAAAGACAAAGAAATCAACTTCAAGCAAGGTTATAATTTACATTACACAATTTTCTAAACTGCACCTCAGTTTATTGTATGGTTTCCAGGTTTAGGATCTGTTTTTATACTGTCTCATAGAGAAGTATACAGTTAACAAATTCTTGCATTTTAACTGTTGTAGGGGATGCTTAAATAAAATTATGTGTTTTAATTTTAATATAGGGCTGAAACGAAGGACTAATGAGTTGCTTCATTCTTCCCCCTCAAAACTCTTATCAGTCTGTGTTTGAGGCTATATTCTTCTTGGTCCATTTTTTCACTGTCTGTATTTGGATGACATCAGTAGACTCCAGTTTGACCAGCTAAGAATACTATTTCTTTTCATCAATATAAATTATCTCATAGTCATTTTTCTGTTTCATATTTCTATACTTTTAAAATATATACCATAATAAGGAAATACTGTATATTGTTATATTCCTGCCCTGATTAGTGAAAGTTGAATCTAGGTTTCTGCTTCCTAATGGCACTTAAACTTTTATCATCAGGACATTCGTTCCACATAAACTTGTCTTCCAAAGAAATGTTTCATGCTGAAAATTCTTGGATTATGCTCTAAGCAAGCCTTCCAAAACTTGGTGTCATCCAAATGTATTAAACTCTCAAAACCCCTGGTCAGCATAGACCCGGATTGTGAAAATTGTACAGCACTAGAGGAGCACAAGCCTGGGAAAATGTTATGCCCCCAAATCTAAGGCATATGCTTACATCCTTCAGAATGTTGGGAAGCCTACTGAATCTTACTGTGATCTGAAGGAACTGAGTGTGAAATTTACAATACATCCAGTGCTTCCATGAAGGACAAATTGCCTTATTAGAAAACTTTTGTCTGCCATTAAAGGTCTTTTCATTGGGAACCTTCTGATAAGCTTCCT
Source organism: Charina bottae (assembly GCA_023362775.1). Lineage (NCBI taxonomy): Eukaryota > Metazoa > Chordata > Lepidosauria > Squamata > Charinaidae > Charina > Charina bottae. The sequence continues at coordinate 966,365 of JALMGJ010000008.1, forward strand.
TGAAATCTAGGATACTGTTTGAAACCCTCTCCCACTAGTTTTCCATCTTTATCATGCAGCCTTCCACTTATTCTAAACAGAACTATTTTAACAATTTGATTCTCAAAATACTAAACTTGTGCTAAACTTATTTAAGGATCAGCTAAACACTGTAAATTGCTGCTCTTAGGTTTATGATGAGCTGCAGCATTTCCCCCCCTAACTGCTTGGCTTAATAATGGGACTAAACAGCAATTACTATAGATTGAACACTTTAAAGTGTCTTATGTAAAGTAAATGATGGCAATACATTTCAATGATATGAGTATTAACAAAATTCACCAATGTAAATAATACAATAATGTAGTCTGAATAAAAAATATTGATTGGAAAGTTAATAGGTCTTACCAGGTTGAAAGCTATACAAGCCTTACTTATATTTAGCCAAATGTATCCCCTCAAAACTAAGGCTGTTCATTTATATTTTGCATTTGGACCTCAGTCACTGAAAATTAAATTCACCAAAATCTAGCATAATGGTCTATGCCTGAAAGAATACTGTAACTTAATTACCTAGCATGTACAAACAGAAATGATTAAAATTCTGTTGAAATTTTCATCAGTGATAAAGTAGGTTGGCTTGAGCAAGTCATTATCTCTCATCCTAACTTGCCAGATAGAGTTGCGTTAAATGGAGCCAAGTATTAGTACTCAATTAAAAGTTACATAAGGTAGGAGAAACTATATTTAAAGTGCATGATCAATGGTTTATTTAAATTGCACAACATACAGTATTTCAGGTTTGTAATCCTTTTCAGCGGTTACTGAAAGTAGGAAAAAAAAGTTTGGGGCTTTAAAAAAGGAGTACATGTCTGAAATATGTTGAGTGATATAAATAAAATATTGATAAGACATTTGGAAAATAATTTTACCTTTTCTCATTGGATAGAATGTTGGGTAGAATGATTATGAAAGAACCATATAAACAGATCTGAACTGCTTTGAGGAACATTGAGTTTCAAGTAAAATATGTAGCTTAATTTACATCAAAAGAATTTGAAATGTTTATCTAGTCTATAAATTAATATAGTGAATTGTTCATTTAAAAATTTAGCTTTTAAAATCACAAACATAAACACTTCCAGAACTTAGTATCTGAACATTCCAATATGAATAATTTCAGCACATTGGAGAGCAATCAAGGTTTACTGTGTATTAAATTGGTTTTCCCAGTAGTAATGTATGGCTGTGAGAGTTGGCCCATAAGGAAGGCTGAGCGCCAAAGAATTTATGCTTTCGAACTGTGGTGCTGGAGAAGACTCTTAAGAGTCCCTTGGACTGCAAGGAGGTCAAATCAGTCAATCCTAAAGGAAATCAACCCTGACTGCTCATTGGAAGGACAGATGCTGAAGCTGAAGCTCAAATACTTTGGCCACCTAATGCGAAGAGAGGACTCACTGGAAAAGACCCTGATGCTGGGAAAGACTGAAGGCAAAGGGAGAAGGGGACGGCAGAGGAGGAGATGGTTAGATAGCATCACCAATGTAATGAACATGAATTTGTATAAACTCCATAAACTCCAGGAGACAGTGGAGAACAGGAAGGCCTGGTGTGCTATGGTCCATGGGGTCACGAAGAGTCGGACATGACTTAACGACTGAACAACAACAAAATTTTTGTATGTAATATTTCAGGCTTATAATATTTAAGTTTAATTTTTTTGTAAGCTTTTATTCATGAAAACAAGAAGAATCCAAATGCAAAAAAGAGAGGAAAGAAGGAGCATTTCAAATTATTTCAATTATTGAGAAAAGTAATTCATGGAAATGCTTTATCCCAGAGCAGAATTTGGAAAATGATTGTTTTTGAGGGAGGAAATCGGAGTGGATTGGTGATATGCCATATCCCACTTCAAATGTGACAGAAGATCTTCAGCATTTTCTGATAATTCTATGAGATTTGAGAAGCTTTCCTAGAGTTCCATTAAGCTGCTCACCAATGCTAGACAGCTTCCTAAAAGATATTATATATTCCTCCTCCATACCCTTCTGAGAAGGGAATAAAAGCTTTAGACAACTTTATTTATAAAGAATTTATGGTCTTGTCTTTCAACTGTTGTAGATGTTATATGCCCTTCTCATAAGCCTGTTAGGCTTTTTGCCTCTACGTTTAGGATAAACAGCTTCTTGATTCTATCTACTCTTGGATCTTTGTGTCTTATATTTAATTGGTTAATTTGTCCAGTAGAATAATTGTTATGCAAAAGATGGTAGAACAGAAATGCTGAGCAACATGACATTCATTTTTTGTTAATAGCTCTGTTTAGGTAGTTTGAGGTGATGCAGGTGGTTATAGCTAGCAGTAGTAATTACAGTGCTTTCATTTGTAGATGCATGGTAGCTCATCTTTACGTTGGAGTACTTTAGTGCATGTAATTACTCAGCCTCTTAATAAAGACCTCAACACCTGTGTTCATTTTATATAAGTTTATTACAAGGTTTAAAAAGCCAGTCTAACCATTATATAAAAATTACTACAATTTTGCAGTCAGATGCACAGCTAGTATAGGAGCAAAAAACCCCATGCATTCCACCAGTATATTGTCCTACGTTTATCTACAGTATTTCTTATCTACTTCAGCATATGGAAACTGAACATCCACACTGATTAAATTCTTATGAGAAAAGATACTGTTTTGTTTCTGTTTTGTAAAAACTAAAGAATTGGTCTGGCTAAGTTGTAGCTCATACTCATAGAAAAACTTGTACATTGTTGTAGATCATAGTTGCAAAAACTGCACATTTGGTCTCATTGTACCTACAAAACTGCATTTTGATAAACAAAATAGGTAGAGGGAATGTTAGAGAGCCAGTCTGGTGTAGTGGTTAAGGTGCTGGTCTAGAAACCAGGAGACTCTGAGTTCTAGTCCCGCCTTAGGCATGAAAGCTGGCTGGGTGACTTTGGGCCAGTCACTCTGTCAGCCCAACCCAGCTCTTGGGGTGGGGGTTGTTGTGGGGAAAGTAGGAGGCAGGAGTATTAGGTATGTTCACCAACTTGAGTTGACATATATATAAAGGCAGGATAAAAATATGGTGATTATGATGATACAGTATAATCATCACTGGTTCAAGTTATATGAGGTTAATAATGGAAAAAAATGTATTCACAAAGCTGACTGATCACTGCAGGATATAATAGGTGATTATAATAGGTGAATAAGTATTGTGATGGTGATCATGTGACAAACTGTTGGATCCTTGACATACAGGTAAATGTTTTCAAATTCTTACTTTAGACTATGATCCTAAGCAAATAGAATCTCTAGTAATAAGTTTTATACCTAGAAGATGTGATACAGCCCTGCACATAGAACTGCCTGCTTGCCCACGGCCATTTGCATTCAGGCAGTATTTTCAATTCCAGTTATACATATAAGGCTAGTGGTGATTTTGGTCCTGTGTTACATATTATATGTGTAGGACAATTGGCAGGACAATTCCTGTACCAGCCCATTTTAATGTTATAGGCGATGTCTGAACTGGACAGGACTAGGATTAGTCCTTAGGCAAATATATTTATTTGAGTAATATATTTCTACATCATTTCCAAAGTATTCACATCTTAAAGATATTTACAGATTAAGAATGCACATTAAAAAGTACAATACTAAAATACAGTGAATTAAAGCAGAGAGGAAGGTCAAAGAAAATCAGAACAAAACAAAACCATTTATTCATAATGTTCACACAAGGGGAAAGATACAAAGTCTTCAGTGGACATCTAAAGGACACTGCTTTAAAAGGGGAAAGTATTCCAGACAGAAGGTGAGTAGTCACAAGGTGATACTGTCAATCAGAGCACATGCAGCAGATCTGATGCTTTTAGCAAATATGCAGGTCTACTAGACAAAGAATGTGTCAGTGTCCTGGTCCCAGATTTCTTTGAGCCTTATGTTATATTCTTATCATCCTTCACAATGTACAGCCTTCTATATCCTTGAAGGCTCTCCACATAAGTAAGGACCCCATAAAAACAGGATTCTCAATTGATGGATAGTCTCATTGGATAGAGACACTTTCCATTGGAGACACTCGCCCTTTTAAAATGGGGAACCCTATAAGGAGAATAAAGTTCACAGATTGGCTGAACAGGACTGGAAATCCTAAGTGTAATTACTTGGGAGTAAGTGCATGAATCTCAAGGGGGCTTACTAAAGAGTAAGTATTTTGCCCACACAAAGGTTTTACCAACTTGTTTCCAGGATGGCTTATACTAATTCTTTTCTAGCACAGCAGCATCCTATGCATACTTACTTGGAAACAAAAGCCATTAAATTCAACAGAATTTAAGAAACATAAGTTAATGCTTGCTGAGTCCAGATTTCCATGAACAATTCCTCCTCCTCCTCCTCCTCCTCCTCCTCCTCCTAATTGTATGTGTATGACAAACAATTTGTGAGAAAACAATTGCTGTGTGGACAGATAGAGCAATGATTTTTAAAATTGGGTGCTTATTTTACATTAAAATATTTTCAATCGGTAGTAATTGAACTCTTTTTTTGGTCCTAGCCTTGCCTTTTTTGTGGGTGGGGGCAGAGTGTGGCCTATTTTTGCTTCCAGGAAGATGCATGACATCAGAGATATGTTGGTACACAGCAACATTAGTTTGATAAACACAAATACTGAGATAACAAAAATTGTACTGGGGCGAGCTTGACCTGTTAGTCCAGAGCTTTCCAAACTTTTCATGTTGGTGACACACTTTTTAGACATGCATCATTTCACGACACACTCTTACAGCAGGGCATCATTTCACGACACACTCTTACAGCAGGGCACAAGGCAGGCACTAGGACCTGCACAGAATCCTGGCAGGGCAGGTTTGGAGGCAGCAGGGCACAAGGCAGGCACTAGGACCTGCGCAGAATCCTGGCAGGGCAGGTTTGGAGGCAGGAGGGCACAAGGCCGGCACTAGGACCTGCGCGGAATCACAGCAGGTTTGGAGGCAGCAGGGCACAAGGCAGGCACTAGGACCTGCGCAGAATCCTGGCAGGGCAGGTTTGGAGGCAGGAGGGCACAAGGCCGGCACTAGGACCTGCGCGGAATCACAGCAGGTTTGGAGGCAGCAGGGCACAAGGCAGGCACTAGGACCTGCGCAGAATCCTGGCAGGGCAGGTTTGGAGGCAGGAGGGCACAAGGCCGGCACTAGGACCTGCGCGGAATCACAGCAGGTTTGGAGGCAGCAGGGCACAAGGCAGGCACTAGGACCTGCGCGGAATCCTGGCAGGGCTTGGAGGCAGCGGCAGCAGCAGCTGCTGTGGCACACCCAGACACTGCAGCCGACACACTAACGTGTCCCGACACACAGTTTGGAAAGCTATGTGTTAGTCATTTTCTCTTTGGTCATTGTATACATTGTAAATTTACGATTAAGCTTAGGTATAGTTTGTATTTGGAATGTCTTTGAAAATGGATGTAGAGAAAGAAGTTGAAAAGTAGAATAGGTTTGAGTGTGGTTTCAACTAGAACTCAGCATATTTCCAAAATGATTAGGAAGAAATTTTCCAAAATGTACACAAATGCATACCACTCTGTTATTCATTAAAGTACCCAAACTTTTTTAAGGATCCACAAAAGCTTACATCACCATTTTACCCCTTACCTTCCCTAACTCACAAAAAAGTTTGGTTTTACCCACTCTGAGGATATTCTGTGGCCTGCGGAATTCTTTTAGGGATTGATTTTTTTCCTATGGCCCATGGATGGTTCACCTTTGCAATAGCTTGAGAGTCACCTAAGTATGATTTTTAGAATGATTTTTAACTGGAGCTTCCATTTTTGTGCATTTCAATTCAAAGAACATTTGACCATTCAATGTTAGAGGGTACATTTGTATACTTATGATACAAGAGATATAAGGGCTTTTAGAGAGAAACAAAGGAGGAAAAGAAATTATAGCAATGGAAATCAAACATATCTTACAATGTACTGGCATTGTACCACATGATGGTCTACTTCAGAGCTTTCCAAACGGTGTGTCACGACACAAAAGTGTGTCGCCACACACAGTCTGGTGTGTCGCCACACAACCTGGAAGCACTGATCATCATCAGCGCTTCCGGGGTTTTCCGCGGCGACACACCAACTGCAGCACGCAAAACCCGAAAGCAGCAGCAGTGCTTCCGGGTTTTTGTGCGCTGCTGCACTTCCGGGTTTTCCCGCGGCGACACACCAACGCCGGTTAGTGTGTCGCCGCGGGAAAAACTTTGGAAAGCCCTGGTCTACTTACTTTGTTAAAGAACTTTTCTGCATTATTCTGTGGCAATTCTGTGGCACACAATGATGAGCCTATTAGTAAGAATCAGGAAGACTTACAATATACTGTACAACTGTGCAGTACTGTGGATTCAACCTCCAAAGTTGCTTTGAAGAGGACAGGAACATGAATATAGAATCTGTATGGAACACTATAAAGTCGCCATGTGCTTTTCTGAAATCATATAGCAGCTGCAGTTGGCAGCCACGTGATCCTGGCAGAGCCCTATAATGCTGTATCAGAGCAAGAGTCCAGCTTTACATTTTTAAGAGTGACAAAATCAGATCCTTTTCTTCCAGGCTGTTCATCCTTTTACTTTATTATATTTATTTCCTTACTCATGTGAGTGTTCTCAAACAACAAAGCTTTGAGTCTTATTTTTTTTAATTACTTATTGGTTACTGTCTGAATTGATTTGGTTCTTTAAATAAATAGTATCTTTAAGACAGGATGTTGATAATTTTCTCCATTGAGAATATGCAATACTTTGTCTATGAAACATTTATGAAACAGGCTTTCAAAATTGCAATTTTAAATCTACAACAGCCAAACTAGAAGTTTAATTTTAATATATTAAAATTTATTTAATATTTATTAAATTTATTTAATAATTTTTTTCTCTTCACTATCAACACTGTATTCTTGATTCGCTAGATGGAATGTGGTTGCTAAAAGTCAACAACAACTTGATGGCACGTGATCATCACCATCATAGTATTATAGGTATCGCTTGATAATACATCATCATAATTTGCTAATTTTGATATTGTGTAGACAATAATTTAGGAATTATTTTTCTTAATTATTAGAAGTAAAATTTACTACTGTACATATAGATAATTTTCCATATTTTAAAGAAGATGCCATTGAAATATCATCTACCCTATTGCAGTGTTTTTGAGGCAAATATTTCAAACCTATTAAGTCACCTATCTTAATAAGAAAGTTGGAGAAGTAATGTTACACTAGAAATGTTAGGGAAAGGAAAAATCAGTGGATAGTGATTATACTTGGCTTCTACATTTTAATGTAATTAATAACTTGTAGCTTTATTTCTTTGAATTTTCTGAACTTGTTGTTGTTGTTCAGTCGTTTAGTCGTGTCCGACTCTTCGTGACCTCATGGACCATAGCACGCCAGGCCTTCCTGTCCTCCACTGTCTCCCGGAGTTTACTCAAATTCATGTTCGTTACATCGGTGATGCTATCTAACCATCTCATCCTCTGCCGTCCTCTTCTCCTTTTGCCTTCAGTCTTTGCCAGCATCAGGGTCTTTTCCAGTGAGTCCTCTCTTCGCATTAGGTGGCCAAAGTATTTGAGCTTCAGCTTCATTATCTGTCCTTCCAATGAGCAGTCAGGGTTGATTTCCTTTAGAATTGACTGATTTGACCTCCTTGCAGTCCAAGGGACTCTTCAGAGTCTTCTCCAGCACCACAGTTCGAAAGCATAAATTCTTTGGCGCTCAGCCTTCCTTATGGTCCAACTCTCACAGCCATACATTACTACTGGAAAAACCATAGCTTTAAATATACGGACCTTTGTCGGCAAGGTGATGTCTCACTCAGCTGGGACAAGGTCTTCTCCACTAGCTTTGTTGTTAGTAATGCTTCCTAAGGCCCACTTGACTTCACTCTCTAGGATGTCCGGCTCAAGGTCAGTGACCACACCATCGTATTTATCAGGGATATTAAGATCAATCTTGTATAGTTCTTCTGTGTATTCTTGCCACCTCTTCTTAATCTCTTCTGCTTCTGTTAGGTCCCTGCCTTTTTTATCCTTTATCATGCCCATCTTTGCACAAAATGTTCCCTTGATATCTCCGATTTTCTTGAAGAGATCTCTAGTCTTCCCCATTCTGTTGTTTTCCTCGATTTCTTTGCATTGTTCATTTAAGAAGGCCGCCTTATCTCTCTTTGCTATTCTCTGGAAATCTGCATTCAGTTGGTTATATCTTTCCCTTTCTCCCTTGCCTTTTGCTTTCCTTCTTTCCTCAGCTATTTTTAAAGCCTCGTCAGACAGCCACTTTGCTTTCTTGCCTTTCTTTTTCTTTGGGATGGTTTTAGTTGCTGCCTCCTGTACAATGTTATGAACCTCCATCCATAGTTCTTCAGGCACTCTGTCTACCAGATCTAATCCTTTAAATCTATTCCTCACCTCCACTTTATATTCATAAGGGATATGATTTAGGTCATACCTGAGTGGTCTAGTGGTTTTCCCTACGTTCTTCAATTTAAGCCTAAATTTTGCGATAAGAAGCTCATGATCTGAGCCACAGTCAGCTCCAGGTCTTGTTTTTGCTGATTGTATAGAGCTTCTCCATATTTGGCTGCAAAGTATATAATCAATCTGATTTCGGTATTGACCATCTGGTGATGTCCATGTGTAGAGTTGTCTCTTGTGTTGTTGGAAGAGTGTTTGCTATGACCAGCGTGTTCTCTTGACAAAACTCTATTAGCCTTTGCCCTGCTTCATTTTGTACTCCGAGGCCGAACTTGCCTGTTATTCCAGTTATTTCTTGACTTCCTACTTTAGCATTCCAGTCCCCTATGATGAAAAGGTCATCTTTTTTTGGTGTTAGTTCTAGAAGGTGTTGTAGGTCTTCATAGAACCGGTCAACGTCAGCTTCTTCGGCATCAGTGCTTGGGGCATAGACTTGGATTACTGTGATGTTGAATGGTTTGCCTTAGATTCGAACTGAAAGCATTCTGTCGTTTTTGAGGTTGTACCCCAGTACTGCCTTTCCCACTCTTTTATTGACTGTGAGAGCTACTCCATTTCTTCTAAGGGATTCTTGCCCACAGTAGTATATATAATGGTATCCTGAATTAAATTCGCCCATTCCTGTCCATTTTAGTTCGCTGATTCCCAAGATGTCGATGTTCAATCTTGTCATCTCATGTTTGACCACATCCAGCTTACCTTGATTCATTGATATTACATTCCAGGTTCCTATGCAGTATTGTTCTTTACAGCATCGGACTTTCCTTCCACTTCCAGACACATCCACAACTGAGCGTCCTTTCGGGTTTGGCCCAGCTGCTTCACTCTTTCTGGAGCTACTCGGAATTGCCCTCCACTCTTCCCCAGTAGCATTTTGGACACCTTCCAACCTGAGGGGCTCATCTTCCGGCGTCATATATTTTAGCCTTTTGATACTGTCCATTGGTTTTCTTGGCAAGGATACTGGAGTGGGTTGCCATTCCCTCCTCCAGTGGACCACATTTTGTCAGAACTCTCCGTCATGACCTGTCCGTCTTGACCTGACTTCATTGAGTTACGCAAGCCCCTTCGCCACGACAAGGCAGTGATCCATGAAGGGGTTTCTGAACTTAGGATTGCAAAATATCTCTCATCCTGAGGTTCTGTTTTAAAGAAAAGTCACAGGAATTTTTAAATACTTCCTTACTTTTTGTTAAATACTTTTAAAAATACTTTTGAGTTCTTAAATGAAAGTTCTCAAATGGAAGTGCAAAATGTTCTAAGGTGATATATCTTTGTTAGTTTTAAAGTGAGAATGAGTCTTTTTCCCACTTTGTTCTTTCTTAAAAAGAAAAGCTTTATAATATGCACATAAGATCACTCCATTGCTGTTTCAGGGAGAATCTGGCTCCATTCTATTACAGTACTACATTTGCAGAAAATAATATATAAAAGCAAATTATTTTCTCCTTTTATATAGACTTATCATGAAAGCAGTGTTTAGCATTTGTGGCAAGAGAAGACCGTGGGACATTAAAATATCATAAGTAACTGTTTCATCAAATAAATGTGATTGTTCACTGTGGACTTTGGGCCTCATCCCACATTGTTTTTTGTGTTCAGTAATTGATTTCTTAGTCCAAAGATGTAGAGAAATAGCAACCTATGTGCATTGTGGCAGGACACATTCAAGATAAAGTTGGTTAAAAAAAATAACCCATGTTATAGTTTTAAATTATGGTCATTACTCCATAAATAATGTTGTACTTTGAACTTGATAATTGCTTGCTAGATACAGAGGGATTGGAAAAATGGTGCCACAAAATCAGGACAAGTAGGACTGTCTAATTGTAATAGTGGAGATGCTTATATTTTGGAGGGCATTCAAACCTTCTGCATGTCCAGTTAATTGGATAAGTTTCAGTTATTCCTATACAAGGATAAAATCCATGGGGATGAGTAACAAAGAACATACTTGTTTGATATTTGTCCACAGTGACTTGTAAAATATTAATTGCATTCTCACTTGCAATCTAAATACTTTAGGGTTGTGTGGTACTGTGGATGCAACTATAAAATCTCAGGAAAAGATGCAGCTGCTGTATGGAGTTGCTGAGAGGTAACATGTGCACCCCTGCAGGAGCCAAAGCTTCTTTTCTCCTTTGAATCAGAAATGCTGCACAGCCCTAAAATCCACCTATATAAGAGGATATGAATCCCTCTAAGCATCCTTTTTTCAGCCCACATAGCCCCCACCTCACCCCGCAGTATTACTGAGATTTACATGTCATTTTGAGAATGAAATGGGGAGAAATCCTATAAAAAGACCTCAAAATAGGCACATCCTAGTTAAAAAGCAAAGAATAGTACCATAAACATTTTCCTAAAACAGTCCATCCACATACTGTATATGATATAGTACAATTTACTTTGTGGTATTCAGATTCCCCAAAAATGTTAAGTGTGGTCCTTGGCCAGTAAACAGTGACTTACTCTTCCCCTAGATTAAAGAAATAGCCTTGTCCCGATTATGTTAAAAACAGAATATTTTTGGACCCAGTTGAGTTGATCTGAGGATTATTTTTAAGGTAAGGTGATCAAACAAAAAAATATGGTATCAGTCTGTGGCTCCTTGGAGAAGATGAACTTTTCTCACATTTGAGAAAAACATAGATGCCTGAACAATGATAGTCTCTTTAGTGTTGCTCATTATTCTGGGTCTCTCAGTGGGATTTGGCATTTTTAGTCAGTCATGTATTCCTGGCTTACATAAGGTACTTAGCAGGACCGTGCTTCCTTCCTACCAGACAAGGTTGATCCTTATCACTTTGAACTGTAATACTGAACTAATTGTCATTAGTTTGAACTGATTATACTATTCAAATTGATGAACCATTACTTCTTTGGATGATCCATGATTCATTTTCTTTATTCTGACCTATTATATTCTATTCTGTGACTCTGGTCTTGAATTTATATTTCTATACTGTCTCCTGGATTTGATCCAGCAGTGTGCGCTTGGCAGGATGCTGTTCCTCTGTTATCTGTCTCTGTGTTGGAGATGCTTGTGCAAGCTGTTGGAGGACCACTTCCTAAAGCAACCTTCTGAACCCGCTAATTGGAGCGGCAAGGCATCCACTTTTTTCAAAGGCTTGACACTGACACTTTGAGGCTTTTTCTTGGTTTTCTCAGTGTGAAAGTACATGTACCAAAGACATTTCTGCCATGATTTGCTTTGATCCAGTGGCATTCAAACTTAAAAAACAGTAAAGCACTGTGAAGCAGCCAAGCTGAGCCTTTGAAAATAGTGGCTGCCTCAGAGCCCTGAGTAAATTGTTTTAAAGAATTGCTTTGAATGATTTTCACAACTCTACTTAAATATTGTTTCTCCTATTTGCCCTAGTCTCCATCCACAGAGTGATGGACTGGACATGGTTTACACGATGCATCTGTATATCCACAGTTCAGAGATACATGCATAGCAAAAAGTAAATCACTTTCATTTCATGTTTCTTTTGGCACAATGTTAAAAACAAGACAGATGATTACACTAAAATGTTTAATTAGCTACAGTGGTGTAAAATTATGCACAGCATACAAGCTGAGACCTTCTAAATTATAGCTTCCTCATAAAGTGTAAGATACACAGTGTATAGTTATAAATTAAGAATTCCGTCACTGTTGTATAATTTTTCATTAACCATTTAAAAACTAGCATGAATTGTGATGCTTTAAATTTTTGTTACTTTTTTTTTGCTTGAAGTCATCTATTTTTCTTTATGTAATGTTCAGTTCTTTTGAAGTGCTTTATAAATCACATGCCTTTCCATAAATGCCTTACTACAGTGAGTAGCTCCAGTGAGGCAACATAAAATACACATGTACTTCTTTCCCACAGAAGCAAATAACAGTGGAGGTATGGGGAATAATTGAAATTGAAAAAATGACTTAAAAAAAAAAGACTCCATATAATTCTTGTAGCCTGTCATTTTTAAATCCACTTTCAGATCAGTCTAAATCTTGTCATGTAAAACTTGTTCCTCTATCATAACATCTTTGAAACATAGTCTATCTATAGAGATAGACACTCATAAAATTAACTTCTGGATCCATTGTTCAAAAATACCTTCAATCTGTCAAATGTTAAAATATTTTGCTTCATTCTGTATTAGTAAGTCAAATTTAAGTGTTCTTCTCCTTTAATTGTAATCTTTAGTTCCTTCTGGTTCCCTCTAGTTTCCAACCTTCAAAGTCCCATCCTATCATGTTTCTTTTAAAGAATTCAGAACAAAAACATTTTCCCATGGGAAGGATTCTTATAATTCCAAAATCTTTCAAATCCATCTGGACCCTTAGTCCATTTGTATCCATTTTGGATTTGATTTCCAGAATCAAAGTTCTAATCACCCTTTTGCTGTTTATTCCAAAAGGGAAAAAAAGTCCTTAAATTTGTATTTAAAACTTGTTTCACTAAGGATTGAAGGAAACTCACCTGGTGCTGTAAAACTTGTTGATCCAAAGTTTCCTAATAGCTGAAAAGCAGTTAACAAGAAATGTCCAAAAGTGATTAGAAAAAGAAATATGCTGTATTATGGTCTCGTGAGAAGCAACTGTATGGAGTACTTGTGGGTGATCTCAAGTCCTCTCCTTGTCTGGAGATGAATTATAAAGAGCCAGTCTACTTGCTGGCTCTTCATTCCGCTGCTGTCATTGGCTCTGCTTTTAGGGGAGTCATCTTCAGTTCACCATTTCTTCCTTGGAAGTCCCGATGCTAAACTGGATATACAAAATGCTACACTGGACATACAAAAGATCAGACACTGGCTGATATCTTAATAATTAAAAGGGATATACAAGTAATACAAGAGAGTGACCTGGATAATTTTCCTATATTGGATTTACAAAAGAGACTTGTTAAAGCTTTGAAGAATTTTGTGAGAAGGGACAAAGACAAAATGAAAAGAAATCAAGTTTTAGGACATTAAGGGACTAAAGATCAAGATTGTTAATAGTAAAAGGAAGGAATATAAAGTTGGTTTATTTATTCAAGGTTAAAATAGATATGTCGTTATCTCTGGTAACCCTTAATGGATTTTTGCTTACATCAGGACTGAAATGATGAGGTTTTATAGATTTGTTTATAGATAAGAGATGGGATATGGGAAGAAGATCGTTTGTTGTATTTTAAGAGAAGGTGATAAGTTACTAAAATTGTTCATACTTGTGATGAAAGGGGAAGTCATTTCGTTATATCAGAGCTTTCCAAACTGTGTGTCGCGACACAATACTGTGTCGCCTGGGGGCCCCAAGTGTGTTGCGTGACAACCCGGAAGCACCGGAAGCGGTGCTCCTGGGTTGCTGCATGGCGGCAGCGGCTGCCCCTTCGAAAAGGCAGGTTCCGGGGACCCCAAAAATGCCCTTGGTTCCGGCAGAGAGGCGAAAAGCCTCCCCATGCAAGCGCATGTTGCCGAGCTTTCCAGCGCTCAGCTGTTCCTCGGGGAGAATTTCCACCCCGGCCCCAGATCAGCTGTGCCAGGCAGCGTGCGCGTGCGGCGAGAGGAGGCTTTTCACCTCCCTGCTGGAACCAAGGGCATTTTCAGAGTCCCCGGAGCCTGCCCTTTCGAAGGGGCAGCAGCGGCGCTTCGGTTCTGGCAGGGAAGCGAAAAGCCTCCCTCGCCGCACGTGCACGATGCCAGGATTCCTGGCACAGCTGTTCTGGGGCCGGTGTGGAAATTCTCCCCGCAGAACAACTGAGCGCTGCTCGGCAACATGCGCGCGTGCGCAGGGAGGCTTTTTGCCTCCCTGCCTGAACCGAGGGCATTTTCGGGGTCCCCAGAGCCTGCCCTTTCGAAGAGGCAGTGCCACTGCTGCTGCTGCCACAGCCCCTTCGAAAGGGCACCCCGAAAATGCCCTCAGTTCTGGCAGGGAGGCGAAAAGCCTCCCCTCGCCGCACGTGCACGCTGCCGGGATTCCCGGCACAGCTGTTCTCGGGCCGGGGTGGAAATTCTCCCCACAGAAAGAACAGCTGAGCGCCGGAAAGCTCGGCAACATGTGCGCGCGTGCAGGTAGGCTTTTTGCCTCCCTGCCTGAACCGAGGGCATTTTCGGGGTTCCCGGAGCCTGCCCTTTCGAAGGAGCAGCCGCTGCCACCGTGGCGGCAACCCGGAAGCACCACCGCCGGCGCTTCCGGTTTTTGCGCCGCTGGCACTTCCGGCTTTTTGTGGGCCGGCCTTTGGTGTGTCACCAACGGCAAAAGTTTGGAAAGCCCTGCTTTATATATTTCTTTTCTTTTTCCTTACTATATTTGTTTTTTTCTTTCTTTTCTATTTTTCTTTCTTTTTATTCTTTTATTTTTTAGTTTGTATTAGTTTTTATCTTTTTATCTTATAACTTTTAATAAAATTGCTATTAAAAAAAAGGAAAAAATAGCTTGGACTAAAAGAATTACAGTTCTGCCTCTGGTCCTCTACCTCACAGTATTTTTTACTACAAGTTTAAAAGAATAAAGGGGTTCATTGAAAGCTAGCTTGATTTAGATTTATTTTTATTAATTTACTAATTGAAATATTTATGTTGTCTTCTAACATCTTTCACTAATATATTTTAAATGGTGTAGAAGATGACGGTGTACAAGTAATCCTCATTTAACGACTGGTTCAAAGTTACCACAGCCTTGGAAATGGTGCTTTACGGCCCATAAAGCACTTCCAGTTGTCATGAAATGTTGCGCCACCCACCCCCTGTGGTCATGTGACTGCATTTTGGGCACTCGGAAACCAGCTCACATTTACGACTGGTTGCCAAGCGCTGTGTGATCATGTGATCATTTGCAATCTTCCCTGTTGGCTTCCCCAGAA
This sequence comes from Charina bottae, assembly GCA_023362775.1. Classification (NCBI taxonomy): domain Eukaryota; kingdom Metazoa; phylum Chordata; class Lepidosauria; order Squamata; family Charinaidae; genus Charina; species Charina bottae. The sequence goes on from JALMGJ010000008.1 coordinate 981,713, forward strand.
AGTCAATGGGGAAGCCGGCAGGGAAGGTTGCATGGGGAGGGAAGGGGAAACCCTTTGTGGAGCTGCAGGAAAGAAGCTCAAATCCTGAAGATTTCTACTTCGTTCCTCCAGCCCCACCAAGGATTTCCGCTCTGTGCACAGAGGGGAGGGGAAACTCTTTCTTTTAATAAGAATTTTATTAAGTTTGAAACAAAGATAAAAACTACAAAAAAAGAAAAAAACTAAAAAAGTGTGAAACAAAAGAAAAAATAATTTTGAAGATTACATAAAGAAATAATTTCCAACTTTCAACAAGAATACACAGCAATTTCCATAATCAATCCCTTACTCTATATCAAACCAAGATCACATTATTTCTATAAATCATTCCATTAACACATTATAAAAATCACTTAATACAATTGCTCCTTCCCCTTATATTAAAGAAAAGAAAAAATATATAAACCTCCAAATCAACTTCCCCCCAAAACACAATATTCATTCAATTATTTCCTTCCTACCACTATTCTATACATTTCTGTCCACTACAATAAAAATCAAATTATAAAAACATATAAATTGTCTACTTTTATAATTAATAATACTATAACAATCTTAATCCTATTAAACCTAAAACCAAGCAATTATTATTATACCTTATAAATCTTAAAAATCAAACAAATCTTAAAACCAATCCAGTAAATCTTAATCCAAAGCATTAAAGAAAAATGGAATCATTCAAGCCTTAATATCAATCCAGATAAATATTCTTAAATCTTTACCCAACTTCAAAATATACTAAAGCATTTAAATATCTCCACTTCACACACAAGGCATTTTTCATACAGAAATCCAACAACCCAGCTGCCCCCTTTAGAAACTCAGACTTCTCAGCAAAGAACCTCTCACAGAACAGAGCCACTTCCTTCCCACAACATTCCATCAGAAAAACAACTCCGTTTGGAATTTGCAACTCAGAGTCCCGCTTTAACCCCATTTCCTCCAACCAGGGAATTCTGGGTGGTTCACAACAAAACAAGTTAAAAATATAAAATTACAACAACACTAAATTACATATTAAATCCAAATAGAAAGATGTTAATAATAAGGTGGGTTTCATGGCACCAGCCACTCCCAAGAGGAACTATTGGCATTCCTAATCATAAAAGAACTGTTTAAGCTCGCAACGAAGCTCACGACGGAACTCTGAGAAAATCTCTTTGAAATCCTCCATGTTTCAGGCAGTAGATTATGGAGCCCCCTAGATACTTGACTAGCGAGAATATGAGTTAATGAGTTAATGGAAAGTTTCCAAAAGTTGTTGACATGAGAGAAAGTACAGTATGCTAACAGGCAGCTCCCAGGGAAAGTGAACAGAAAACTGAAAATTCAAAACAGCAGATTCAATGTGTAGGAAAATATTAAATCCTTCAAATTCAATACAAAAATATTAGGAGGTAGGTAATTATTTATTCTCAATCCTCCTTGGTATTTAAATGGGAAAACAAGCCAAAGCTTTAAAAGATTTTTAAAAATTAATCCAGAATTAACGATAGGCACCAAAAGATTTCGCTTCTCCTTCCTGTAGATAGCCTCTCTTAGGGTACATTAACTTTAAAAAATATATAAATTGGGTGATTTAGAAATGAGGTGGCTTGACTTAGTGTCTCTTTAAGGCTGCAGCATGACTTGGAAATGGTGACGTCTCAGCCTCCCAGCGGCTCTTACCCAATTGGCGCGAACGCTGTTTGCGATTCTCAGGCTGCAGGTTGCCGTTCTGGGGGACAGATGGGATGATTCTGAGCGTTTTCCTGGGCTTCAGGAGGAACCAGCCTTAGCCTGAAAAAACTGCCATGATGCCAGTTCTGTCTGTGGAGCCTGCGGACACAGCTGCTCAATCGGCTATGTTCCCACTGGAAGTCTCAGGGGAGGGGAAACTCTTCATGGAGCCACAGGAAAGAAGCTCAAATCCTGAAGATTTCTGCTTAGTTCCTCCAGCCCCACCAAGGATTTCCCCTCCGTGTATGGAAGGGAGGAGAAACCCTTTGGCAGGCAGCTCTTTTGCTCCATCTGCTTAAGGACCTGGGAGATTGCTTAACGACCACAACTGGGAGTGCTGGGATTGCAGTTGTTGAGCAAAGTAGTCACATGGGCATCTCGCTTAACGACCAATTCGCTCAATGAGCGAGATTCAAGTTAATCCTAACAATTCCAGAAATATGTTAATGTATAACATATTAAATTAAGTCTGAATCTATTCAGAAATTCCATAATGATTGAATTAAAATGAATTGGCAACACCAACTAATATTACGAATGCTGGGGATACAGTGCATTAATAATACCCTTTGGCCCCCTGTAACTCACATAGTTTTGAAAGAGAGGTTGCTATTGGATGTGGGGGGAGGTGTTGTCAGCAATTGTACAGTCTCTTCATAAAGAATAGTTGTATTTGAATCTGTATGGGTTACTTTAAATCTTTCTACTGCAAAGCATTGTTGGAGATGAGGATGGGATTTAACAAGGGTGAAAGATCAACAGTTAAGTTGTTGGGTATTAAGTACTCTGGTAAGTAATCAGAAATAATCTCGGAAACTGAGCATATTCTGGCTGTTGTTATTATTATTATTATTATTATTATTATTATTATTATTATTATTAGGCTCATCTTGGACAGATTGAGGAAATTGATATTAGTCAGCCTGCTTCCTGGGAATTATATGCAAAGAAGCTTTTATCAAATAAATGAGATAACCCTCAACAAAAAACTGTCATTTTTACTATCTGTGGGGACCAGACATTTGCCATTATATGAGAATTCACTACTCTTGCTTCACCAAAATCTAAAACTTTTGATGAAGTTGTGAAATTAATGAAGGACCATTTCTCAATTGCCCCATCAGTCATTGTACAGAGATTTAAATTTTACAAGCAAGTTCAATAACCTGGGAAATACATCATTGCTTATATCACAGAGCTGCATAATCCCTCCACAGTGCAATTTAGGGGAATTTTTATAATAGATGTTAAAGGGTTGCCTTGACTATGGAGTTTAAGATGGAGCACTCCAAGAGAGGATCTTATCTGAACCAACATTAATATTTGTAATGGCTAAAGAAAGGCCTTAGCCGGTGAAACTGCATTGCTACAAGTTATAGAAATAAAAAGCTCACAATTAATATATGTGCTATCCACACTAACCAGACTGAAATTTCAGGACTGAAACAAGAAATGGACCCTCCACAACAACTGCAGATAAGTCAAAGCATACCTGCAGCTAAGGCTGCAGTGAGTTATATCAATGGTTTGTCTGCAGATTCAAGAATGTAGAGTGCAGCTTTTGTAAAAAGAAGGTCTATATTGAAAAAATCTGCCACCCAAAGTTCACTGATAGGAAACCAAAGAATTGCACTAAGGAGTCACATCACTTAGTTTCACTTTTCTGTTCATGGGATAATGAAGGTTGCATTCAGAATTTTGTAGCAAAGAAGGTCAAGATGATGTAGTTATTATAATAATGGTAAGGACATGGATTTTGACTCTGAATGATCCATAATAAGACACATCACATTATATATTTTCATAGAAGCTTCCTCCCAAGTTGTTCAGACTATCATGTTTTTTTTTTATCATGACTATAATGGAAAGAGGATTGAACCTAATGGAAGCTTCAGTGTGGTTATGCAGTCTGGGTCTTTCCTAAATAATCTTCAAATTATCATTACAGAAGGGGAATTAAGAAAAAACAATAAGAATTTTTTTATGAACAGGAATCAGTGCCTAAGGGACACACACAATTACCATTGGTCAGCTAACAGGAATAATTAATGAACTTCCAAAGTTTTCTGGGGATATATAAATGGAAGTCATTGATATTCCATTTGGATAAATCTGTTTCACCACATTTCATGACGACTAGAAATGTGTCTTTTCCCTTATGTGGAAAAACTGAAGAGGAGCTTCAAAATGTTAAGCAAGGAGCTCTTGACCTAGTTACAGAGACTGAGTGGGATATACCCATTGTGTCAGTATTACATCCTAATGGAAAAGTTAAGGATTTGTAGAGACTATAAGTGCACTTAAAGAGCATCCATGTCCAATACCCGCAGTTAACCAACTGTGTGCTGTTTTTTTAATAAGTTTATTGTTTTTTTGGTGGATGAAATTATTTGCATTTGCTCTGGTCTGGATGCCAATTGGACAAAGTTTGTAGTGATGAATAAGGCATTGCCTTGTGTGGTAATCTGGGCTTTTCTGGAGCTTATTCAGCCTGAAGAAGTGAATAGGGTCCTCAGTAGTTTGAATGCTAAAAGGGATGATCCATGCCCTTCTTGACTCTTTTGAGCTGTTAGGGCATGAATGGGTGGATGTGGGAGACTGTCAGTGTTTCACTGGGAGAGAGGAGGTTACTGCCTGCCTTAAAGGAAATGGTGGTGTGCCCTTTATTAAAGAAACAATCCCTAGATCTGGCTGTGTTTAACTTCTACCCAGCCTCCAACCTTCCCTTTGGAGGGAAGGTTATTGAGAAAATAATGGTAATTCAAGATCTTAGAGGAAATAGATTATCTTGATCCAAGCACAGTCAGGGAACAGAGATAATATTAGTTGCTCTGTGTCAGAGGGAGTGCGCGGAGATGGAGCGGCCTGCCTCTCTCCTAGGCACCAGTGATCCACGTACTATGCAGTAAATAGACTCCAAACAGAAGTTATATCAAATATCCTATTTACTTTATATACATACGTATTTACAGATCACTTCCACAAGTAACAAATGATACACCATCAACGATACAGCTTTCACGAGGTAAAATGGGAATAATGGGAACTGAGAATGTCCCTGTATATATAGTGAACCTGACCAATCACATTATAGGTCACTCTCGTTATTCACCACACCCAACCTAACTCTAAGCACCTGTTGTTATGAGTCACACATGACACATCATTCCTACAACAATGGCTGCTAATTGGGTGACTGTGCAGAATATTTCACCTTTCACCTAGAAATCAAGCCTCTCTGTATAATTTATATCTAGAAGTAAATTCCTGGGTTTATCAAACCCCAACACCCCTTCAATTTACAATAGATATTACATTCACATATACAGAATAGAAGACATACACATTTGAGATATACACATCCTATGTCTCTCTATGCTTAGAGGCTTTGTCATCACATCTGCTACATTACACTCAGATGGACAATATTGCAAATCAATACAATACAATACAATAAACTTCCAATTATTGACTGATCACATATTCTTGATCACATGAAGTTTCGACATCGTCTCCAGTCTCTGGTTTAACAAAATCTGTTGTCATCGGGGTTGAAACTTCTTTACACTGTTCCATATTGTTCTCTCTTAGCAGTGCTTCAATTTTCTTCCGCTGCTCTAGAACATAACCACCATCAACCTTCTGAATACCCATTCCTAGGTAATTCTTAATTTCTCCCAGATCTTTGACATCAAAGTGCTGTTTCAGATTTTCAGTAAACTCAATTACCCTGCTTTGATCTTTTGCTATAAGACACAAATCGTCTACAAATATCAAAAGCAAAATCTGTTCATCGTTTTCACATTGCTTTACATACAGACATGGGTCAGCTATACTACACTTGAATCCCATTCTTTGTAATTCCTTATCTAACCTAAGATTCCAGCAACGTGCCGACTGCTTGAGTCCATACAATGCTTTCTGCAACTTGTATACCCTTCCTGCAATCTTTGATTCATAACCTGGGGCTTCAGTCATATAGATCTCTTCATTCAAATCAGCATGCAAATATGCTGTTGTGATATCATAATGCTGTACTACACAATTCCCAGCTGCTGCCATTGCTAAGGCAAACCTAAATGTCTCCCCTCTTAGCGTTGGTGCAAAAACTTCATCATAAGTCTGATTCTTTATCTGGGAAAATCCTTGTGCTACCAACCTAGCCTTATACTGAATATCACCATTCACTAAGGTTTTCTTCTTATACACCCATCTACAGCCTACTGCTCTATGCCCCTCAGGCAGCCTAGTAGATTTGAAAACCTTATGAGAATTAATGGCTTTCATTTCCACATCCATAGCAGCTTTCCATCTACTCTGCTCGGGTTGTGGCAACTTCAATATGTCCCTGTAATTACGAGGTTCATAATCAATAAAACACACTTTTACATCACCTGGTGTATAACGTTGAGGTGGTATGCCCTTGTTAACTCTCTCAGATCTGCGCAACACTGTAGCATCCTGCATCATTGGCACACTAGGAGTTAATTCCTCTTCCTTCTTAATCACATCAGTGGCCTCTATCCGCTCTGAAAACTCAAAACTTCTCTGACTAGGAAGATAAACCTCACTACTCCCGTGTAATCTCTGCCAATTGCTGTGCTCACTAAAACTTGCTGATCTAGAAATAACAACTTTCCTGCCATCAGTGAACCTATATCCTTTGGTCCCTGGCTCATACCCCACAAACGTCATCTTCTGTGCTTTTGCCTGTCCTTTCCTACGTACCTCCTTATGCATGTGAACATAGGCAGTGCACCCAAACACCTTCAAATGAGCTAATGGTGGCTTCTTGCCATATAACATGTAATATGGAGTTTGGTTTACAGATACACTCCATAACCTGTTAATTAAATAATTAGCAGTTAATATTGCCTCTCCCCAGTATCCACTTGATAACCCTGAGTCAGCAATGAGTGAATCCTTCACTGTCTGCAATGCCAAATTCCTACATTCAGCCACGCCATTCTCAGCTGAACTATGTGGGTTAGTTCTCCTATGCACAATGCCCCTTCTATGGAGCCATTGCTGAAAACTCCCACTAAGAAACTCTGTACCCCGGTCAGTTTGTAAACTACACCCCTTAGTGCTATACCTTCGTTCCACAAACTGCACCCAGTTTCTAAACTTTTCAAATGTTTGACTTTTTGCATTCAATAGATAACAGAACCCAAATCTTGTGTAATCATCTACAATGACTAAAACATATTTAGCACCCCCTATTGAAGCTGGTAATGGACCAATTAAGTCAGCGTGAACTAATTCAAAACATTTATGTGACTTCCTATCACTGAATTTGCTCACAGGAAACACCTTTGACTTTGCAACCTTACAAGCTGTGCAATCCAAATACACTTGGCACTTTTTCAATTCCATTCCAGAACTTGCTTCTGACATCTTTTCAATCACTTTGAAACTCGGATGCCCAAGCCTTCTGTGCCACAGGTGCGCACATGAATCATGTGTTGGCTTATTAATCGTAGCTAAACCATGATGGTTGCTGCTTGTCCTGGTTTGAACTATTTCATAAAGACAGTTTTGCAAAATACCTTTGCCACAAACATTGTTATCTTTCATGACAATACATTCATTATTACCAAACTGTACAGTATAACCCTGTTTATCCAATTGTGACACACTAATTATATTGTACTCCAGTTCAGGTATACACAACATTGATAATTCAATATTTAACCCTGGTACATATACAAATCCTTTACCAGTCACAGATGCAATGCTTCCATTAGCTAGAGTAACATGATCTTGCCTGCCTAAACTCTTAAACATCTGTCTGTTACTCCCTATATGCTGACAAGCCCCACTGTCAATTAAAAATGGTCCCTTTAAATCTTGTTCTACACTTGAACTAATTAAAGACAGCTGTGCAGCTTCTCCCGGCTTGGAAATTTTCAGCTTAACCTTCGGCTTCCGTTTCTTATCACAATCCCGCAACAAATGCTTTTGTGACCCACAGCAGAAACAGTTTCTCTTCACAAATAATACATTGTTTTGGTTATCAGAACATTCCTTAACACAAACACTGTTTTGCTTAGACCTAATTACGTTAGAACACTGCTGCCTTCTTTGCTCTTCTTCTAAAAGCCTGCTAGATAAGTATCTTATGGTTAAATCTTTCTCAGATAACGAACCAAAGCTAATTGCCAAAGTTTCCCACGTTTCATTTAGGGAACTGAGAATTATATACACTTTGTTAGCTTCTGTAAATTGCATATTGGTGGAGCGCGGTGGCTCAGCAGGTTAAACCGCTGAGCCGTTAGTCTGCCGACCACAAGGTTGGCAGTTCGAAACCGCGGGGTGGGGTGAGCTCCCGCCACTAGCTCCAGCTTCCGCCCACCCAGCGGATCGAAAGCATATGCGAGTAGATAAATGGGTACCACTTCGTGGGTCAATTTGCCGGCGTCCATCGGAGGGTCATCCTCGTTCCGAAGAAGACCTAGGGAATCCCGGTGATGACGGCGGAGGACGACGGATCCGGAAAGAACAGCTTCCTGGACGTCAGCAGCCGGCGCGGAAGTGAGGCATGCTGGGGCTTGTAGTCCAGTGCCTGCAGCCAAAGAGCCGGTTCCCTGTCCTCCTCCCTATCGCGCGGTAAATTTATATGATGATATATGATGTATAATTGGAAAATGTACTGATGTTGTAAGCCGCCTAGAGTCCTCCAGTAGGGAGGGGATAGGCGGGGTATAAATAGGATAAAATAAAAAATAAATATCTCTCTGAGCCAACTCCTGGAACAACCCTGTCATATAATGCAGGTGATCCCTTATATTATCAGATACCCCTAATCTAGCGTGATAAAGTTTTCTTGTTAGTAAAACTTTACATAATGGTGAGCTTCTTAGATAAACATTCTTTAAAGCTTCCCAACACTTATAGGCTAACTGACAGTCTCTAACATAACACAACTGGCTATCTTCCAGACATGAAATTATGCTTGCCAATGCTTTATCGTCCTTTAGAGCAACTTCTTCATCTTCCAGGTCTGGTTCAGGGCAAAGTACACTCCTCCAAAGCCCTTCACGCCGAAGATACATTTCCATTTTATATGCCCATGACGAATAATTACTGTCATTCAGTCTTTCCAGAGGAAAACCTCCCCCGACTGCCGGCAACATCTTCGCTGTGCTCATCTGTCTTCAGCCCCTTCTGGGCAGACACCGATGATTAAAGACACAGACCTTATCAGAATGTCCTCCAGCTGTAAAACAAGCGTAGGAGAGAAAAAAACACACACACACAGGCACGGAACCTGTTAAAGCTCCAAATCACTCCAAATAGCCACATGACTCCTGGATAGGCTTCCAAAGCTTCTAGGTCACAGACTGCACACGATCCACCGATCCACAGCCAGTGCAAAGCCTTCCGTCATCTATGGCGTCTCTGCCGCCTCTGGGCCCATAACCCTGTCAGAGGGAGCGTGCGGAGATGGAGCGGCCTGCCTCTCTCCTAGGCACCAGTGATCCACGTACTATGCAGTAAATAGACTCCAAACAGAAGTTATATCAAATATCCTATTTACTTTATATACATAGGTATTTACAGATCACTTCCACAAGTAACAAATGATACACCATCAACGATACAGCTTTCACGAGGTAAAATGGGAATAATGGGAACTGAGAATGTCCCTGTATATATAGTAAACCTGACCAATCACATTATAGGTCACTCTCGTTATTCACCACACCCAACCTAACTAAGCACCTGTTGAATGAGTCACACATGACACATCATTCCTACAACAATGGCTGCTAATTGGGTGACTGTGCAGAATATTTCACCTTTCACCTAGAAATCAAGCCTCTCTGTATAATTTATATCTAGAAGTAAATTCCTGGGTTTATCAAACCCCAACACTCTGGTAGGAGACCTACATCTGGACCAAGATGGGGGCAATGCACTATTCTTGGTCCTGTTAGACCTCTGGGTGGCATTCAGTACAAGGAACTATGGCTTCATTCTTCATTCCTTACACCAGTTGGGGGTTGGGGTTTTGTCCTTCAGTGTTTCTACTTCTGCTTAAGCAGGCAGTCCCTGTATATAGTAATGGAGAGCAGCATTCAAGCTCCTGGGAGCTCCAGTGTGGGTATCTCAGGTTTTGGTCCTCTCCTCCATGTTATTTAGTAGCTACATGACACTGCCACAACATACATATAAAACTAATTCTTAGTGAGCATAGCTTCTGTCAGTAATGCTTTGTGGTTTTCTTTAAAATATACTGCTCAGCAAACTTCAACAATGGTTCCAGTGTTAGTGTTACACTTAAAAAACATATTAAAAAAGCAGGCTCTCTGACAATACAAAACAACACTGTCAATAATTATTGTTAAAATAAAAAAGCCTGATTGTATGTATATAGGTAAAGGGTAAAGGTCCCCCTGCGCATTTGTGCAGTCGTGTCCGACTCTAGGGGCCGGTGCTCATCTCCGTTTGTTAGCTGAAGAGTCAGCGTTGTCCGAAGAAGCTTCATGAGTCAACCATGTATATACATGAGTTTTAAATAATAAATTCACAATATCTGCCAGTTTTTATCAAAGTGATTTATGAGGTAAAACTTAAAAGCACTCTCCAGTCTAATAAGAAGAATTACTACAGTAAATATCAGAATAGCATTGGGCTTGCAGGTACTTTTGCCATGCATACTTTTCATTTTGTTACTCCCACATTCATGTTCTACTTTCTTGAATAACTCCATTTTGGCATATTTAAGAAAGAAAATATTTTGAACAATTAATATAAAAGAAGAATTAAAAAAAACTAATACAGCAGATAGTATGATAAAACTCACTGAATCAGTTTTAGCTGATTCTCTATTTCACTTCCTGATGAATTTATTATATTGTGTCCTCCCCTTTTAATTTTTAGAATTTTATTGTGTTATGTTGACTTTAATTTTTCACCATCATAACTTTTCATAGTATCAGAAGATCAGAATATACTTTTTACATAAATGATGAATGAATAACTGATATTTCATAGTCCAATTATTCTGTTATAATCATTATAAATGAAACTGTCTGCCCTGAAATTAATCAACCCTAATTTGAATAACTCGCACAGAAAAATTAATATTTAGTATCCTTCAGAAATTTATGCCTTGGTTGTTACTTTATTTAATTTGAATATCTGACACAAAATTACCATTTACTTGTTTTAAAACTTTTAAGCATTTAAACATTACAAGTAAATAAATTATCTTAAGAAACAGCACAAAATGAAAGAAAGTTAAAGAGCGTAATGGAACAATGCAAAAAAGTTGAAATTCTACAAATCAAACAAATGAAACTCCATATTGCATTTCCTGAGGTAATTTAACAAACATATGCTTTCAGCCTTTGTGTGATTTACTGAATATAAAAATTACCTAATTTTAGCCTTAGAGGAAAAAAAGAGCGAACAAGCAAGCTGGCAGACAAAAATATCTGAGCAAGTATCATTGCTCTTGCAGGAATGAATAAATAAATTAATAAATAAGAAAACCATTTAGCCTATAATTTCCTCATGGGCACTTACCTTCTCTGTCTCTGTCTCTATCTCTGTCTCTCTCTGTCTCTCTCTCTCTCTCTCTCTCACACACACACACACACACTTAGAAATAATGGTCTGATATAAAATGTAATATGTTTACAAAGTAAATTTCATTTCTAGCATTTGATAAAAAGCATGGATTTCCATGGAATACCTTATTAACAAGTGGGAATGAATTGTTTTCTAGGAATGGCTAAGTGTCTATTTTGTTGTTGTTTAGTTGTTCAGTCATTTCTGATTCATCTCTGAACCCCATTTTCACCAGTTTCCTTGAATTCTTGTAAACTGATGCTTGTGTCATCAGTGATAGTAACTAGGTACCATATCTTCTTTTGGCCTCTTTTTCAATTACTTTTCATTTTTTTCATTGGATAATATATCCAAAATATTTAAGCTTTATGTTTCTAAGGAACAACCTGGTTTTACTTCCTCTAGTATTGAACAATTTGTTCTTTTTGTGATTGAAGGTATTTTCAATTATTTTTCCAAGTACCATAATTCAAAGGCATAAATTTTTCCTTATTCAATCTTTTCAGATGGCCCAGCTTTCACAACCTTATTTTATGGTTGGGAAAACCATGGCTTTCATAATACATAGAAAATCCTTTTTGTAGCCAAGCAAGGCTAAACATGTATGTGGCATTTCATTTCATTTCATTTCTTTTAAATTTTATTTTATTTGCCTAGTTAAATAAATATTTAACTAATCAGAAGAAAAAATAGAAAAAAGAACAAGGTGGCATACACACAGACACATATACATAGATACATATACATACGCAATGTGCTTTTCATATATGTGTGTATATATATATTAGGTTTTACACAACAGTTTTGATAAAGGATGACCATATTTCACTGTAATCATCTATATCTAATGTATGTCTGTAAGCAATTCATTCATAAATTGCATAATTGGAGGAATAACTTTATCTTTCCAAGGTATATGGATTAGTCTCTTAGCAATAAGAAGGGCATGAAGAATTTTCATATAATAGGCATATATTTCAAAAGAATATGAACATCCAAAAATATTTAATACTGTCTCAAAGTCAAATTGAAGTGTGTGATTCTTTGTTCCTAGAATGGAACAACTTTAGGGCAACACAAAGATATGTTTTAATGAAGCATTATTGTCACTGCATCTCCACCACAATTAATTAACTCATTCATTTTCTATACAAATGCAATGGGATCTAAGTCCAAAGTATTTTTTGTTGAATGAACAATGGTCTAAGATTTATTGAAATATTGGAGATAGATATTAGGACAAAAACAAAGATTTGTGGCATTTAATTTAATCAGATATACTACAATTTTCCCCTTCCTCCTTGTGAAGAGAATGCAGTAAAATGCAGTAAATCACTTTTGCTTTAGCTTTAGCTTCAGTAATTAACTGTTTCTTTGCCTGTAAATGTGCGGCTTCTACTACGGTCAATGTGCCTAACTTAAGCCTGTAGCTCTGTGTAAAGTTCTCCCTAATTCTTTCCTTAATCAAGAGCATTAATTATGTTAGTAGAACATTAGCATTCTTTCTTCTGAACCTGTTATTGTCACTGGCCATCTATACAGTGTGCACATGATTCCATGTAGCATCTTCAGTAATCTTCCTCTTTACCCTGGAATCAGGGGCATTTGAGCTACTGTACTGTATATGAAACAGGCAAATATTCAGTAGTCTTCATTCCACTTTGGATCCAGCAAACTATCAACAACAAAAGCTGTCTAAGTCCTTCTTTGCCCACTAACCATCTTCTTCTTTGTCCAAATCTCCAACAACAGTGCCAACTTATTCCCGTGAGGGCATAAACTCATTTTCACTTCCTTTCTCTGAGTCCTCTCTCACCCCTGACCTGGCATGGAAAACTCTCTGTGACAATCTTATCAATTTCATTCCCTGCTCCTTTCCCATTCTGAGCTCATTAGCTCGAAGTACAGCTTGTATGTCTGGGAGGTCACATAATGGAGTGGCAGACACCATTCCTTTTAATTTTTGAGAGTTAAAAAGATAAAAACTGTTAGTATATAAACATCTTTTCCATCATCAGCACATCTGAGGTTGTTCATGTTCTCCCAACAATTCCAATTTTTCCCAGCAATTCCAATTTCTATTTCTTAATTTCCAGCATTTCTCATTACCTGTTCTGCATATAATTTAAATATCTAAAGTATATAACCATAATGTACATTTAAACCATTTAGTTGCTTCATATTGAGTATATTTTGGTCTGATAAAGTCCTCAATTAACCATGAACTGAAGAAGATATGTCTACTATCTTGAAAGAGGGCAGTAGGTAGTACAGTCTCAATTTTCAAATAATAATAATAATAATAATAATAATAATAATAATATATATATATTTTTAAAAATACACATTTTGAAACCTGAAATAAGAGGCAAACTATTGATGTATTATTTTCTAAAAATCTGGGTATTGCTGGTTGTTTCTATAGATTCCCAACTATTTACAGCTTCAGTAAGATTGTTGAACTATTGTCATAATGGGTCTTATGAAACATTATCAAATGCATGAAAACAAAGCCAGAAGATAGGGAATTTCCAATGTTTGCCTCTCAATGCAAAGAAAAACAGCACAGCTTGAGATTTAGTTCTACACCTTTAAAATGAACATTAGTATTGCTTAAAATATTTGGGAAATGTAATCCCATAGCTGTATTACTCAATATTAAGGGCATGAAGGATATTCACAGTGCATTCCATAAAGTTTTTAGTTTTATAACTGGAATATTGGAAGAATGATTGTTCATTTTCAGTAACAAGCAGTTGAAAGCAAAGCCTCCCAAATAATTAACTGATTATAATGTAGGCAGGGAAAAAAAAGCATCTTTCTGGATCTCCCACTGTTCAAATATATTTCTTTGAATAGAAAGTTAATAATAGTATATAATACTACCTTATTTCAATTTTAAATTAATGACAGTTATTGTAGCAGCACTCTGATCATTCATATATACATAAATATCTTTTACATTTTTACATTATTTACGTTATACATATTTACATTATTATTTTAAAGGTGCTTTTTAAAAATTGCAGTCCTACTTGACTTCTAGATGGTCACCTATAGGTTTGTACAGAATATAAAATTTCCTGTTATGAGCACGTGTAGCAGAGCATGCATGAATCTAAGGCTTGGATCCTTACAGATCCTCGTGGTTTTGGCTTGAATCCCTCAAACTATACAGTACCATAGGTTACAGATGCATCCCGAGATAAATTCTGTGCTTTTCTGATGGTTTTGTTAGCATTGCATGTTAAAAAATAAAATCCAAGTTTTTGTGCAATAGGAATTCTGGAAAGCACTTTATCTGTTGGTTTTGCACTGCATTCTGTGGACATTAACTTTAATAACCTTCCCATAAAGATACTGCAAGAGGATTTGTTTTAATTCTAATAGATCTGAAGTTTATGCATTTATTTTTATCTGGCAGTAATGAAAAAGAATAAAGGCTAAACTACACTAGAATAGGCCTGTGCATTGGATGTGATTCCAGAAGAAAGTTTCAGAAAGTATGGAGAGTGATTCCATACTATATTCAAATGTTTAAATCTGTCACTGTGAAGAATTCCCAACAGGTTCCATGTTCACACCCCATAAGTGGCATTGGTCATGCTTTTGGATGATCTCTGGCAGGAGCGGGATGGGGGTAGTGCATCATCCTTGCTCTACTTGACCTCTCAGCGGCTTTCAATACCATTGACCATGGTATCATTCTGGACTGGCTTGAGGGGTTGGGAGTCAGTGGCACTGTATTGTGCTGGTTTTCTTCCTTTCTCCGAGGCCAGTTCCAGCTGGTGTTGATTGGGAGTGAGAAGTTCTGCTCTTGGCCCCTTCTATGTGTCGTGTCACAGGGCTTGGTACTTTCTCCACTCCTATTTAACATCTACATGAAACTGCTGGGTGAGATCATCCATCACCATGGGGTGAGGTATCATCAGTATGCTGATGACACCCAGCTGTACATCTCTGCCCCTGCTGAGCTAAGTGATGCTGTTGATGTCCTTTCTTGTTGCCTGAAGGCTGTGTGGGGGCCTGGATGGGGAACAACAGGCTTCAGCTGAATCCTGGCAAGACTGAGTGGCTTTGGGTTTTATTCTCTATCTGGGGATTTATTTATTTCTCTATCTGGGGATTTACCATTGTTGGTGTTGGATGGGGTTGCACTGTCCCAAACAGACCCAGTGCACAGCTTGGGGGACTCACAACTCCTGCTCGATGAGCAAGTGGCAGTCGTGGCCAGGAGGGCCTTTGCACAGTCTTGTGTTGTGCACCAGTTGGATCTGCTCTCAGTCACTCATGTCCTAGTCACCTCTTGAATGGACTACTGTAATGTGCTCTACATGGGGCTACCCTTGAAGAGTATCCAGAAACTTCAGCTGGCACGAAGTGCAGCAGTGTGGGCAGTTACATGTGTTCGAAGATCTGCACATGTTACATGTCTGCTACGCAAGCTGCATTGGTTGCCAGTTTCCTTCTGAGTCCAATTCAAGGTGTTGGTTATAACCTTTAAAGCCATATATGGCATGGGACCGAGACATTTGAGGGACTGCCTCTCCCCGATTATATCTACCCATCCGATCAGGTCTGGCAGGAGAGGCATGTCATGGCTCTCATCGGCTAAGGCAGGGGTCGGCAAACTTTTTTATGCCGGGAGCCATTTTGACATGCTCGTGCACATTTTGAAGTGCTCGAGAGCCAGGGGCGGGGTTTGCAGGCGGGGGCCAATCGCGTGGAAGGGGGCGGGGTTTGCGGGCGGGAGCCAATCGTGTGGAAGGGGGCGGGGTTTGTGGGTGGGAGCCAATCACGTGGTTTATTGGGGCGGGTGGAAGGGCGAATCTGGATTTTGGGAGGGTCGGGGGAGAACGGGACCTGCCTGGCCTCTCAAGGCGGGGAGGCGAAGTGGGCTGTGCGGCTCGTGTTGCGGAGGGCTGTGCTTCCCGGGGCCCTTGCTAACAGGTCGGGTGAAGAGGTGCAGTCCTGCGCCCGGGGTCCTGGGTCCAAGCCCCCTTAGTGCAGCGGGACGGGCTTCCCAGGAGACCTCGGGGCTGGCGAAGGCGGAGCAGCCCCGCGGATGGGAGCTGGGCCAATCACGTGGAAGGGTCGGGGGGCTCATGGAGGGAGGGGGCGCAGCCAGCAGCTCCGCGAACCCGGCCCGGCCGCCCCACCGGGAGTGGTGGAGAAAGAGCTGCCACCCTCTGGCCGGCAGGACGGGCGCGGGAGAGCGGAAGGCTGCGCCCTCTCCACCGGGCGGGACCCGCGCCTCCTTCCCCGCCGGCGCCCGAGCGCAGACACCATCCGGGACCCCGCGCAGAAGATGCCGCGCGGCCGAGACCCCTGGAGGAAAAGCCCCCAGACCCCGCCGCACCTCTTCAGTCCCAGGGAAAGGAAAAGCCCCCCACCCCACCCCACCCGGCAAAGGGGCTGAGGCCGGCAGGGGCCCCAAGCGGGTGCCGCGCAACCCTTCCCGCGGCGCCAGCCTCTCCCTCCGCAGAGCGAGAGGCTCTCCAGGACGCAGGATGCCCGTCCGCCGGGGGAGAGCCAAATCTCAAATCTGGCAGGAGGCGGAAGCGGGAGCTCAGCTCGTGAACGGCAGCAGCCCCTTCCAACGGGCAACCGGGAGGAGAAAACGAACTCCATGCCCCACCACGCATACACGGACTGAAGCAGACCCTGGGACACAGGGATGGGCGGGGAGGCAGGCAAACAGGCAGGCGGCTGGAAGTGGCATCATCATTCGCTCTGGATACAGAACACAAACCTGGTTCTTTATAATGGAGATTGCCCGTGTGCGGAACACGGAATTCCATGCAAAGAAAACGTTCTAGGAATCAGGGAGGAAAATCAGTCTTAGCAAGAAAGGATTCCTGTCCAACGCAATTCACACACACACCCTCCCCAACTAACAGAACAAGTTTGCTTCATTTGCTCAAAAAGGCACCACCTTTGGAAACCATCAACCCCATAGCATTTCAGGAAAGGGCTTAATTTCGTTGAGGGACTGCCAGGAATGTGGGGCCAGTGGGGGGAAAGGGCCACCGGGTTGAAGAAAACGAGGGGGAATGGAAAAGCAGAGGGAGATATGGAGAAGGTAATTGGGGGGGGGGCTCCTGAGCCCTACCAGCCAATGCTGCTGGCTGCTTCCCGTGACTCCCAGATTTCTTCCTAGGGGAGAGAGTTAGCAGCTGATGGGATGTTTGTTTATTCACAGCTGGAGCATAAAATACTTTAAGGCTGCATTTAATACGTGGGGGGGGGAGATGGAGAGCCAGAGGGAGCGGGCTATCCCAAGCACATAGCAAAGACAAGGATTTTTTGCTCCCCCCCCTTCTGGATGGGGGGATGCCATCTGATGATGATGCCACTTCCAGCCGCCTGCCTGTTTGCCTGCCTCCCCGCCCATCCCTGTGTCCCAGGGTCTGCTTCAGTCCGTGTATGCGTGGTGGGGCATGGAGTTCGTTTTCTCCTCCCGGTTGCCCGTTGGAAGGGGCTGCTGCCGTTCACGAGCTGAGCTCCCGCTTCCGCCTCCTGCCAGATTTGAGATTTGGCTCTGCCCCGGCGGACGGGCGGCCCGCGTCCTGGAGAGCCTCGCGCTCTGAGGATGGAGAGGCTGGCGCCGCAGGAAGGGTTGCGCTCAGCTCATGCTATGTGCTTGGGATAGCCCGCTCCCTCTGGCTCTCCATCTCCCCCCCCCACGTATTAAATGCAGCCTTAAAGCATTTTATGCTCCAGCTGTGAATAAACAAACATCCCATCAGCTGCTAACTCTCTCCCCTTGGAAGAAATCTGGGAGTCACGGGAAGCAGCCAGCAGCATTGGCTGGTAGGGCTCAGGAGGCCCCCCCCCCAATTACCTTCTCCATATCTCCCTCTGCTTTTCCATTCCCCCTCCTGTTTTCTTCAACCCGGTGGCCCTTTCCCCCCACTGGCCCCACATTCCTGGCAGTCCCTCAACGAAATTAAGCCCTTTCCTGAAATGCTATGGGGTTGATGGTTTCCAAAGGTGGTGCCTTTTTGAGCAAATGAAGCAAACTGGTTCTGTTAGTTGGGGAGGGGGTGTGTGTGAATTGCGTTGGACAGGAATCCTTTCTTGCTAAGACTGATTTTACTCCCAGATTCCTAGAACGTTTTCTTTGCATGGAATTCCGTGTTCCGCACACGGGCAATCTCCATTATAAAGAACCAGGTTTGTGTTCTGTATCCAGAGCGAATGATGATGCCACTTCCAGCCGCCTGCATGTTTGCCTGCCTCCCCGCCCATCCCTGTGTCCCAGGGTCTGCTTCAGTCCGTGTATGCGTGGTGGGGCATGGAGTTCGTTTTCTCCTCCCGGTTGCCCGTTGGAAGGGGCTGCTGCCGTTCACGAGCTGAGCTCCTGCTTCCGCCTCCTGCCAGATTTGAGATTTGGCTCTCCCCCGGCGGACGGGCGGCCCGCGTCCTGGAGAGCCTCTCGCTCTGCGGAGGGAGAGGCTGGCGCTGCGGGAAGGGTTGCGCGGCGCCCGCTCGGGGCCCCTGCTGGCCTCAGCCCCTTTGCCGGGTGGGGTGGGGTGGGGGGCTTTTCCTTTCCCTGGGACTGAAGAGGCACGGTGGGGTCTGGGGGCTTTTCCTCCAGGGGTCTTGGCCTCTCTAGTCCGGGGCGTCTCGTCTGCCTGCGGCTGCCCCGCGCGCGTTTGTGCGTGTGCGCGCCCGTGTTTGGCCACCCGCCAGCCGGAGGGACGGAGCCGGGCCCCCTGAATGCCGAGGGGCCCGCGGGTCGGGCGTCCCCCAGCTCCCATCCGCGGGGCTGCTCCGCCTTCGCCAGCCCTGAGCCTCGCTGCCCTGGACCTCGTCTGAGGAAAGCGCGTGGGGCTGCGGCGCAGGAGGCGCAAGCGGAGGCCGGGGAGCCGCGGCCGCCGCCAGATAGGAAGCAGAAAGGCCGGCAGGGGCTTTCTCCAGCCGCAGCAGCCCCTGCAGCCGCTCCCGCGCCACCTCCGACAGCTCCGCGTCCCGGGCCAGCAGCGCCTCCCTGCCGCTCAGTGCGCTCGGAGAGACGGACCTGAAGGGGCTCAGAGGCCGGAGAGGGAGCCCCTCCGTCTCCTCTTCTCTCCCTGCCTCGCCCACCTGCCGGGCGCGGAAGCGCAGCCGCCTTGACGTCAGGCACCGAACATGTCCCCGCCGTCGCCTGGGACCTTAGCGATGGCAAGGGGAGGGCGCCGAAGCTGCGGTCCGGGCTGGGCTGGGCTGGGGCCGGATCCTGTGCTCCTGATGACCTTGTTCAGCCCGCCTCTCTGCTCCCCTTTGGCGCGCGCTGATTGGTGGAGGTGTCCTTCCTTCTGAGCCTCCACCAATCAGCCTCTCTGTTTCTTCCCCAGGGTTTGCGCCAAGCCTGCTGCTTCCGGAGACCGGCTTTCCGGATGTCGGGCAGCAGAGAGAGAGATAGAGCCAGAGTCAAGGGGCCAAAGAGCCAGATCTGGCTCGCGAGCCGCCATTTCCGACCCTTGGGCTAAGGAATGTCGCCGGGTGGGACCTAGGAAGAAAGCCTTTTCTACTGTAGCTCCCACCCTGTGGAACAACCTTCCCTCCAAGGTGAGGTTGGCCCCAACCCTGTTGGCCTTCCAGAAGGCCCTTAAAACATGACTTTGTCAACTAGCTTGGGGATCCCATGGTAGAGTGGAACCTTTTAGATCAGAGCTTTCCAAACTTTTCATGTTGGTTGCACACTTTTTAGACATGCATCATTTCGCGACACACTCTTACAGCAGGGCACAAGGCAGGCACTAGGACCTGCGCGGAATCCTGGCAGGTCTCGGAGGCAGCAGCAGCCGGGACACACCCAGACACTGCAGCTGACACACACAGTTTGGAAAGCTCTGTTTTAGATGGTTGTATGACAGTTAATGGAATGCACTCTCTGTATGTTTTCTTGCTGTTTTGTTTTTATTTGTTTTAATTTAAATTGGTTGTTTTAATTGTTTTTATATATTCTTGATTATTACTATGTAAGCCACCTAGAGTCACTATATGAGATGGGTGGCTATACAAATGTGATTAAATAAATAAATATATAAAACCTTTTCCCATTCAAATTGAACTAATGCCTAGTCGTGTAGAGATCTACAATGTTTATGTTATTGGCAGAAAAATAATTGCAATAAGTGGTACATGACAGGAAGATAATATTTTGGGTGGATAGATAAAATACAGTCACTGACCTTTGAATGCTTCCTGTTAAATTATCTTTTAAACCTAGCTGTGTGTTGTCGATGAAGGTTCTCAGTCATCCAGGTGGAATTGTCTGTAGCTTGAATCATGTCAACTGGATTTCTATTTTCTCAGTGGAAACATTTCGCTCCTTATCCAAGAAGCTTCTTCAGTCTGAGCAAAGTTTGTAAGGGAATCCTTAAATATGTTTCTAGGGTGGCTGTGTGACCTTGCACCTGGGGCTAGGTCGTGGTTATTTGAGATGTTTATTTCTAAGTCCCTTTATCATCCAAAGGAGGATCATTAAGATTACCTTGCTGTTGTTGAGATTGCGAAATGGTCTTAATCTTCCTAGGCACAGAAGACAAAGCAGGAAGGAAAATAGGGGAAAGATTGTGCCTGAGGCCCCCACCTCTATTCAAAGAAGGATTTTCCAAGTTGGCATAAATGGATTCCTTGACCCCTCTTTCAAACCACTTATCTTCCCTGTCTAAAATGTGAATATTAATGTCCTCAAATGAGTGTCCTTTTTCCTTTAGATGAAGGTAAACTGCTGACTCTGGTCCTTTGGTGTTACTCCTCCTGTGTTGGGCCATCCTCCTGTACAAAGGAGGGTGGACATAGGTCATGCAGGATGACAGCAAGGCCTGCTGGTTAATGCTCTGCTTGTAAAGAGCATGCCACCTAGAATTCTTTCAAAAGTCTTCCATTGCATACCACAGTGACACAGGTTTTGTGATGGCAGAAATTGCTGTTTGGAATGTAAAATACACTTCAACGTTCTCCCCCTATTTGAGTATTGAATCTTATTGGAAACAAGCTTCACCATTCTTGAATGAGCTACTCAGCTTACTTTCTGATGCAGCAATAGTTTTTCTAAGATGTACTTTTCCTTTAATTATGAGGAAGCAAAATGTTGAAAAGAATAATTTTGTGCATTTGAGTTGAAGGGAAAAACTGTATAACATATCAATCTGGCTCTAATTTTAGAAGGGTATTTTTAATACTCCCCTTCATGGATCACTGCCTAGTTGTGGCGAAGGGGCTCGCATAACTCAATGAAGTCAGGTCAAGATGGACAGGTCATGACGGAGAGTTCTGACAAAACGTGGTCCACTGGAGGAGGAAATGGCAACCCACTCCAGTATCCTTGCCAAGAAAACTCCATGGACAGTATCAAAAGGCTAAAAGATATGACGCCGGAAGATGAACCCCTCAGGTCAGAAGGTGTCCAATATGCTACTGGGGAAGAGCGGAGGGAAATTCCGAGTAGCTCCAGAAAGAGTGAAGCGGCTGGGCCAAACCCGAAAGGACGCTCAGTTGTGGATGTGTCTGGAAGTGGAAGGAAAGTCCGATGCTGTAAAGAACAATATTGCATAGGAACCTGGAATGTATGAATCAAGGTAAGCTGGATGTGGTCAAACATGAGATGACAAGATTGAACATCGACATCTTGGGAATCAGTGAACTAAAATGGACTGGAATGGGCAAATTTAATTCAGGTGACCATTATATATACTACTGTGGGCAAGAATCCCTTAGAAGAAATTGAGTAGCCCTCATAGTCAATAAAAGAGTGGGAAAGGCAGTACTGGGGTACAACCTCAAAAATGACAGAATTATATCAGTTCGAATCCAAGGCAAACCATTCAACATCACAGTAATCCAAGTCTATGCCCCAAGCACTGATGCCTAAGAAGCTGAAGTTGACCGGTTCTATGAAGACCTACAACACCTTCTAGAACTAACACCAAAAAAATATGTCCTTTTCATCATAGGGGACTGGAATGCTAAAGTAGGAAGTCAAGAAATAACTGGAATAACAGGCAAGTTTGGCCTTGGAGCACAAAATGAAGCAGCGCAAAGGCTAATAGAGTTTTGTCAAGAGAACACACTGGTCATAGCAAACACTCTTTTCCTTTTTTTTTTTTTATAAGTTTTATTAATTTTAAAATACACATTAAAAGCTAATACAAAAGAAAAGAAATAGAAATACAAAGTAAGTAAAGGGAAAAGAAAAAGTGAAGTCAAAAAATAACAAACAAGAAAAAATATAGAAAATAGATGTCCTCCAATTTATCCTTGAACTTTAAGTACAACAATTAACTTTAAATGTTAGTCCTTAATACAATACACAGAAACTTTTCTTTGTCATATACCCTTTGATTTCTATAATCCAATCTTCTGTTCTTCATATAGGTTTCACCTTTCTTGATATCTTCCAACAATCCATCTCTGGTTTCTACTCCTTAGAATAGTAATCAAATGTTCGTTGTTGCATCAATTAAATGTTTTCCATTTGCTCTTTCCATTTTTACATCTATATTTATATCTTCAATAAAGTCCAATTAGTAAAACAAATAAAGGCCTTATCTACATCTAATAAAATACAGTATATTCTGTTCATGTTATGACTATATATTCCATTAATACATAATCTAACATATTACATAACATAATACATAATATAGCAAAAATACAAAACCTAACATAACATATAACCTAATACATACAACATATTCTTGTAATAACCTACATTCTAATTCCATCTCATCATCTCATTGTCTTCTCATAAATGTGTCTCCAGAAAGAGTAATATATAATATCAACCTATTTATTTATAATCTTGTATCTTACACTTAAAATATCATGTTTTTATGCATCTGTAAATTTCTCATATCTGTGCTTACTCTGTGTACAATACCAAATCCGCATTTTCATTCACCTTGCATTCCAAATCAATATCAATAAATCTCCTGTTTAGGTTATGCCAATATCACAATATGCAACTTGTTTATTTCTGTAACTCATATGGGATATCAAAATGTTTATTTTGCCATATCTATCAATTTGCATATTAAAATCTTCCTGTCTCAGCTGCCACAATGTATTTATGCCCAAACATTTAATAGACCACTTCCTGTAAGATATCATAATCTTCTTCTGTACCAATACATTCAAAGTCCTCTTTCCCTGTTTCTCTACTGGTTCGAAAAATCTTTCCTCTGTTTCTAAATCTGTCCCTTGTACCTTCTGTTCCTGAGCCACCAAAACTATTAATATACGTTCTATGGATTTCTTAATTTGCAAAAAATTTTTGCTGGTTTCTTCCTTAAAATCCTGAAGTACTGTGAGAAAGGCCATTATTTATTGTTCAAAGCGTAATCAACTGCCGTAGTCAAAACAAAAAAAATTCTCAGGGAGCAAGGAACAGCTGTTCTATTATTTATCAATAATGTCTATTTCTTTAAGTGAGAAAAGCTTTTAAAGTAAGAGATGAAAAAATTCCACAGAGCAGTATTTCAAACAGTTTGTAAAGGGAGAGATGAAAATATATTCCAAATGAAAAATAGTCCTTTCTAAAAAAAAATAGAAAAAGAAAAAAAAAAAGGCAGAGAGGCACACATTCTCTATACTTTATTCTTTATTCTTCTTTATTCTTCAGGCTGCAAGCTGCTTAACCCAAACAAACAATTTCTCAAAAGTCAGTTAGTTTGTGAGTGAGAAATACCAACAAAGTCTCTTAAGTCCCAATTTCTCTAATACAAAAGAAAGGCAGAAAAATACAAAACTTGTTCACTATGTTGCCAAAATAAAATCTATCAAACTTCCACCAAAATTAATTATAGCAAAGAAAACACAAAATTAGCCAACATTTTGAACGAAGTCCAAAGATAAATTTTAGAATAATAAAAATGTACTAATCTGAAAAAGAAAACTAATATAAGGTGATCTAAAAGCTGGCTGTCACTCTTGTGTCTCCCAAGAGACTTACTGTTCTCTGCAGAGCTAGAATCCTCTTTCGGCCATTTCATTGCATTCACTCCCCGTTCTTCTCCGCGGTGGAAACAACAAAGAAAAACAGGAGTGTGCAATTACAATGGCTCTGTGAGCAATCTTCTGGTTCCCCCTTCTCCAGGGGGAAACTTCAGTGGTCCGTAGACCCCTGCAAACAAGATAGAAAGTTAGCCAGGTCTCAGAGCTCAGAGCTCTGAGAAACTCTGACTTGTCGAGCTGCCAGCCAGGCTTGGAGTTGCAAACACTCTTTTCCAACAACACAAGAGACAACTCTACACATGGACATCACCAGATGGTCAATACCGAAATCAGATTGATTATATACTTTGCAGCCAAAGATGGAGAAGCTCTATACAATCAGCAAAAACAAGACCTGGAGCTGACTGTGGCTCAGATCATGAGCTTCTTATCACAAAATTTAGGCTTAAATTGAAGTAGATATGGAAAACCACTAGACCACTCAGGTATGACCTAAATTGTAAAGGAAAAGGTTCCCATCGCACATTTGTGCAGTTGTGTCTGACTCTAGGGACCGGTGCTCATCTCCGTTTGTTAGCCGAAGAGCCAGTGTTGTCCGAAGACGCTTCCATGGTCATGTGGCCGCATGACACACACGGAACGCTGTTACCTACCCACCAAAGTGGTACCTATTAATCTACTTGCATTTGCATGCTTTCAAATTGCTAGGTTGGCAAGAGCTGGAGCTAGTGTGGGAGCTCACTCCGACACACGGGTCTAGGGATTCGAACCTCCGAACTTGCGATCTTCCAAATGACAAGCCTTACCCGCTGAGCCACCACGCCACTTCATATCATCATTCATGACCTAAATCATATCCCTTATGAATATACAGTGGAGGTGAGGAATAGATTTAAAGGATTAGATCTGGTAGACAGAGTGCCTGAAGAACTATGGATGGAGGTTCGTAACATTGTACAGGAGGCAGCAACTAAAACCATCCCAAAGAAAAAGAAATGCAAGAAAGCAAAGTGGCTGTCTGATGAGGCTTTACAAATAGCTGAGGAAAGAAGGAAAGCAAAAGGCAAGGGAGAAAGGGAAAGATATAACCAACTGAATGCAGATTTCCAGAGAATAGCAAGGAGAGATAAGAAGGCCTTCTTAAATGAACAATGCAAAGAAATTGAGGAAAACAATAGAATGGAGAAGACTAGAGATCTCTTCAAGAAAATCGGAGATATCAAGGGAACGTTTTGTGCAAAGATGGGCATGATAAAGGACAAAAAAGGCAGGGACCTAACAGAAGCAGAAGAGATTAAGAAGAGGTGGCAAGAATACACAGAAGAACTGTACAAGAAAGATCTTAATGTCCCTGATAAATACGATGGTGTGGTCACTGACCTTGAGCCGGACATCCTAGAGAGTGAAGTCAAGTGGGCCTTAGGAAGCATTACTAACAACAAAGCTAGCGGAGAAGACAGTATCCCAGCTGAGCTATTTAAAATCCTAAAAGATGATGGTGTTAAAGTGCTGCACTCAATATGCCAACAAATTTGAAAACTCAACAGTGGCCACAGGATTGGAAAAGGTCAGTTTACGTTCCAATTCCAAAGAAGGGCAATGCCAAAGAATGTTCAAACTACCGTACAGTTGCGCTCATTTCACATGCTAGCAAGGTTATGCTCAAAATCCTACAAACTAGGCTTCAGCAGTATGTGAACCGAGAACTTCCAGAAGTGCAAGCTGGGTTTCGAAGATGCAGAGGAACTAGAGATCAGATTGCCAACATTCACTGGATCATGGAAAAAGCAAGAGAGTTCCAGAAAAACATCTACTTCTGCTTCATTGACTACGCTAAAGCCTTTGATTGTGTGGATCACAACAAACTGTGGAAAATTCTTAAAGAGATGGGAGTACCAGACCACCTTACCTGTCTCCTGAGAAACCTGTATGCGGGTCAAGAAGCAACAGTTTCGGGGTGAGCGCCCGTCACTAGCCCCAGCTCCAGCCCACCCAGCTGATCGAAAGCCTAGCAAGTAGATGAATGGGGACCACTCACGTGGGCCAATTTGCTGGCGTCCTTTTCGGAGGGTCGCCCTCGAACCGAGAAGAAAAAGCTGGTTCCCGTGGATGCGATGGAGGACGGCAGAGGACGACAGATCCCGAAAAAAAAAAACACATCAACTTCCTGGACGTCAGCAGCCGGCTCGGAAGCAAAGGTTCCTGGGACATGTAGTCCGACCTGCGATTGAAGAGCCGGTTCCCTCACCCCCCTCCCTAATTGCGCGGGTACTATAAGATGATGTATAATTGAAATATATATGTACTGATTGTAAGCCGCCTAGAGCCCTCCATTTAGGGAGGGGATAGGCGGGGTATAAATAAGATAAATAAATAAATAAACAGTTAGAACCGGACATGGAACAACCGACTGGTTCAAAATTGGGAAAGGAGTACGACATGGCTTTATATTATCACCCTGCTTATTCAACTTATATGCAGGGTACATCATGAGAAATGCCGGGCTGGATGAATCACAAACCGGAGTTAAGATTGCCGGGAGAAATATCAACAACCTCAGATATGCAGACGATACCACCCTAATGGCAGAAAGTGAAGAGGAACTAAAGAGCCTCTTGATGAGGGTGAAAGAGGAAAGTGCGAAAGCTGGCTTGAAACTCAACATTAAAAAAACTCAGATCATGGCATCTGGTCCCATCACTTCCTGGCAAATAGAAGGGGAAGAAATGGAAGCAGTGACAGAGTTTATTTTCTTGGGCTCCAAGATCACCGCAGACGGTGACTGCAGCCATGAAATTAAAAGACACTTGCTCCTTGGGAGGAAAGCTATGGCAAACCTAGACATCATATTAAAAAGCAGAGACATCACCTTGCCGACAAAGGTCCGTATAAGTAAAGCTATGGTTTTTCCAGTAGTAATGTATGGCTGTGAGAGTTGGACCATAAAGAAGGCTGAGCGCCGAAAAATTGATGCTTTCGAGCTGTGGTGCTGGAGAAGACTCTTAAGAGTCCCTTGGATTGCAAGGAGGTCAAACCAGTCAATCCTAAAGGAAATCAACCCTGACTGCTCATTGGAAGGACAGATGCTGAAGCTGAAGCTCAAATACTTTGGCCACGTAATGCAAAGAGAGGACTCACTGGAAAAGACCCTGATGCCGGGAAAGTCTGAAGGCAAAAGGAGAAGGGGACGGCAGAGGATGAGATGGTTAGATAGCATCACCGATGTAACGAACATGAATTTGAGACAGTGGCGGACAGGAAGCCCTGGCATGCTATGGTCCATGAGGTCACGAAGAGTTGGACACGACTAAACGACTGAACAACAACAACAAATACTAGAATCTTCATCACAGCAAGCAGAATGAGCAGAGATGTTACCCTGTCCATCCCCTGCAAGCAAACTAATGTGTAAATGTATTTTTCAGGATGTTTGGGAACCAGGTTATTCTTTAAAAGGAATAACTATTATAATTGGTTTTCAGTAACCTATTTTCATGGGGGCGTGGTGGCTCAGCGGGTAAGACGCCAGGCTTGTTGATCGGAAGATTGCAAGTTCGGAGGTTCGAATCCCTAGCCCTGCGTGCAGAGTGAGCTCCTGCACTAGCTCCAGCTCTTGCCAACCTAGCAATTCGAAAGCATGCAAATGCAAGTAGATTAATAGGTACCACTTCGGTGGGTAGGTAACAGCGTTCCGCGCGTGTCATGCGGCCACATGACCACGGAAGCGTCTTCGGACAACGCTGGCTCTTTGGCTAACAAACGGAGATGAGCACCGGCCCCTAGAGTCGGACACGACTGCACAAATGTGCGGGGGGTACCTTTACCTTTACCTTTAACCTATTTTCAGGAAATTAGATTACATGTAATTATCCCAGGGCGAAGGAACTCTTTATCCCCATTAATATACTTATCAAATACACATTTTAATACCATCTCACAGTAATCTACTTTTGCATTCTTTGAGATATAGTAGCACCTTTTATTGCTTTTGCATTTTGCTGGCTAAACTGACCTGAAGGCATATGTCTTGCTGTAGTAAGAGGAATGAAATTCATGTCACTTTGTGTCAGCAGAATGAAATGTGGGATGGAGTATGGGTGCAATAAATCATATGCTAGCAGCCATAACCTAAATATAAGACAACATAAATTTTGTGTAGCACTGCACTGCAAATCAAGCATCTGGGCAGAGTGTGTACTAGGGTAGAAGAGATAGGAACCATATAACCACTGTCATACAACTTATAGTTCACCTTACAATTAACATTCTTCCTGTGGTTTCTGCCAGGTATCACATGAGGCTTATTCTGAAAATGTTAGCTCTTCTCTTATCAGAAAGTGGCTTACTCTGCAGTAGGCTCTAAGACACAACTCACTTAAAGTGGACTCTATGTTGCAGACAAGAATGAACCCATATACACATAGAAGATTTTGATGAATTTAGATTGACACTTAGATATTTGAAGAGATATTTAAGTGTGACATGGCTATTACATTTTTTTAGAAAACTTCCTAATTAGCCTATTCTTGTACAAATACAGAGGCCAACAAACTATTCCTTTCTTTCTCAGTTTCCAAGTACCATCTTTCGGGCTCATTTCTATCCAGTTGGAAATAATGAGGCTCTATCTCCAGGTACAAAGTCTATTCCTAAATAGTACACATAGGGTGGAACAGTGGTGCATTGTTTTGCTATATGCTTGATTTTATTGAATAATATTTTGATTACACAGGAATCGATTAAACAATATTTGTATATAATTGCATCTTGTATATAGCATTGTATGTGCATACTGTATGTATGTGTGGGGGGGAGGGGAAAAGAAGAATTGTTTTTTTGCTGGTTTTATATTTTATAAGAGCTGATTTAGGTAACTTTTTTTTTACCATGATGATACATAATTAAAATTGAAGGCTGTGGTGCCTCCCTAGGTTTCTCCTTGTTGTATAGGGCCTCTACCTAACTCAGAGATTGCACACAAATAAAATGCAAACCTGTATGTTTCTATACTGAAATTCTCCTTGATGAGTAAGTATGGGATTTAAGCCTAACAATACAAACCACATATATTAGAAGTAAACTCATGAAGTCAAATGAGATTTACTCAGTGTAATTGTGTATAGAGTTTCTGTCTAGGTACCTATTTTTTGCTAAATGAGTTGAGGACTTGTGGCAAACATTTTGATGTTCTGCAGAAAATTTGAAATCAATCAGTTTATAGTGTCATTCTCAGGTTGGAGACAGAAATCAGTTCAGAAACATGTTGAACAATTAGAGCTGCAAACTATAGACTGATTAAAATGCTTGTATTTTGATTACTAATTTACAGATTTTTTAAAAATATTCCCACTCTTTTGATTTTGTCCTTTTTATGATACGCCTATTTTTCTTTTTCCTATGTTCTTCAACCTCAGGGAGAATAGTTTATAGCAGCTTTCTTGTTCTCCTATATTTTCATTTCATGATTCTTTGATTAGGCATATTCTTGCATACTGCTTTGTATATAGTGTTTTCCACCATTTTTCTAGACACATGGAAACATAGGACACTCATTTTCAGCACTGGTTTTATCCCTACCCACTTCTAAGGATTAAACAATTTGCATTGGAATGGTATGGAACCAATTCTCTTTTTGTGGTGGTAATAAACTGTAGAGATTCTTGAAAGTTGAGTTACTTAGATGCTGGTTTCTTCTGCTGCATAATTTTGATTTAGTTAATCTTACTAGATCTTAGGTGTTAGAAAATTTCTAAAGGTGCAACCATATATAAAAATTTACCATAAAGACTAAATGAATAATAACAACAACAACAATAATTTCAACTCTATGTAAAATCTACAAAACTGTTTTATAAGTTACATGAAGTATATAAAAATTGAATGTAAAACCATTCATTTTAACTACTGAGTATTTTACTGATTTTTAAATACTTAAAAACCCAAGGAAAACTATTAATGCTTTGTGTTTAACTAATCTTCAGGGCTAGTTTTGTTTCAGCAACTTATATAGATTCTTATTCTTATATATATAATTTATATAATTAATATATATTATATTAAATTATATATATAATTTATATAATTAATTATATAATTCTTATATAGATTGGCTAAAATGTAATTATGGCTCTCAAAACTCTTTTCTGTGCTTCTGAAATATTTTTCCATATATACCAATTTTAGAAGCCAAGAGTACTTTTATTAATTGGAAATAGGTCCTCATTAATTCAATGTGCTTATAATATAAACTTTATTCTATGAAGAATGAATAATATCTTCCAAATATTAAGGTGTGGTTTCCAGCTGTGTTGTCATGGGGTGAACATAATGTTTCATTGCTCTATATTTGCTATGACTTTAATCTTAACAATATATTTTGGAACTCCTTCCTTTTTTTTTCTGGAAGAAGGAGAACATTCATGAGTTTTTATATCACATTGCTATTTCAATAACGTGTCATGGCTCTCTACTAAAAAAAAAGCCTCTCTTAATGAGATAGGCCAGCCTTTTGCATAACACCAGCCTAATTATCCTGTTTTGATATATATGCATTCAGTATAATGATGTCACTGAAACTTGTAATTACCTGGCTTGGACCACAAATTTTCCTAGCTTGTAAGCTTGGAAACAATTGAATTGAACATTATTTTTCTCCAAGTTGCTAACACAGCTTGAAATGGAAAATGAGATTTAGTACGTGCACAGATACTGGAATGTAAGTGAGTGTTTTTTTATATTTATTTTTAGTACAAGTTCTATATCGAAATAGTCCCAAAAGAAAGATTTCAAGGAAATAGTGGAGAAGCTCAATAACATTCCACAGCCCCCATCTGGATAATTTTCTAACCAAAATAGTAAATATGCAATGATTTATATGACAGGCACTGCAACTTCTATTAATATGATATATTTTGGCTTATGGTGAGAGAAAAAAGTTCCTTATAAATCTGTTGTCATAAGTGCGAATCCTAGCATTCAGTGACCCATTTTCAGACTGAGCTAAGGGAATTCATCTATACCAAAGAACAGACAGCCTTAACATAGAAAAAACTTACTATTTTTCTCAATATTTTTTTTAAAAGTCCCAAACCATGTTTTTGCACAAGACCAACGGGAACTATATTCAAATCATTTAATTATGAAGTTAATTAGATTATATGGGCCAATGACATCTTCTCAATCTAACATCATTCACATACATGTTATAGGCAGAATCCCTAAAATCCACAGGAGAACAATAAAATAAAAATTCAGTTAGCCATTGTCTGTAGCTTGAATCATGTCAACTGGATTTCTATTTTCTCAGTGGAAACGTTTCACTCCTTATCCAAGAAGCTTCTTCAGTCTGAGCAAAGTTTGTAAGGGAATCCTTAAATATGTTTCTAGGGTGGCTGTGTGACCTTGCACCTGGGGCTAGGTCATGGTTACTTGAGATGTTTATTTCTAAGTCCCTTTATCATACAAAGGAGGATCGTTAAGATTACTTTGCTGTTGTTGAGATTGCGAAATGGTCTTAATCTTCCTAGGCACAGAAGACAAAGCAGGAAGGAAAATAGGGGAAAGATTGTGCCTGAGGCCCCCACCTCTATTCAAAGAAGGATTTTCCAAGTTGGCAATTTATAAGCTAATTTTAATCATTGACTTATATTTTATAACAATTTTTGAACAATAGTTCTTTTCTTGTATAGCAGTCAATCAAATCTTTATTTCAGTCATAGACCAGCATAAAATACAACAAGGAAAAATTACACCCATTACAATAATAACAGCGAAACTTATACTGTAAGAGATAAAAGATAACTAAAAACTAGGATTGCTAACACAATACTATAATATCCAAACACTAATATATCTCTATAAAAATTCTTAATATTAATACTAATACTATGGACTAAAGAGGGGCCTCTGGAGGCCACAAAAACGATATTAAAAACAGATACAAATAAAAATTTAATTAAAGAGGAATTCTCAGCATGTTTACCCATGCAGTACCCTTAATGATGTTTGTGAATTTTAATCGCTGCCAGGCAAAATCTAGTGACACTGTATGTAATAAATGGTTCCTTATCTGAGAGGAGAAAATCAAGAAAACTTTCATTATGGCCTATAACATGTGTCAATAAAGGAAGGATGAAAGTTTATTGACTACATTGGTGATAGGGCCAGTGGAAAAGCACAAATGTGATGGTCAATAGCATTCATGTTACATTGACAGGTTTTTGTACAAGTGGGGACTTTGGTAAATTTCCCATTAATTATTGCAGAAGGTAAAACATCAGGCCTGGCTCTGAGAAAGGCTCTTTGCTGTGCAGGGGAGACTAAAGTAATTAGTCAAGAGCCAGTTTGGTCTAGTGGTTAAGGCAACGGGCTAGAAACCAGGAGACTGTGAGTTCTAGTCCCACCTTAGGCATGAAAGCCAGCTTGGTGACCTTGGACCAGTCACACACACACAGCCCAACTCACCTCACAGGGTTGCTGTGGGGAAAATAGGAGGAGGAAGGAGTATTTGGTATGTTTGCCGCCTTGAGTTATTTATAAAAATAATAAAGGCGGGATAGGAAAAATAAAATAAAATTAAATTAAAATAATAAAATAATAAAATCAAATCAAATCAAATCAAATCAAATCAATAATAAAATAAAATAAAATTAATAATAATAAAAAAATAAAATAAAAAAAAAATAAAAAAAAATAAAAAATAAAAAAATAAAATAAAAGTATCTGCCCAGTTCCCATCTGGAATAAGTTGTGAAAACTCTAATGTGGATTGAAATATGGCTGACTTCATTCTGGAATTCCCTATCAAGGACCCTATCTTTAATTATTCTTTTGGCCTGAGTGCAGTCCAAAAGGATCAGTTGTTCAAGTGATAAGTTTCCCCAGAATTGCTTGTTGCCATGAAGATTTAAATTGATCTTCCAGGATTAGTGGAATCAATACTGATGGAAAACAGTGACATTTGAGCCAATAGGTAAATATTAACAGCCATGCTCTCACCTTCATTTTTTGTTGCCCTGCTTCCCTTCTGAACATCACATTGGATACACATCTAGGCACTTGTAAAGGCTTCACAAAAACTTTGTATGGCTTGAAGTGATTTATAGTGAGGGAATGGTTTCAAACTGAGTGCCACATAACATTTGGGCCAAGAATTTTTCTATAAAAACTTTAGGACTGCTTGTACGAATTCCCTACCCTTTGTCTGAAAATATTTCATAATAGTTGCTGTACTCCTTTGTGCTTGTGAAGTAGAATGATCAATGTGCATCAGGCACCTGTAGACTGGAGCAATACCCCCCAATACTTGATGCCTTTAAGTTGCCTAATTTATTTTATTTATTTATTTATTTTTCCAACTTCTATCACCGCCCATCTCCCCCCACAAAGGGGACTCTGGGCGGTTAATTTCCTTCCCTTCAATGGTCTATTTGAATCTTTTGGGTTTGTTGGCAAAAAACACCACTTTGGTTTTCTGGTCATTAATTATGAGTAGGTTTTCTTGGTACAAATGAATGAAACCTTTGAGTGTTTACCTTACCTGGCTGGATTGGGGAAGACTGATCTAGAAGGTGAGAAAAAAAACTACATAAGTAGATAGGCCTCTATAGTTTTCTATCATTTAATGATTATCTTGCTTTCTCTTCATCAAAATGTATGGACTGCTAGGTTTCCAGCAGTTTAGAAAAACCATTAATTCAGGTAATGACACAGATTAAAATAATATTAGCAAAAATATAAACTGCAGCAACAGAGAAATAAGCCAGATGTCCTGCAATAATTGGAATGTTTGTTTATGCAAAGACTGAGGAAGAGGGAAAGACAGAGTCAGAACAGAAGTAGCACTATTAAGTAGCAATAGTAGCAGTATAAAGAAGTCCCATCAGACTTCCCAACAAGCTAAGTTTCTGAAAGCATAGATGCTTAGAGCAATGTTACCAGTAAGGAAGATTATGGAAGATTTATAGAGGATAAGATGCAGCCATTCATTAACATAAATTAATCTTGGGATAGATAGATAGATAGATAGATAGATAGATAGATAGATAGATGGATGGATGGATGGATGGATGGATGGATGGATGGATGGATGGATGGATGGATGGATGGATGGATGATAGATGATAGATAGATAATGAAGAGAGAGGAAAAGGTTTAATTATATCCAATTCCTGATGAATCCTACTGATCATAATTCCAGAAGCAGATGTTGCTGTCTGTGGGAGATTTTAGGGTAATTTGTAGAATGTGCTTGAAACAGTAAAATCCACAGTTCAGAGAAACAACCCCCCCCCATTCCATGCAGTATTCCTACATGTGGGTAAGCCAAATGCCTTGCTCTGTTATACACATTTCTAAAAATCCTTACATGGCTGGTGTTGTAAGTGTCTGTAATAAGACTCTCACTCGCTGGATCGTCACCTTGTTGTGGTGAGTGGGCTTGTGTGTTCCCAATGAACCCTGTGAGCGAAGCCGTCGGGAGTCATGTACTCCTGGCAGGGTCACCCATGGCGGTAAGGTCCAGGGGGAGGAACCAGACAAAGAACGATCCAAGAAAGTCCTCAACGGCAGAACAGGCGGAAGATAACAAGGTGTATTGTTACAACGGCTGCGAAGGCGGATGAAGGCTGCAGCAGACAAAAGGTCACCAATCGTCATGGTATCCATGCCATTGGATTAGAGCCTTTTTCTGTGAAGGTTGTGTGCTGATCGTTGTGCACCGATCTCCACACATAAAACAAATTCACGCACAGGCGTCTTCCAACCACACCAAACCCAAAACAACCAAAAGTCCCATGGCGACTGACGAATGGCAACGGGGGCAGGACTGTGAAATCCGGAAGCTCCTAGTCATGGACCAGCACATGGGCGGTGGATACGGATTCAGTCGCCCTGACTCAAGGATCGAGGCAGTTGAGTAGTTCGGCAGCTGTATCCACGACTGAGCAGCCCTATTTAGGATCCACTCTGCTCACCCCATATGGGGAGGGGGCTAGAAAAGGTGCCCTAAACATAGTCTGCCTCATTTTTCTCCCTGACTGGATTACCGCGACCAGTGGGGTCACCATCTAGCGGTCGTAAAAAACACATGAATTTTGGAACATGGAATATACGGACACTGCAAGACAATATGGATAGTGAACGACCTGAACGTAGGACTGCCATTATTGCAAGGGAGCTGAGACGTTTTAATATCGATATAGCAGCACTCCAAGAAACTCGAAGAGCAGGAGAAGGACAGTTGAAGGAAGAAAAAGGAGGTTATACCTTCTTTTGGAAAGGACTGCCTGAACAAGAACGACGAATACATGGGGTAGGCTTTGCTATCAAAAACGACATTGTGAAGCTCTTGTCAGAAGTTCCCACTGGGATTAACGAACGACTCTCAACTCTGTGAATAAAACTCGCCAAAAACCAACAGGCAACTATCCTAAGTGCTTACGCACCAACACTAGATGCAGATGAGGATATCAAGGAAAAATTTTATACCCAGCTGGACACCATCTTATCAGAGATACCAAAGGAGGATAAAATTATCCTCCTGGGCGATTTCAATGCAAGAGTTGGGCGTGATTTTGATTTGTGGCCAGGGATCATTGGGAAAGAAGGAGTTGACAACAGCAACACGAATGGAATCTTACTTCTGACTAAATGTGCAGAGCATAACCTTGTCATTACTAACACACTCTTTCGCCAGAAAAATAAATTTAAAACATCATGGAAGCACCCACGGTCGAAGCACTGGCATCTTTTAGATTATGTAATTGTCCGTGCTAGAGATCGCCGTGATGTACTTCTCACCAGAGCCATGACGAGCGCCGATGACTGCTGGACAGACCATCGATTAATTCGATCCACGATGGCCATAAAGATTGTCCCTCATCGTAGGCTCCAAGGAAGAAAACCAAGGCGTAAAATGAATACACTGGCCCTTCAAGATCCTATCAAACGAGCTTGCTTTCAATCAACTCTCAAGGAACATCTGCCTATGGAACTTCCTGAAAATGTTGAGGAACACTGGAGTAAATTGAAGACTTCTATTATTTCAGCCTGTGAACAAACTATCGGATACCAGACTAAGAGACATCAGGACTGGTTTGATGAGAACGATAGTGAGATTGAACATATTATTGACAAGAAAAGGAAAGCCTTCCAGATATGGCAAAAAGATATTAACTGTGCCGTTAAGAAAAAAATCTACGCCAGTGCAAAAGCAGAAGTTCAAAGAAGAACTAGAGAACTTAAGAACATATGGTGGATAAAAAAAGCCCAAGAAACCCAACATTTTGCAGATGCTCATGATGCACCGGGCTTTTTTAATGCCATAAAGGCCATCTATGGACCAACAAACCATGGTACAAATCCCTTACGCTCAGTAGATGGTGCTAAACTTCTAAAGGACAAAGAGTCTATTGCACTGCGCTGGAAAGAGCATTACTACAATCTCCTTAATCGTCACTCTACTGTGGCTGATGAAGTCTTCTTGCAAATCCCGCAAAAACAAATAAGAAATGAGCTTGCAGTAACCCCTAGTTTGGAGGAAGTCAGTAAAGCCACTAAACAAATGAAAAATAACAAAGCTAGTGGACCTGATGGGATTCCTGCTGAAGTCTTTAAAGAAGGCGGGCCTGAACTTACACAACAACTTCATAAGCTCATCGAAAAAATCTGGATGAGGGAGGAGATTCCAGCAGACTTTAGGGATGCCATAATTATCACTCTCTTTAAAAAGGGTGATAGAACAGACTGTGGAAACTATCGAGGCATCTCCCTTCTAGCCACAGCAGGCAAAATCCTGGCAAAGATCATTGCAAACCGTCTCCTATCTGTATCAGAAGACATCCTCCCTGAAACGCAAAATGGTTTCCGCCCTTCCAGGGGAACAGTGGATATGATCTTCACTGCACGACAGCTTCAAGAAAAATGCAAGGAGCAAAACCGCCCTCTATACATGGCATTTATTGATCTGACTAAAGCCTTTGATACTGTAAATCGTACTGCTCTCTGGACCATCCTTCTGAAAATCGGATGCCCTGATAAATTTGTGAACATCTTGCGGTTACTCCATGACGACATGATGGCAACAATCCTGAATAACAATGGCTCTCAAAGCGATCCATTTAAAGTGGAATCCGGCGTTAAACAGGGATGTGTTATTGCTCCAACCTTATTCGCTATCTTCATCGCTATGATTATGCACCTTGTTGAAGAGAAACTTCCTACTGGTGTAGAAATTATATATCGAACAGATGGAAAGCTTTTTAATCTTAGTAGGCTGAAAGCAAAAAATAAGGTAATTGCAACTTCTGTTATAGAACTTCAATATGCTGATGATAACGTAGTCTGTGCACACTCCGAGGAAGATC
Organism: Charina bottae; assembly: GCA_023362775.1. Taxonomy (NCBI): domain Eukaryota; kingdom Metazoa; phylum Chordata; class Lepidosauria; order Squamata; family Charinaidae; genus Charina; species Charina bottae. Next base: position 1,019,359 of record JALMGJ010000008.1, read on the forward strand.
TTCAAACTATCCTAAACATCTTTGCAGAAGCATATGAAAAACTCGGCCTCTCGATTAACATTAAAAAAACCAAAGTGCTTTACCAGCAAGTTCGAACCAATCCCTCTGCAGCGCCATCAATCCAGCTTAAAGGTGTGTCACTAGAAAATGTTGATCACTTTTCTTATCTCGGCAGCCATCTATCTACAAAAGCCGACATCGACGCTGAAATTCAGCATCGCCTGAGCTCTGCGAGTGTAGCTTTCTCCCGAATGAAGCGTAGAGTGTTTGAGGATCGGGACATTCGCAGGGAGACCAAAATGCTTGTTTACAAAGCCATTGTACTACCAACCCTTCTGTACGCCTGTGAAACATGGACCCTCTACAAACGCCACCTCCAACTTCTTGAAAGATTCCATCAACGCTGCCTCCGAAAAATTCTGCAAATTACTTGGGAAGATAGGCGGACTAATGTTAGCGTATTAGAAGAAACGAAAACCACCAGCATTGAAACAATGATCATCCAACATCAACTTCGCTGGACCGGTCATGTTGTTCGAATGCCTGACCATCGTCTTCCAAAGCAGCTACTTTACTCCCAACTTAAGAATGGAAAACGGAATATTGGTGGACAGCAAAAGAGATTCAAAGATACTTTCAAAGCTAATTTAAAAAAATGTAATATCAGCATTGAGAACTGGGAAGCCCTAACTCATGAGCGTTTCAATTGGAGGTCATCCTTTATTAATGGCGCTATGGACTTTGAAGAAGCACGAGTACAGGGCGAAAAGGAGAAAAGAGCTAAAAGGAAGGCACGTCAGGCAAACCCTCATCATGACCGTCTCCCACCCGGAAACCTATGCCCTCATTGTGGGAGGTTGTGCGGATCCAGAATTGGCCTTTATAGCCACTTACGGATCCACCGTTAAAATTTTACCTTTGGAAGACAATCTTACTCGGCTACGAGTGATCGCCAATGATGTAATAAGACTCAATAATGCCAAGACCAGAAATGGCAGGACCTGGGAGTAGTGAATTGAGGCTGGGCAGGCATGGGCAGTTGAAGGGAGTGGTAAAGTCAGGGCTGTAGCCTCTGCAGAGAGAACATTTACCAAATGGAGAGAGAGAATATTATGTTTCTAATTATGCTTATCTGCATCCAAAGACCATTTTATTGAGCCCCAACTCAGAACTTGGAGAAGGGGGCATATACAGTATAAGTAATCATGGCTGTGGGAAACAGGCTAGATGGGAGGAAGGCTCGGAAGTCTTCCTGGTGTCCCATGCATTTTGATACCCTGACTGCCATATTGACAGAGCAAGAAGAGAGTTTGTATTTTCAAATCCTTTAGGATGGTTTGTGTGCTGCATGATACACAGCATATTTTAATACCTATGCTTATAGAAATGTCCTTCTCTCTCTCTGTGTGTGTGTATGCGTTGTTTGTTTATTTGTATCATGGTGGGGCACAGGTTCTATTATTAAGTAATATGTGGGAGTGGAAAATAGGAAAGATTGAGAAATACTATTATAAATAACAGGTGACCTAAGGAACATGTGACCTTTTACATCCAGGCAAAAGAATAGAGAGAAATATGAGATTTTACTGTTTCAAGCACATTCTACAAATTACCCTAAAATCTCCCACAGATAGCAACATCTGCTTCTGGAATTATGATCAGTAGGATTCATCAGGAATTGGATATAATTAAACCTTTTCCTCTCTCTTCATTATCTATCATCTATCTATCTATCTATCTATCTATCTATCTATCTATCTATCTATCTATCCCAAGATTAATTTATGTTAATGAATGGCTGCATCTTATCCTCTATAAATCTTCCATAATGTAATATGGCACTCATATGCAAAGTGCAAGTGGGTTATTCTAACCCCCTTTGAGAGATACGTTAGAATGTCTCTATTCTATTCTAGAATGTTAGAATATTTACATAATATTATATTATATACCTGTAAATCATAGAGGATGGATGGATGGATGGATGGATGGATGGATGGATGGATGGATAACAACCCTGCTGATGAAAAAGGAGCTTAATTATAATAGCTGTATTTTCAATTTTTTAGTTTTAAATTGAACTTTAATTAGAAGGGAAAATGTTAACAATTAGAATATAATTTAAGTCATCTGATTTCCTATTTAAAAACATATTAATGAAAACATTGGCTAGAGATGAACAAGATTCTCCCACACCCCAGAAAAGCATATTCAGTTTAATAGCTAGAATACTGCTAACACAAGTGTTCATTCTTTTTCCACTTTGCTATGGATACATTGAGAAAGTATGGAGAGCTGAGAGAAGCAGAAATGACACTAGTCTGAAAAGGCTTCCAATTTTTATGAGTGCAATTTTTATGACTGTTGAAATAAGTGTTAGAATAGGAACTTTGTTTTGATAGTGTAGTATTTTAAACATATGTGCGCACACACGTCTTCTGAAATTGGGAAGAGAATACTGAAAAAGATCCTTTAAAATTAGAAACATAATCTAAGTAGGATTATTAGTAATCTTAAAATGGCAAATACAAGTGATCTCTAGTTTCTTACAATATATTATATACATAGGCTGACCATATGTCCCGTTTTTAACGGGACAGTCCCGTTGTTTTAGCATTTTTCAACCGTTCTGTAGTTTTGATAAAAATCTCAATTTTGTCCCGTTTTTTAAACCCGGCGGGAATGGCGCAGAAGGAGGATCCGAGCCGGAGCTGCTGATTGGAGGCAGTCCGGAAGAGGAAGACCTCCTGCCTATCAGCACGCAGCAAAGGAGGGCGGAGAGGTGGAAAGGAGGGTGGACCGGGGGGCGGGGTTTGCAGGTGGGAGCCAATCGTGCGGACCAGGGGTGGGGTTTGCAGGCGGGAGCCAATCGCGCAGACCAGTGGGCGGGGACCCCTGCCTTTTTCATGAATACGGAATATTACATAAGACCCCGTCCCGTTTTGCCATCCCAATGTCCCATTTTTGTCTCAAGGAAATATGGTCAGCCTATATATACAGTAACTCATCCCACTACTGAGGTATCAGAAATTCAGTTTCTTTGGAAAAAAAGGTAAGAGACTGACTGTGTTTCTGTATTTGAACATTTATACAGGTTAAATATGAGTTCGTACTCTATCAGATTCTGCTTTTCGTCAGATTTCTAGGGAAACCAGTACTGCCATAGCACTTTCTGCCCCATTTCAAATGCAGTTTCAGCACAGGCCTTTCTCTATTTTTTTCCCAAGACAACAAAGGTTACCTCTCTCCATCCTGATTCATCCCAGTGTCCATAGTAGTAGAATGCTGGTACACTATCAACTTCTCTTTGTCAAACCATAAGAGCCATCACCTTAGGGCACCCAGCTGATTGCTCAACTCACAGAAATGCTAAACTGAAAAATTAGTTTGCAAAAATTATCTACAATCTGGGACAAGGATACCTATCTCCATATATCCCATCATTTTCTCATTGGCAATGAGGCCCCTGCCACCCCCAGTTTAGTGTCTGTCAGTTTTTATATTCACTTTATGCAGATACCCAGAAATTAGAGCATAATTAGAATTTTATTTAATATGTATTGTGTCAATGAATATATTACTCATTTTACAATTTCCTTCACTCTTTGGTAATGAGTCACTGAAATTGTTTCAGTCTTATATTCTTAGCTGAAAGTAAACCCATTGAACCTAATGGATTTTATTTAATAGTAAATATACTGTATGTAGGATTACATATAGTTTAAAACTATGATCTGTTATATGCTATTGTTAGACTACATGATTTTTCTCTACATTTTTCTCTGAGAAATTCACAACTAAATCCAGGGCAGAGATAGGCAACCTGGTGCTATCTGGAAGTGTTGGATTACAATTCATAGCAACTCTTGGCTACTGGGGTTCTGACAAGGGTGAATGGGGAGCCAAAATCCAAAATGTTTCTATCTTGTGTAGGCTTTCTTCAATTTTAGCTCAATTATCACCTGAACATATACTTTTTCTTTTACATGTTGTACAATATTGTTAATACATGACCTTGTAATTTTTTTCCTCTAGCAACATTGGAAAAGATCATAATTTAATAATTTCAGATTCAGTTTTCAAATGGTTTTGATATTTATCTTTAGACTTTTTTCCTCAGACATCTTTTTTCCCCTTTATGTACATAGGACATTCACTATATGTTTTATTTTGAATTTGGTTTCACTGTTTTAGTTGCATAAAGAAGTGAGTAAAAGAAGCATATTCATCTAATTTTTAAAAGCTTTTCTTCAAAGCTTTTACCCAACATTTATAAAGGTCCTTTTTTTGCAGGGAGGGGGATGTCAACCTTTTAACTGTTTGGCAATTTTAGTATTTATTTATTGTGTTTGATTGGTATTTTTTAACTCTTTATACTTTGTTTTTGTGTTAAATTTTATTAGCCACCTTGAATGCTCACCAAAGTACAAAGGTGGGACAATAAATAGATTGTGTTTATTTTTTTTGTTGCTGTTTTTCTAACAGTGCATTTCTATAACAAATATTTAATATTTGCAAATGAAATACAATTAATTTTGACTCTTCAAATTAAAAAAAAGGTATTTTAAAAACTACACTTCAATTCAGTTCTAGATAGGCTGACCATATTTCCTTGAGACAAAAACGGGACATTGGGATGGAAAAAACGGGACAGGGGTCCCCGCCCCCCGGGCCCACACAATTGTCTCCTGCCTGCAAACCCACCCCCAATCCGCATGATTGGCTCCTGCCTGAAAACTCCGCCCCCTGGTCTGTGCGATTGGCTCCTGCCTGCAAACCCTGCCCCCGTCCGTGCGATTGGCTCCCGGCAGCAAACCCCGCCACCGGTCCACCCAATTGGCTCCCGCCTGCAAACCCCACCCCTGGTCCACCCAATTGGGTCCTGCCTGCAAATATTGACTGTCAAAGGGAACCTTGACCCAGACCTTGCCCTGCTGCCAATTGGTCATATATTTCTAGTCTTGCCATATTGTCAAACTTTGACAATATGGCAAGACTAGAAATATAGGACAAGTTCTAACTAAGGCACACTGGAGTTTGGACTGGACTAGACAGGTCTGCAGGAAGGCAGATTAGCAAGGGTCTGGATTTGGCTTGACAGCAGCAAGACAAGGCAAGGCAAGAACTTCTTGGCAACGATAGGGGGCGTGGCAAGGAACTTCCCATAGTACCTTATTGAAGGCTGAAGGAGGCAGCGAGCTGGGGCGGAAGGACAGGCCTAAATGGTTTAGGGCTTGACTATTTGAGGGACCACCTCTTCCAATATGAACCGTTTTGGTTACTTAGATCAGCAGGGGAGACCCTTTCCAAAGATGTTCCTACAGCTAGAAGCTCACTTATAGACTACGCAGGAAACAGGCTTACTTCTGTGTGCCTCCCAGGCTCCCAGGCTCCCAAGCTTTCAACTGACACTTGATTGTAATGATACACAAGCCTGATCATGCACATGGTGACCCACCTGGAAATTAATACAGGGGGTGCAACTCAATTTTCTATTTAGTTAGTGGCAAGCTCCCTCTGTCCCGAATGAAACTGAATTTTAGAAAGTGGTCAAAACACTGCAGCCAAGTAAGTATGACAAGTTGTATATCTTTTCTTCCCTCTCGTAAATGGAATCAATTAAAACAATTAATTAAAATGCCTTGCTGAAGGATTAAGCACTCTACATTTTATTATTCCAATAACAAATTGCCTTTCTAAAATTATTGGGGGGGGGGAAGGAATAACAATGCCATCTATTAAGTATTTAAAAATTCTTTGTGGGAGTTCAATAACCAGTGTATAAATATTATATTCTGTAAATAAAATCATAATAAGATTAAGATTAAGCAGTTATAAGTGCTGTGAAATCATATATCACCCTACATATTTAATTATCTGCATCATTATTAGGTAATCATCACCCATAGACTTGTCATAAAACAGGCCTCCTCCCCCAGTTCACAATGGAAGACAAATGTCAAAATGTGGGTTAATCTGTTGGCAATTTTTCCAGGGAAAAATGTCTTGCAAAGCTCAGCACAACTCATTTTACAGCTTTCAGATTTGGCCATCTCTGGCTTGGAGATTGCCGGGGAGCAAGAACAGAGGGAGGGAGGGAGAGAGGGAGGGTTTGTGCAGCTGGCTTATTCTAATTCATTTACTCACTGACCACCACACAAGTTACTGTAACCCTAAACATCTTAGCCTCATTGGGATATGAACCCCTCTGACCATTAAGACCTGCTGGGAAGCCCTCTTAAGGAGGTGCCCATGCTCAGCAGGGCACCTGTTGGCTGCATGGGCACTGATCCTCCCTTTGTCACTGTGGCAGGCGATGCCCTTCCTTGGGAGCTTGGTGTAACCCTCATTCCTTAACCCTAAATCAGTTTCCTCACCCTCTTTCCCCAGCCTTTCCCCCCCCCCACACACACACCACACCCTCTTTCCCCAGCCTCCCTGCGACCAAATGCACCCGCACAGGGAAAACAGGTGTGGGTGCATTTGGTCGCAGGGAGGCTGGAGAAAGAGGGTGCGGTGTGTGTGTGTGTGATTACTCTGAGCAAGTAATCGCACACGCACACACACACGCCACACCCTCTTTCCCCAGCCTCCCTGCGACCAAATGCACCTGCACAGGGAAAACAGGTGCGGGTGCATTTGGTTGCAGGGAGGCTGGGGAAAGAGTGTGTGTGTGTGTGTGTGTGTGTGTGCGATTACTTGCTCAGAGTAATCGCACACACACACACGCACCCCACACCCTCTTTTCCCAGCCTCCCTGCGACCAAATGCACCTGCACCAAAACAGACAGACACACACACACACACACACACACACACACATGCACCCCGCACCCTCTTTCCACAACCTTCCTGTGCCTGCTTTCCCTGGCCTCACCACTGCTGGGTGGACAATCTTGGCTTCAGAGCAAGTGGCACCAGTAGGATCAGGTAAAGAGGCAGGAACCGGGTGGACTGTGGTGCTGTGTCTGCTGCTGGGCTCGCACATGGCAACCGGGCTTCCAGTTGCCACGCTGATAGGGCCTCTTCCGGGCTGCCTCCAATGGCAAGTCCGGCTCCAGTCCTCCTTCCTGTCTTCCTGTCCTCCTTCCTGCAGGGTTTAAAAAAGGGACAAAATTGAGATTTTGATCAAAACGACGGGACGGTTGAAAAATGCTTAAATAACGGGACTGACCCGTTCAAAATGGGACATATGGTCAGCCTAGTTCTAGATCATTCATTTGTTAGTGGTTCTTTGAATTCAGAAGTTGTTGAATAATGCTATCCTCCTTGGCATTAGCTTAACTGCTACACAGAACAAGGATCAAAGCAATAATTTTATGTTAAGGTAAATATAGTGGGAATTAATGACAGACAGGATCTAAAACTGAAGTATGTTTTCAGGGAGTTATTATATTTTGACAAGCACTGTAATTTTATAAGCATCTAGGCAATGAATTAGAGATGTTCAGGGACTTTTCCAAAGACAGTGTTTGTGCATAACTTGAAAAATAGCCGTCCCAGTCTCCACAGAGCACAAAGGAGGACCATAATGTCCTCTGTGAATGGAAGGAATCCTTTCACTCCCCAAGGAAGAAATATAGTAGCAATTACTGATTGCCTATTGAGGGGCAGAAAACTGCCCTGCCAACTGTAGTGAAGGGGGACAATTTTCTTTTACTGCTTTATAATAAAAAGTGACAACTATGTGCTTTTCTGTATGCAATTTCATATAATATAAACTATTTTTACACAGCTATGTATGTATGATGTTGTTCTGCATTTCCTGAATATGTGCTTCTCTGTATGGAAGTGTTAAGAATGACAGACACTAATGGACTGTGTGCATTACTGCTGCCTGTGCTACAATAGAGTCACATTATCATATCACTCCATTTTATTCCAAAGAAAATCTTGGGTAGATTTCTTTAACATTTCTATTTGTAATACAATCAGAGCTGTGTCTGGCAATATCATTATAATTTGTTACTACACTGATCAGCTGGAAAAGATTATAGAGCCTGATGAAACAGCTGCTTTCTCTCCTGGGCCATGACACTCAGAGACCTCTTTGATAGTCTTTCTTTTCTTCCCTTGTATATAGCCAATGGCCACCTACCTTGTATATAGCCAATGGCCACCTACCACAGACCCAGACCCACTAAGTAGACCAGACCAGGCAATTAACTTCACAGGAAAGCTAAAACTACTTTTATTGAGATTAGCTATAATAACAGATTCTTGCAAGTCTGATTGTGCTTTATCTCCTCCTTCTTATAGTTCAGTGAATTAGGGAGATTGAGCAGCTTCTGAATGTTATCTCATAGTTCTGGACTTAAAAAATGCTTCAGTCTCTTTTGCCTAGACAATGGAACCTACATATAACCATCAAGGTCATCTTCTTAACTCTCTACAACAGAGCTTTCCAAACTGTGTGTCGGGACACGTTAGTGTGTCGGCTGCAGTGTCTGGGTATGTCGCGGCTAGTGCCGCCTCCGAGTCCTGCCAGGATTCTGAGCAGGTCCTAGTGCTTGCCTTGCGCCTCGCTGACTCCAAACCTGCCCTGCTAGGATTCTGCGCAGGTCCTAGTGCCTGCCTTGTGCCTTGCTGCCTCCAAACCTGATGTGATTCTACGCAGGTCCTAGTGCCTGCCTTGTGTCCTGCTGTAAGAGTGTGTTGCGAAATGATGCCCTGCTGTAAGAGTGTGTCGCGTAATGATGCATGTCTAAAAAGTGTGTCACCAACATGAAAAGTTTGGAAAGCTCTGCTCTATAAGATCTCAGCAGTAAATCTCAGACCCCCAACTTTATCTGGCTTAACTAAACTGCTAGATTTGAACTCAGCAAAACCTTTATCAGACACATGAAAAAACTTGGCTAGATAATTTCTTTGATTGCAAACTAAAATAAAACCTCATTAAACAGTTGGGTTGCCCTCTGTTATCATGAGGGTATAGTTCCTTCTTATATCCACAACAGTTGATGCTGCTTCTTGTCTTTCCCACATTTCAAGGAACTCTTTTCCTATGTTTTATGTCCTTGAAATTGAGCAGTTGTTAATATAACTGGCTGCCACCTTATCTCTCACAGATTATGATGTTTTGTTTCCAAGCATACACAAAAATGTATACTTGAAGCGGTATAATTTCTAATATAAATATTCCAAAAACATGTTACAATGTAAAGACAGGTCATATAGAAATTTTATATGTACTTGGAAAAAAATAGGCAGAAAACTTAGATTCAGGCTCAGTTATCTGGAAGTAAGTGGGCCTAATTCTGAAAATAAACATGTAGAATTATGCTATCAAGTAAGGTAATGTGAATATAATGGAGTTCATTATTCTAGCAAATGTAGATTTTATTTTACTAAGTGGTTTTCCTCACTTAGACTGGTAGCACAATTTAATATGACATTTTCAATCAGGTGAAAGTTTATATTTAAATATAACTGCATTATTGGAATGTTGTATGCACCCTTTTCTGCCTGAGTATTTTGTCCCTTTGTGTGTATTTGAACTACCTTTAAAATATTTCAACTTCTATAAATAAATAGCTTGCATTTTTGAACTTCAGAAATATGCTGGAAGCTGTTGTTTCATTTATTGGGGACTTGTTTCTGAATTGAATTGCTTATGACTGATATGAATTCTGCTCTGCCCTTGAAAACAGTTAATTATTTATGCACAATTCAAATATATGTTATTGCATGCACAGAGACATATTTGCAAGAAACTAAAAATACCACTGTTTCAGGGAATGTAAATTATTTTCAGAATTTCAGAAATTGAAAAGGGATAAGTGGAAGGAGAAAATGTTGGGCTGGTGCCAAGCGATAGCTCGTAATCCTCACAGACTCCCAAACAGCACAAGAACCCCCGAGGTCACTGGTGATGCTTCACATATCTCTGCCTTGGTGAGTGGAAGTTCTATTTCATGATGATGGCTTGTACAAAAAATCCTAAATTACCAATCCTTAAAAATTCCTAGTATCATCCCCTCTGCCCAAAAGCAATAGTCTTGCAGCTTGTACAGTATCCGAAGCTACTTTTATTTTATATGCTCCTTTGTGTTTTGTTCTGAATGCACTGCAGCTGTTATACATTCAGGTTTCTAATGTTGCTATCTTTTGTTCATTTATTTTTGGTTTGCTTGTCTTGCATGTGATGACTGTTAAAGTAATTTGGGGGAGTGGTTGTTTTTTGATGTGCTTTCTTAAGTTTATAAACCAAAATTTCCCTTTTTAGCCCTTTAAGAATATTGACAATAACACATACTGTATAGTTTTCTGGAGATCTTTACTAATCTTTTGTGCATGATATGAGTAGGAGGGTCTTCTTTAAAGAGACTCTTTTGCTTAGCTGTAAACTTATTTGTGATATGAACAAGAAACAAGAAAATTGTATTTTACAAATATTTTCTTTTTTCACATTTCCTTCATGGTGAACTTTAGCAGGTTGAAAACCTAATAATACATGTAAGTTAAATTACTTTTTATTTTTAGGTAAAATTTGTCAGAATAAGGTACATTTTTTCAGATTAATACATATTTGTTGAAAGAATATTGTTTAATTAAGCAACTTAATACTACACTATACTATCCAGAGAATATATGTCAAATAAAAATGATAATCTATTTAGCTTGAAGATTTTTTTTTTGGTCATTTTGCAATCTAATTAATTTATTTACTTGATTCTAATACTATTTCCATTCAAGCTTTATTAGAATATTCAGTACTAGGAATAGATCCAAATATCCTTGTATCATTATCATAAATTGCCACAACTATTATATTTATAAACCATCCTTTAAAAAAGATCTTTATGTGTATTCATACTATCATGGCTTGAAATTCGGAATTTCACACATGATTTGCCTCTTAATTTTCACAGATGTTGTCTCCTAATTTTTTTCAAAATGTTTTGCCAACTGCATGTTAACCTGAAAATAAAAAATCAATCCCCGAAATGTTGATATTCTCATTTTTATTTTGTATGATTATATCTCTTACCTAGTTGCAACAACTTATTTCACTAAAATTTTAAAATGATCTATTTAATCACCAGCACATTTTTCCTCCAAAAATATTTAAGCTAAATTAATAGAAGGATGAGGCATGGCGAGCCCATAGTGCCTACAATCTAAGTTCTTCTTGTTGTTGTTGTTATTATTATTAACCATCTAATTAGCTCAATGGATCTTTGAAGAAAACTTAGACGTCTTTCTTGAAGTTGTGTCATGACTGTAATTCTATACTATACTGTACTGTAGTATTACATAACTATTTCAATATAAATATTTGGATATTTTATACATAATCCCTTCATTTGCTTACGTTTCTTTAAAATGAGTTCTTTATTTGTTGTGTATAAAAGCTGTTTCTAATAGTTATCTTAAGATATATAATTGGCTGATTATTTATTTAGTAATATTTAACAATACAGGGTATGCCTGAGGTACAGATCATTTAAGTATATTGGCTAATTACTTAGCATTTTTGTCTAGATCAAAAGTGTCAATTCTTACCTAAACTGTTTTGGTAAAATGATAGAGAATTGCTGCTTCCATGGTACCTCAGTTTCATACTTCACTTTCTTTACCTTTGGAAATGTTTAACATTTTGACTTCCAATGGGGACATGGCCAACTGAACAGCTGTGTCTGTAGGCTCCGCAGACAGAACTGACAACAGGGCGGTTATTTGGGCTCAGGCAGGTCTTTTCCTGAAGCCCTGGAGCATTTTCACAAAGAAAACACTCGGAATCATCCCATCTATCCTCCAGAACGGTGACTTTCAGCCTGAGAATTGCAAACAGTGTTCGTGCCGATCGGATAAGAGCCGCCGGGAGGCTGAGACATCACCATTTCCAAGCCACACTGTAGCCTTAAAGAGACACTAAGTTGAGCCACCCCATTTCTAAACCACCCAATTTATATTTTTTTAAGTTTATGTACCTTACGAGAGGCTTTCTACAGAAAGGAGAAGCAATCTCTCTTGGTGCTTATCATTATTTTTGGGATTCATGTTTTAAAAAATCTTTTTAAAGTTTTGGCTTGTTTCTCATCTAAATACTTTTTTTTCAAAAGAATTTTATTGAATTTAAAGCAAAGATAAAAACTACAAAAAAGGAAAAAATTAAAAAGTGAGAAATACAAGAAAAAAGAATCTTTTGAAGATTTTTATAAATTTCTAAATCAACTTCCCTCCCCCATAAAGCAACATTTGTTTCCTTCCCACCGCTATTCTATATATTTCTGTCCACTATAATAAAAGTCAAATTGTAAAGACATATAAATTGTCTACTTTTATAATTAATAACACTACAACAATCTTAATCCTATTAAACCTAAAAAACCTAAAAAACCAAGCAATTATTATTATACCTTATGAATACCTTATAAGTCTTCCAAATCAAACAAACCTTAAGAATAATCCAATAAATCTTAATCCAAATTGTTAAAAAGAAAAATGAAATGATAATAACCTCATTATCAATCCAATTACACATTCTTAATTTTACCCCACCTTAAAGTATACCAAAGCATTTACATATCTCCCTATTATACCCAAGGCATCTTTCTTGGAAAAATCAAACAACCCAACTTCCCCCCTTAAAATCTCAGACTACTCAGCATAAAAACTCCCACAAAGCAAATTCTCTTCTCTCCCATAACAATTCCCCAGAAAGCCATAACAATCCCTCAGAAAAACAGCTCTCCTTGTAAACTGCTGGTCAGACTGTCGCCTTAACCGCTTCACCACCAAAATGTAATCTTTGTCTGGTATTACTTCAGTCTTGCTATCAGTTCCATCCTTATCAAAATCTTCATCTTCCTCCATAACATCTTCAGCCAAATGACACAGCCTAGAGGTAATTTCTTCCCCAAAGTCCCAAATAGTCTGCAAAATGGGTTAACAACACTCTAAAAGGATCTCTTTGAAGGTCTGCTCAGGCTCATAACAGGACTCTGAAAAAGCCTCCTTGAAATCTTCCATGTTTCAGGCAGTAAATTATGGCGCCCCCTAGATACTTGACTCACACAGATAGGATTTAATGGGTTAATAGAAAAGTCCAGAATGAAATTGGCACAAGGGAAAGTACCTTAACAAGCAGATCCCAAAGAAAGTGAACAGAAAGCTGAAAGTTCAAAACAACAAATCCAATGTGTAGGGAAATATCAATGATTCAAATTCAATACAATAATAGTAACAGGAAGGCAATTCTTTATTCTCAGTCCTCCTTAATCTTTAGATGGGAAAACAAGCCAAAACTGAAAATTTTTAAATTAAATCCAGAAATAACGATAAGCATGGTTCCCGTCTAAATACTAAGGAGGATTGAGAATAAATAATTGCCTCCTTGCTATTATTTTTGTACTGAATTTGAAGAATTTACTGTTTTCCTACATGTTGAATCTACTGTTTTGAATCTCCAGCTTTCTGTTGCCACTTTCCCTGGGAACTGCCTGTTAGCATACTTTCACTTGTGTCAGCATCTTTAGGAAATTTTCCATTAACTCCTATTAACTCCTACTTTCATTAGTCAATCTAGGGAGCACCATAATCTACTGCCTGAAACAGAGAAGGTCTCAAGCAGACTTTCTCAGAGTTTTCTTGTGAGTTTAAACAGAGTTTCAAACAGATTCTTTTCGATTCCTGTCAAGCTATTACACAAGATATTTGGGACATTGTAGAAAACTTCAGCTTTAAAATGTTTCATCTGGCTGGGGATGCTGTGGAAGAGGTTGAGGGGCTCAACATCGATAGAAATGTTTTTACTGATAGTGTGACCAAAGCTTTTGATGATGACCAGATTGTGGGACTGAAGGGATTAAAGGGACACTTCAAATTGCAAACTATAAATGGAATTGTTTTTCTGATGGAAAGTTATGGGAAGGAGGAGATTTTTCTCTGTGTGTGGTTTTCTTCTGAGAAGTTGGAGTTTTTAAGGGGGGCAGTTGGGCTATTTGATTTTTTTATGAAAAATGCGCTGTGTGTAATGTGGAGATATATGAATGCTTTGGTATATTTTGAACTGGGGTAATGTCAGAGAGATAACTGGTGAAGAAGGAGGGAGCCTTCACCAGTTATCTCCCTGACAGGTAAAGATTTAAGAATGTTCATTTGGATTGCTTTTAAGGTTTGTTTGATTTCATATGCTTTCTTAATGACTTGGATCAAGATTAATAAGGTATAAACAATAAATACTTGGTTTTACGTTTAATAGAATTAAGATTGTTATAACTGCAGTTTTATTAATTATAAGAGCAGATAATTTACGTTTTTTAGTTTGATCTTTATTATAGGGGACAGAAATTCATAGAAGAATGGTAGGAAGGAAATATATCAATGTTGTTTTTTGGGGGGAAGTTAATTAGGAGGTTTATATATTTCCTTTTCTTTTAATATAAGGGGAAGGAGCAATTGTATTTAGTGATTTTTATAATGTGCTAATGGATTGATTTATAGAAATAATGTGACTGGTTTGATATAGAGTAAGTGATTGATTATGGAAATTGCTGTATATTCTTTCTGTTTAAAGTCGGAAGTCACTTCTTTATGTAATCTTTAAAAACTATTTTCCTCTTGTGTTTTCACACTTTTTTAGTTTTTTTTCCTTTTTGTAGTTTTTTCCTTTTTTTGTAGTTTTTATCTTTGCTTTAAATCCAATAAAATTCTTACTAAAAAAAAGGAAATGTTTAACATTTTCAGTGTTTTACATGAGGCTGACATATCAGGTCATGCATTACTAAAGAGCTGTCAAGAAGAAACATTTGGAACACAGAATGGGAAATAAAGAAACAGTCCTTCAGTTATGAAACATGGCCTGAAATCAAAACAGAAGTGAATAATTGTTTTAAATCAGGTTTTTCAACTAAGACAAATGACTATCCTGTCCAAGTGCCTGGGGGCTGTGGGGGTCTGGATGGGGAACAACAGGCTTCAGCTGAACCCTGGTAAGACGGAGTGGCTGTGGATCAATGGCCCCTCGGTGTCTAGGAATCTATCATCTTTAGTTCTGGATGGGGTTGCACTACCCCAGACAGACCCGGTGCGTAACCTGGGGGTCCTCTTGGACTCACGACTCCTGCTCAAAGAGCAGGTGGCAGTTGTGGCCTGAAGGGCCTTTGCACAACTTCGTGTTGTGTGCCAGTTACGCCCTTTCCTGGAGCGAGAGGCCCTTCAAACAGTCACTCATGCCTTGGTCATCTCCCAGATAGACTATTGTAATGCGCTCTACATGGGGCTACCCTTGAAGAGCATCCAGAAGCTTCAGCTGATTCAGAATGCAGCCGCGCGGGCAATTTTAGGTGCCTCAAGATCGGCACATATAACACCTTTGCTCCATGAGCTGCATTGGGTCCCAGTTTGCTTCCAGGTTCAATTCAAGGTGTTGGTTATCACCTTTAAAGCCCTACATGACATGGGACCAGGTTACCTGAAGGACCGCCTCATCCCCGTTCAATCAACCCGTCCCACCTGGTCCTGTAGAGAGGGCACGCTACG
Organism: Charina bottae; assembly: GCA_023362775.1. Lineage (NCBI taxonomy): Eukaryota > Metazoa > Chordata > Lepidosauria > Squamata > Charinaidae > Charina > Charina bottae. The sequence continues at coordinate 1,034,845 of JALMGJ010000008.1, forward strand.
AACCTCGTCTGTAAGAGAGTTCCATCTGATGGGGTCTAGGAGGCGTGCCTTCTCTGCGGTAGCCCCCACCCTCTGGAACACTCTACCTCCTGAAATAAGATCGGCCCCCTCTCTCCTGGACTTTAGAAAAAATCTAAAAACCTGGTTATGTCATCATGCTTGGGGAAGGGAGGGGAACAGCCAGTCTTGGGGTTGGCTAGCCCCTTAGATCCGCCGTGTCTAAAAAGTGTGTCACCAACATGAAAAGTTCGGAAAGCTCTGGTTTACTCAGTGAAGAACTTTCCACTTGTCTGTGTTACTTCAGCTCATTTCTCTAACCTATCAAGATAGTTTTGGTCTTTCTATCTTTTAGAATATTAGCTATCCTGTCTAGTTTTGTGTTATCTGCAAATGAGAGAAACATCCTCTTCACCTTTTCATCTACTTCATTAACAAAAATAGGGAAGACTAGGGGATGCAGGACTGATCCTTGTGGCATCCTCTCTCAGATCTGAAAAGGACTAGAGAGCCAGTTCGGTCTAGTGCAGAGCTTTCCAAACTCTGTGTTGCGACACATTAGTGTGTCGGCTGCAGTGTGTAGGTGTGTCATGTGAACATAACGAGAAACCTCTGAGTCGGATGCTCAGAGCCTCAAGCACCTCGCTGCTGCTGCCTCCGAGCCCTGCCAGGATTCCACGCAGGTTCAACTTGTGATGCTCAACTACTGGAACAGAGTTTCTCACATTGACAACTTTAAGACGTGTGGACGTCTTAGAAACACTGTACTAGAATACCCAAATCCTCTTCACATATATTAGTGCAAGCCCCATCCCCCCAATCTCTGAACCTCTCCACTCTCTTGCTTCTCCCTTTGTCTCCAGTACTTTGAGTCCCAGTACTTGGCTGTATATTCGCTTCTGGACTTTTACCACCACCACCCCCTTTTACTCTAGTTCAATAAAGTTTTATTGTCACCTTTTAACTTAAAAGTTAATGTGAAGTTAACATAACTTCACATTATTGCAAATTACATCTTTTTACTACATAAAAAAGAGCTAATAGTAAATATTGAAACTGACAAAGTTACATACTTTCCAGTTCTAATAAGTTTTAAGATCATAATTTTAACTAATAATAAGCCTTATTGACCGATACGATGAAATCTACCATTCTGGATCAAATTGTGTAAGATAGATAGATAGATAGATAGATAGATGGATAGATAGATGGATGGATGGATGGATGGATGGATGGATGGATAGAAAGAAAGAAAGAAAGAAAGAAAGAAAGAAAGAAAGAAAGAAAGAAAGAAAGAAAGAAAGGGGAATGGAGTGAATGCAGAGGCAAGTTCTGTAGATGTGTTCTAAATTCTTGTTCTTATGAGATTTTTTTATCTCCTTAATCAGAAAATTTAGCCATCAGACACTGTGAAACATGTCTGGCTAGTCCACTTTTTTCAGTTGTTGGAAAGTGATTTTTCATCCTCCACTCCACTTATTTATGCCACATACAGAAGACAGATCAGTTAATGCTTGGGGACAGATGACTGTGCAAATGTATATCTTTGGCTTACAGTATCCTGGAAGCTATAGAAATATAAGGGAAAATGTATGAAGAGCAAAAGTTGTATCTATAGTTATTTTTCCACTCTTTTACATGTTCATCTCCCATCTTTTTTCCCCCCTTAGGGAATGTGTTCCTCATATGTATCATTTTCCATTTTGTTTTCATTTTTCGGGCTTCTTGAAATACTGATTATGAAAAGTAGGGACACAAAGGAAAATAAATAAGTATGTAGGCTGATCACCACTGAAGCTGTGTAATAACTAAAATGGTGAAAGATGTTTGAAGCAAAAAAGGAAGCATGGAGAAAAAAGATGTGTTCCCTTCCTTTATTCTTCTTGGTCATTCTTTCCATCTTGTCCTGAGATCATTTCATGTGAAGCATAGTGTAGACAAAGATTCTCATAAACATCAGTGTTACTTCTAGAGTGGTAGAAATTTTATCTGTCTCCACTTTTCTCTTTTTGGGGAAAGTTGTTGAAGGTCGTTGGGTTACAGCTCCAAATAGCCCTGGTGGATATTGATTATCTAGGCTTTTCAGGTTTCAGACTGGGGTATAGTATTGAGTTGGCATTGGTTGTACCTCTTAACCTCTGGTAGAGCCTGGTTATGCTTGATCTCTCAGCAACTTTCAATACCATTGACTAGGGAATTGTTCTGGTCAATTGGGAGGTATAGTGTTCAGGTGGTTTCCCTCCTTCTCTGTGGTCAGATCCATCTGTGTTGGCAGAGGGAGGGGAGAGAGAGAGCAATCCAAAAAGTAGCAATAGTACATGCAAGCAAGTGGAGAAGTAAAGAACCCACTGAACTCAAAGAACTCCAGGGACAGCAGTAGAACATTATTTCAGTGGCACCTGAAAGGTCAGTGCCAAGAATTTCCCACGTGGAGACGGCATCTACTGATAACCAAGGGAGTGGGAAACTGACTGAACTCTACCCCCAACTCTCTCATCTGAGATGGTGGGAAGAAGAAACAGCAACAACAGTGGAGAACCAATGTGGACAAACTTAAAGAGTGTAAGTGGGAACAGGTGTGCCAGGCACATCTGATAATCATGAACCTCCAGAGAATGATAATAAACTCCTGCCTTCTTGCTAGTAGAAAAGGCTACTTCATAATTCAAATGCTTTGCACCTCCCTATTTCTTATCTCTATTATAGTCTCAGACCGATTTTACTTAAATCTAATGACTGAATTGTTTATCATATATGAACTATAAGAGCACATAGCTGCTCTACAGCTCTGAAATTTTATATTCCTAAAAGTAAGCCATGAGGATGAAGGAGATTAGTAGATCTTTAGATCTTTCCCAATTATTCTGCGTTATGGAATAATTAAAGACAAGCACAGTGTTTACCTTAAAAGACTATGTTTTCTAAATAACTTGCATCAAAATGGGAGAATTGGGTGCTTGTTCCATTTATTTCATAAACAATATGCTTCTAGAATCTGAATTGCTAAGAACTTTATTATGATGAGGAAAGCCAAAGTTTGTGAAGTTTTTATAGGACAGGCTGTCCCAAATCAGCCTTTATTGTTTCATGAAGTACTCGCACAACAGTCCTAATTAATCCTACACTTGAGTTGCTTGAACTAGACTGGCAATTACATTTTCACACTTCTACATTACATGTTAGGTTACTTTTTATGAAATATGAAACAAACCCCAAACTTTGATGTTATTTGATCACCCAGACTCCCTTTATATATCAATAAGATCCATAAGATAACATATAGTGGCAAAAATTCAGAAAATACAAAAAGAGGTGAATCCTATTTTACAGAACTGAACTTTCTTATCTAACATAACAGAGAAATCGTTCAGAAAGAATGGCAAACTGCAAAAGTTGGGTTTGCTGGGACATTTTGGGTATAGGAAAAATATTTTCCTTATAGAATTATAGGTTAGTTAAATTAGGTTAAACAAATCTGGGTCTAATCTTTGTACTACCCTGAAGTAAATCCTGAATTTGATTTCAGTCACAAAATTCTGCAGACCTCCTGCAATGATAAAAAAAAATTAAGAATCACCTATAACTGACTTGAAGTAATCACTCTCCAGTTTTACTTAAATATAAAAAAAAGTTGCTGAATCAACTCAAACTATAAGTATTTGCTCTGCATGGGCATTGCCTTTTCTTCCAGGGGCATAGTTATATAAAGGGACTGAATATAAACCTGAATTTAGGACAACTGCCCATCCCTACAAAAGAGGTTAGCAGCAAAATTAATCTGCCTCCATAGCCATATTCTCAGCTAATCTTAGTCAACAGACCCTCTTTTAATGCAGATTATTTATTGAACAAAATAATCTTCCTTTTAAGCAAATGTTCTGTTTGCATTTCTGGATTATTCCATAACATTGATTGGCAAAGATATAAAAATTTCAGAAAAGCTGGAAGACTTTTTCTACACAGAATTATAGACTGAATATTCTGCAAAGCTGATTTTTCCCCCTTCCAAATCCGTTTAGACACTGCTGTATAAAAGTCATAATAAACTTGTATATACTTTGATGTGTATGTTTTTTTTTAACATGACTTCATGTGAATCTGTAAATTTTGGAATATCAGAGTATATGCATAAACACATTTTGTTGCCTTCAGAACCACATTATTCAAGACAGCTACATTATAGTTTTAAAATGCCATGGTTAGTTGAATCTATCAGGATAAATGCACACCTTGCCTTCCCTTTCCTTGCTAATTTACCAATCATCCAGTGTGCTGCAAATGTTAATGCTGCTTGAAGAAGAAAAATCTCTATATTAAGATATTTCCTGTTATATTATTTTATATACAAAAAGAAAAAGAAAAAAGACTAAAAAGTGTGAAACACAAGAAAATAATTTTAAAGATTACATAAAGACTTTTAACAGCAAGAATATACAGCAATTTTCATAAACCCTTACTCTATATCAAACTAAAATCACATTATTTCTATAAATCATTCCATTAGCACATTATGAAAATCACTAAATACAATTGTTCCCTCCCCTTATATTAGAAGAGAAAATATATATATATAAACCTCCTAAACAACTTCCTCCCCGAAAGACAACATTTACTTAATTATTTCCTTCCTACCACTATTCTATACATTTCTGTCTACTATATTAGAAATCAAACTAAAAAAAAAACTTAAAAATTGTCTACTTTTATAATTAATATTATAACAATCTTAACCCTATTAACCCTAAAATGAAACATATATATATATATATATATATATATATATATATATTAATATAATTATTATTATACCTTATAAATCTTAACAAATCATTAAGAAGAAATAGAAACAAGCAACTCTTAAAAACAATCCAATTAATCTTAATCCAAATTGTTAAAAAAGAATAGAATCATAGAAGCCTTAAAAGCGGTCCAAATAAACATTCTTAAATCTTTACCCCACTTCAAAATATACCAGAGCACTTACATATCTCCATAATACACACAAGGCATTTTTCATAAAAAGTCAAACAGCCCAACTGACCCCCTTAGAAACTCAGACTTCTCAGCAGAAAACCTCCCACAGAGCAAACTCTCTTCTTTCCCATAACATTCCACCAGCAGGACTGGACTGGATTTACAAGGCAAGGCTGGACTGGATCCACTGGACAAGGTTCTTCTGGAGCAACAAGACAATACTGGACTGGACTTGCAAGGCAAGGCTGGACTAGACTGGATTCCCTGGACAAGGTTCTTCTGGAGCAACAAGACAATACTGGACTGGACTTGCAAGGCAAGGCTGGGCTGGATTCCCTGCAAAAGATAATTCTGGAGCAACAGTACAATACTGGACTGGACTTGCAAGACAAGGTTGGACTGGATAAACTAGGCAAGGTACTTCTGGAACAATGAGGTGCAACTGCACTAGACTAGCATGATAAGACTGCCCCGGAGCAAACGGATAAAACTTAGCTGAATTGGCAGGTCGTTGCTTGACTAAGGCTGCAGGACAAAACTTGGCTGAAGCAGCTAAGCAAGGCTGAACTGAAGCGACGAGACCACAATTGGCTGGGGTCTGCTGAAAAACTGCGAGATAAGACACCGTTTCACTTGGCGAAGGAGTAGCATGAGACCCCGAAGCAGCTGGGGTCAATTCCGAAATGATACAAGGCTCTGGCTCTGGTTCCGCGGCATCTACAGGGCAGGACTCTGAAGACTGTTCTGGCTGGACTTCTCCCGAAGAAGCTGTTAGCTCAATAGAATGGTTGTCTCCGGCGATCGGGTGCTTGCACTGATGTCCTTTTATTCTGTTTTCTGCACACCTTCTCTCCTCGGGAGCGAATCGGGCTTCCTTCTGATTGGCGCACTTCTTAGCTCACCTTTCTCTTGCATTGATTGGTGCTCTTAACCTTGCTCCTGGTTCTGGACCAATCAGCTCCTCAGGATTCTCCCACTCTGCTGAGTCATTCCCGGGTCCGATTTCCTACATCTGCTGGTCACAAGTTTCAGTCTCCTGTACCTGCTCATCACGAGTTTCATTTGCCTGGTGTTACACAACATAAGTTTCGTTTTCCTGATAGGTTTCATTTTCCCCTAGTTCAGAATCAGTCAGGCTGGACTCTGACAGTGATTTGTGATTTGGACTGTGTCTTTAACTCCTTCAGCACCAGAATCTGGTCATCATCATCCGGCACAACAAAAGCTTCAATTTCACTGTCAGTAGAAACATCTCCATCTTCACTAGAATCATATCTTTCCACAGCCTCCTCAGCCAGATGAGACATTTTAAAGCTGATATTTTCTACAATGTCCCAAATATCTTGCATAATAGCTTGACAGGAATCAGAGAAAATCTGTTTGATATCACAACGAAGCTCTGAGAATATCTGCTTAAAATCCTCCATGTTACAGGCAGTAGATTATGGCACCCCCTAGATCAGAGCTTTCCAAACTGTGTGTCGCGACACAAAAGTGTGTCGCCACACAGAGTCTGGTGTGTCGCCACACAACCCGGAAGCGCTGATCATTATTTTCCCGCGGCGACACACCAACGGCGGTGTGCAAAAAGTGAAAGCGGCAGCAGCGCTTCCGGGTTTTCCCACGGTGACACACCAACGGCGGTTGGTGTGTCGCCACGGGAAAACTTTGGAAAGCCCTGCCCTAGATACTTAACTGGCAAAAGTAAGAGTTAATAGAAGATTTCCGGCAATGTTTACAAAAGTAAAAGTGATAAGGGGCAACTTCCCAGAGAAAGTAGCAACAGAAAACTGATGATTCAAAACAGCAGATTCAACGTGTACGGAAAAATCAAATTCTTCAAATTCAGTGCTAAAGTAATAGCAGGGATGCACTTATTTATTCTCAGTCCTCCTTAATATTTAAATTGGGAAACAAGCCAAAACTTTGAAAGATTTTTAAAAATTAATCCAGAAAATTATTTATTTATTTATTTATTTATTTATTTATTTATTTATTTATTTATTTATTTGATTTATCACCGCCCAACTCCCCAAAGGGGGACTCTGGGCGGTTTACAACAGAATTAAAATCATTGATATACATTTCTAATAAAAAAATACGTAATAAACCATAATTTAAAATAGAATGAGTAAAATAGAATCCAAAGGCAGAGTATTCTTAAGTTATAAAAAGGGCCCCTCAGAGCGAATCTAAGGTGCTAGCCATCTCCAAGTATCTCCAATCTTCTTCTGACCCCAAGCATATTGACAAAACCAGGTTTTGAGTCTTTTTCGGAAGTCCAGGAGTGAGGAGGACTGTCTGATCTCCGGGGGCAGAATGTTCCAAAGGGCAGGGGCAACAGCAGAGAAAGCACGCTGCCGAGACCCCGCCAGGTGGAACTCCTTAACCGATGGGATCCGTAGCATGCCCTCTCTGCATGCCCGGGTGGGACGGGATGAAGTGATGGGGATGAGACGATCCCTTAGGTATCCTGGTCCCATGCCATGTAGGGCTTTAAAGGTGATAACCAACACCTTGAATTGTAAAAATAATGATAAGCACCAAGAGAGATCGCTTCTCCTTGCTGTAGAAAGCCTGTCTTGGGGTACATAAACTTAAAAAAAATATATAGGGTGATTTAGAAATGGGGTGGCTCAACTTAATGTCCCTTTAAGGCTACAGCGTGGTTTGGAAATGGTGACATCCCAGCCTCTCGGCGTCTCTTACCAGATTATCGCTAACGCTGTTCGTGATCCTCTGGCTGCAAGGCACCATTCTAGAGTACAAATGGAATGATTCCGAGTATTTTCTGTCCATGAAAATGCTCTAGGACTTCAGGAAAAGGCTGCCTGAGCCCATAAAAAAGCCGCGTTGTCAGATCTGCCCACGGAGCTCGTGGGCACAGCTGTTCAGTCACCCATGTCTCCACCGGAAGTCCAGACTTTATATTTTTTCTTGTTTCTGAAGGAGATTACAGGACCACTTTGTAAAAAGGGCTTGTTCTTCTCTATATGTTTGGGCAGAGGCCTATTAATTATTAGAAATCAATCACATAAGTGCTGTCAATGTATCTGTCTTTGAAATATACAACGAAGGGCAAGAAGGTTGCATAGGATTCCAGATTAGTTTTGTGATTCAACATATTATGGGATCCCAGCTATACATTGCACATGTCATGTACCCCGGTCATTATAAGCTATATTATGTTTAATTATAAACCTGGGTTTAGGATTTAATGTATTGTGTGAATTGGACCAATGGAATTCCAGCTTGTTCTCCTTTAAACATTCTATTTAAATCAGAGCCCACACATCAGGGCTATGTGGAGTTCTTAGCAGTATGATGTAAAAAATATTTAAAGAAACTAGAATAGTATAGTATAGAGCAATGAAGATGATCAAGGGGCTGGAGACAGGGAAGTATATATGGTGTCCATCCTATAGAACAGCCTTTCCCCAATAATCAGATTGACAGAATAATCATATTATTCTGGAGGGCTTTTCAAGATTGATGTCTTCTCATGCCTGATGGTACTATTGACAATTTAATAACTTTTAAACTGTTGTTGTTGTTGTTGTTGTTGTGTTTTTGATGTGTATGTTTTGGTATGTTTTTATTGTTGTAAACTGCCAGGAGTCTTTTTTTTTTAATTCTATATTCACTTTGTCGTCTAACATCTTTCCTCTCTTTTGTTTCTTCCCAGTTTTCTCTTGTAATATTTGTCTATATTTTTAATTATCTTCAGAGCTCCTTTTTCCCTTTCTCTACAAAAGAAAAAGATAGTCTCTTCTCTCATTCCACTCAAATGTTTCCATCTCTGGGCTGTCTTTAATGTATTCTACTTTGCCCCCTGCCTCCTTTATTCCTGCATTCATTTCCTAATTATCTTGTTTTCCTGAAATGGAACAAGTGGTTTGCACTAAACTAATGCTTTCTCATCTCCCACAGTACATAATATATTTCAAATATTTTATATTATTTTTAAAGTGAAGCTTCCATGAGACAGTTTAAAAAATATTTGTCTGAAACACTAAAATATCACTGTGTCTTGTCCTCCTTTCACAATGAGCCAGTGCTCTGTTTTTAGGCTGTTTGTGTCTTCACTGCATGATGCTCTTATGCTTTTCCAAGAAGTCCCACCATGTTTTACTGTGCAGGAAAGTTTCTGCTGCTACTGATCTCCAACTAGGAGATCCAATAGGCTGCATTAAAACTAGGAATGAGTGGGTGAGCAACCAGGCAAGCATATATTGAGGTATATGGCAAAGATACTCACCTGAAACTGAACTGATGCTCATTGGTGGGTCCTGGTATACTATCTTAAAAGCATGAAGTGGTGATTCTGTCATAGAACAAGAAAGATAGAATGTATTTAAACATATATTGAAATACTTCCTTTTGTCTTTAAAACAAATCAGTTTCCAACATTAACACCTTCAGCTAACTTGTACTACATACTAAGCATTGTTCTTCTTTCAGAAATGTAAGTGTAATTTAGAGAGATGGTACCACAGATATTTTCCTGGTACCACAGGAGAATAATTTTGTAGTTATTGATTGTCCTCAGCTTTGATACTCTCTTATAAAGTGTGTAGGCCTTCTTCTCTTATTCTTCTTCCATGTTTTTCTAATAGCTTAGATGTAATTACTAGCATCTGGTCCCACTGATTTTTACATTTCTGCTCCTTGTTTTTTACACTGTTACCACTCACATTCCAGGCATTCTGTTTAGAACTTGACTTTTATTACTCATTTAGCGGAGATGAGAGAAAGCTGGTTGCAATTTGCTACCTGAGAACAAAGGGTACCTTCCAACAGCCTTTGGGCAAAATGAACAATTGGAGGCTTTTTGTCACATCTTTTTAATTATTCAGGAATTTGGGGAAACCTTAATAAGAACTGAGGACAAAGTAGAAAATATTTACGGAAGACTTTGAATTCACAGGTCTTTTAAAATGCTCATTTAAAATATTTAAAGACATTATTTATATTTAAAGACTTAATAAACAGAAGGGGACCTGGCTTTGTGAAGAACTGCTAGTCAGGTATTTATTATCTGTGGAAGAGGCCCTTTTGAGGCTACTGCTAGCTGCAGAGGCCTGGCTGTCATGCAAAAGTTAAATGATGATCCCAAATTGTACAATAGCATATGCAGAGACATATGTGCATGCATATGTACACACGGAGAGCATCTATAAAAACAAGATGAAAAAGGAGGCAAAGTTCTAGAATGCATAAAAATTAATAAAATTTATATATTTCATTAAATAAAGGCCTTTCTCAGGTCAACCCATGCATCATTTTCTATGGATGTAATTATTTCTTAATAAGACATAGAAGAAATAAAACACTATAGCAAGCATGTTGCCATCAGATATAATAATTTAAGAGTTCTATGTGCTGATACAATACATCTCTTTGAATTGGCTTTCTAAATTACTTTTAATTTAAAGATACTGTTGGTTTATCATTTTTCAAGTTAGTTTTCAAGCTGTTCATATTTATGGTTTATGGCCTATTTTTAAGCACACCCTTGTTTTTATTAAGGAAGTAGCATAGAAACAACAACAAAACAAATAATATTATAAATTACTTATCTTGCTTTTAAAAATTTATTTTATCTGTGTTCCTAAAACCAATTTTTAGTAATATATTTCTCCTATGTATGTTATAGTAGATGTATTTTTATTCTTAAGAATCGTATTTTCTCAAGAAAACGTTTTCCATAGGGATTTTGTGTGGAAAATCACCCCGTCCAAAGACTCTTATTTTAAGAAACTCATACTATAGAGTGGGCTCAGCCCTTTTGCTAGACAATATTTTCAGGTAACAGATATTGGGGTGACATCTAGGCAGCCATGGTCAACCTGACAGTTTCCCTAGATTTTCTGCTTCAGATAAAAATGTCTGTTTTTAAAGCTTAAATAAATGTTAAATAGCCTTAACATCTCTGTGTGTTTGCCTCATATGGTGAACCAGCAACTCGATGGAGTCTTCTCGTACAGAGTGGCCACTGATTCTTTCTATACAGAAAAGTATATTGAAAAAATATCCAGTAAGATGTTAACGTAATAGAAACACCCAATAGAAGAGATTAGGTACTGTATCCAGCTAGAGGTTGGACCAAATAGGTATAGGCTATAAACAAGATGAAAAAGCATTTCGGTGAAAAATGTATTAAATATTTTAAATATTTTTATTACCATATGAGTTTCTTTGTGAGGACTCCCCCCTAAAAAAAAAAATCTATGAGTGATTTTATAAACAAATCAAAATCTGGTGAGGCAGATTGAAATTCTAGCCTGGAGGATCATTTGCAGTCACTTCCAGGGTAACCGAAAAGCCTACATCTCAGTCTGTCAAGTTCTTTCTCAGGTGAAACAGTAGGCAGGCACTCAAAAATCCTGCTAACCACTGTTCAGACATGGTATTTTGGGAGTGTTCTTCACAATATCTCCTTAGTACTATACTGTGGGATAGGGGTGTGGTGGCTCAGCGGGTAAGACGCCAGGCTTGTCGATCGGAAGATCGCAAGTTCGGAGGTTCGAATCCCTAGCCCTGCGTGCGGAGTGAGCTCCCACACTAGCTCCAGCTCTTGCCAACCTAGCAATTCGAAAGCATGCAAATGCAAGTAGATGAATAGGTACTAGATTAATAGGTACCACTTTGGTGGGATGGTAACAGCGTTCTGCGTGCGTCATGCCGACCACATGACCGTGGAAGCGTCTATGGACAACACTGGCTCTTCGGCTAACAAACGGAGATGAGCACCGGCCCCTAGAGTTGGACACGACTGCACAAATGTGCGGGGGGAACTTTTACCTTTACCTACTATACTGTGGATTGAAGTACGATGGTGCTTCTGGCAAGCAATAACCTGTCTACTTTTTGTAAAAAAAAATGGCATTGGTATAATCTATCAAATTAAATTTATTAAATAACATAATTATGTTTTATTGTTATTTATTATAAATAAGAATGACTTGGTTTGTCATTTTCCCTGATTAGAAGCTGGATGCCATATAACACTAAGCTTTTAAATCAATAAATGTGTATGTGTATATTTATTTATTGATTGATTGATTGATCCATCCATCCATCCATCCATCCATCCATCCATCCATCCATCTTCTATCACTGCCCATCTCCCCCCACAAAGGGGACTCTGGGCGGTTTACAATCAAGTTAGTGATTAAAAGCATATAAAATACATTATACAATATATCAATCATAAATTAAATATAAATATATAAAATCCAAGAGGCTGTGATGTTATGTTTGCAAGAACTCTACAGCGCAAGCCATCCCCAAGAAGAGCTATTACTCTTCCCATCCCAAGCGATGGGAATATGAGTATATTACACGACCATTAATTCTGTCCTTCAGCTTAATCTTAATATAAACTGAAATTCCAAATCTGGTTTACTTAAGCCTTGATAGATGGAATCTGCTTCTCCCAAGTTGCCTATCATTGTGAAAAATAAATAACTTTGACATACGTAAGAGTTGTTGATTTAATAGTAAATTAGAGGATTTTGAGCACTTTAACAAAGATTCAGGCCAACCATTAACCCTCTTTCAGTCTATTTTAATATCAAATCATGGTGGCTATAGTGTTTCTAATAACAGAATGGCTATTCATGCTCTTTATTATTAATATAAGGACTTATTGTTCAAGAGTCCAATTGCAGTTGGATAAATCATTCTACTTGTTCTTTTTATACTGCAGTGTTTTCAAGTGTGTCTAACTGGCTTATGGCTTTTGCGTTACTGAAATTCATAAAACTTGGTGGGTAAAGAGTTACCTTTGACTAGAAATTTTTGTGACCAAACAAGAAGCAAGAAATGTTAAGTGCTCCTGTCTCTGGTTCTGATAATTATAATTGTTCATACCCTATTTTTGTTTTCCTCATAAATTATTATTTCACTTCTACAGTCAATATTTTCACCAGTGCTTACTTAAGACTTTGCTTTTTTTATGTTTAAAGAGTAGAACTAAGAAAGTTTTTGGGATTCAGAATGCCCTTTGATACTGTAGTTTGAAGTGTCCCTGAGTAATGTGGCAGAAGGTGGATAATAAGGTGCAGACTTGCATTTTGGGGAGAAGTACTATACAGAAAAGTCATTTTATAAAATAGGAAGGTATGTAGATCAGGGTTGATGACAATACTAAGGTGCCAGCCTCAAGGCTGGGTCAGGCTGACTACCTTATTGCCAATATAGAGTTGGGGGCTTTTCTTACTTATCCAAATATAATTATTTATTCATGACTATTGATGCACTTTTTCTATCTCCTATATAAACCTTTATCAATCAAGTTTTGGGGCTCTCAGGTTGGTTAGGAACCCAATGTTCACTGTTTTAGGATATTTTAATAAAGAAACTTTGTTTCAGATTTCCATTGCTTTGGTTCATATTATAGAGGATTGCTTTTTTCCAACAACAGATGGGATTGTTGCTTTTGTACTGCTCTCTCTGTTGCACAGCACATTCCCTGTCTGAACTACTGGATTCCAATGCAGGGCTGGTAGTTGAGACTCCAAGGCTTATGGTTCCTGGGGATTTCAGTTTGCCACCCAGCAATATGAGTCTGGGGCAGCTCAGGAGTTTGTGACCATCATGGAAACCATGGGCCTATCCCAGGCCTTTGGGGCTCGTTACATATTGGAGGTTGCACATTAGACTTGGTTTTGTTCTTGGGGCAGTTGAGATGTGATCTGATTTTGCAGGATATAACTAGTTGGTCAGATCATTTTATGATTGCTTTTTGGCTTGCTTTTGCCACCCCACCCACAAGAGGACAGGGCCCATTAAGTTGGCCCATCCTAGACAATTGGTGGACTTGGTTGGGTATAGAGGAAGCTTGGGGTTTTCCCTGAGGTCTGGTGAACAGTTCTGCTGAGACCTCATTGCGTCCTGGAATGGGTGTACAGATTGTTTCTATGCATATCCTGGGATTTATATTGCTTTTCTGAGGAGTTCCAGGAAATGAAGCCCAAGAAGAGAGGCCATTGGAGGAAGAGAATGAATAAGCCAATCAAGCGCAAGTCAGAACCCATATTAGGGATTACATTGTAATGATAAAGGTAGCAAAACATTTCTTATTTTTCTGCCTTATTGTGTCTGTCAGTAGCTACCAGGCAGCCCTGTTTAAGGTAATCTGGTTCCTGCTGGGGAGGGCCGGGCTGCATGACCATCAGCAGGACTGCTGTAATGAATATTCTTGCTATTTGACTCGCTCAGATTCACACAGAGTTGGACTCCAACTAGACAGGTCTAGTTGATGTGACTGGTGCCAGGCTTTTCTAGTTATCGTAAAGCTTGATTCTGTGACTCCCAAGGAAATGGACAGGATTGGCTACCTGTTTGTTAGATCCAGGTCCCTCATTTGGGAGGTGAACTGGGGTTGGCTATATGTGATTGTGTTAGCTTCTTTGAGAGAGGGGGTTGTCCTCTGAGCCTTGAAAGAGGCTGCGGTGTGCCCTCTCCTCGAGATGTCATTGCTGGACCCAATGATACTGGACAATTATGATCCAGTCTCCAACCTTACCTTCTAGAGAAAGTGGTGGAGGGGGTGGTCAGGCATAAGCTCCAGAGGATCCTGAAGGAAGTAAATTATTTGGATCTGTTTCCATTGGGTTTCAAGCTGGAGATTAGTATGGAGACAGCATTAGTTGTGCTGGTTGATGACCTGTAAGTTGTGCTGGTTGATGACCTGTAACACAGGCGTCCCTAACCTAAGCAACTTGAAGATGTGTGGACTTCAACTCCCAGAATTCCCTAGCCAGCGTTGCTGGCTGGGGAATTCTGGAAGTTGAAGTCCACACATCTTCATGTTGCTAAGGTTGAGGAACACTGCTGTAACAGAGGTAGGATGGGGGTGGTGCATCCAGCCTTCTGCTCCTTGATCTCTCAGCAGCTTTTGATGCCACCAACCACAGTATCATTTTAGACTAGCTTCAGAGGTTGGGGTGGAAGGTGCAATTTCATGATAGTTCTCCTTTCTCTGTGGCAGGTTACAATCGGTATTGACAAGTGGGAAGAAATCATGCCGACGGATCCTCACTCAACATTCTCTCCCCTTCTGTTTATCTACATGAAATTGCTGGGTGAGGTCATTCCCCAGTTTGGCGTGTGGTATTATCAATATGTGAATTATATGAGTCGAGTGGTGCATTCAAAGTCCTAACCCCAGTGCCTGGAGACTATGTGGGCCTAGTTGGAGAGGAACAGACTTAGGCTGAATCCTGACAAGACCAAGTGGCTTTGTCTGTTTTGGGCCCCTAAGATCTGGAGGTATTCCATCATTGGCTCTCAATGGGGCTGTACTTCTCCATTCGAGACTGTGTGTAATCTGGATGTCAGGCTCAGCCCAAGAACAATGAAGAGTCAGTCCATAGTCCATTCAAACTCCAGTTCTTTATTTGCTCACACCATATAGACAGAACCTTGCCCGACTAAAGCTACTCTAACTAACCTAAGGGGAAATAACCTGGGAGACTCTAGGGCGGGGCTATCCTGAAACTCTTCGTTTTCCCATTATTGCCTCCTTGACTGTGCCGCCTCTTATCTCCTCCACCTCCTTGGAATGTGCTGCCTCCTTCCTGAAAACCAGCGGCACTGCTGAAATCCACCACACTGGCGGTCCTCTTGGTCTCTCAGCTGTTGCTCATACATCTAATGCACCAGTTGCACCCTTTCCTGGACCACAAGGACCTTCAGACTGTCAATCATGCCCTTCAGACAGTCAGTCATCTCACAATTGGATTACTGTTACATGCTGCACGTGGGGCTGTCCTCAAAGACTGTCTGGAAGCCACAGCTGGTCCAGAATGCAGTGGCACAGGCAGTGATGGCGGCATCATGTTATGCATGTGTGATCCTGCTGCTTTGCAAGCTATACTGGTTGCCAGTTGGCTTATGGGTGCAGTTCAGGGTACTGGTTATCACCTTTAAAGCTCTTCATGGCATGGGGCCTGGCTGTCTGAGGGACCACTTATCTCCAGTTGTCTCTGCCCATTTGGTTCAGTCCACATGCTCTGAGCCCCATAAATTAACGAATGTTATCTTGTGGAATGATCTCCTCCCAAAGATTCATGTGAGTCCCTCCCTTATATCATTCAAGACATTATTGAAGACCTTGTTACTCTCCCAGGCCTTAGGGAGAGACTAATAAGGGATCCCCTTTTTGTGCTTTGCTTTGCTTTGCTTTGCTTTGCTTTGCTTTGCTTTGCTTTGCTTTGCTTTGCTTTGCTTTGCTTTGCTTTGCTTTGCTTTGCTTTGCTTTGCTGCTGATTTGCTTTGGGGCTGATTTGTTTTGGTTTTGTTTTAGTATTTTTGTTCTGGTTGATTGTATTTTTATTTTATTTTTTTAGTTGTAACCTACCCAGAGTCATTTAGGAGTCAGATGTCCTATAAATTCAACAAACAAACAACAAATAAAGCACATGAATGTTGTACCCATGAATGAATATACATTAAAGATGGGGAAACAGAGAAATTTTAAGATGTGAAATTGCTACTAGAAAGGTAGTGGATATTATATGGTCTGTTGTGGAGAATGGGTATTTCCTAGAAGAAGAAAAAATAGCGGTACAAGAATGCACTTCTGCTTATTCTGTTAACTGAAGTGAGAATGGGATATGTCAGGAGAAACATTAAAGTAAATTGAATAGAGCAGGAATAGGGTATTTAAGAAGTATATGGTAAAATAAGAAGACATACGATTAAGAACGAATAGATGCAGACAGAATATAAAAGTAATTTAAGTGGTTTAATTGTATAGCCAAAATCATATAGAGAAGATCAAATTGAAAAAAGAAATAAGAATGAATGGGTCAAGAGAAAGAACATTGTGTTGAGAGAGGTGAGAAGTTAAAGAATAAAGGCAATACATGAAGCAGTGTATGAGTATGGTGGAAACAAGGATGGTTTGCTTGGATAAAATGGTATCGAGAGGTATAATGAAAGTATGAACTAAATTTAGCTTCCTCCCCTTATCCCATGACTTTAATTTCTGTGGCATACTATTTCTTCTTTTCTGTAAACTTGCTTATTCTAAAAGGGAATAGCTTGCCTATTTATTTATTTATTTATTTATTTATTTATTTATTTATTTAAGATTTCTATGGCCACCCATCTTGTGAGACACAACTCTGGGCACCTAACAGCAGTAATTAACCCTCCTTTTTAAGATCTTACCATCCTCTGGATTTTCTTTATTTATGATTATATTGTATTTTAAAGTGTATAGGTTTTTATGTCAGATTTCCCATATGAAAACGTGTTTTAGCAAATTGCATCCTTTACAAAGCAAAGGCTTCTCATGGTGACGTGAAGTGCTGGTGCAAGATAACAACTGTCACGCGTGTATTGTTATGGCTAGTGCCCACACAAGCAATGGGACCTTCCCATGAGAACAATTCCCCCTGAAGCCTTCGTGGGAAGCCCTGGGAGAACAGGGAGGGGGAGATCACGTGCTCGCTTAGATGCAGCACTGCCACCCAATAGCCATCTGCTTTAGGCCTATGTGCTTTAGGCCTGGTGTGTGTCACACCTAACATCCAGCCAATCAGAAAGCTGGAAGAACTGGATATCTAACCATGCGAAATGGTGTTCTATGCTTCTTGACGTTTGTGTCTTTAGCCATGTAGTTCTTCACGTGTTCTGTTCCTGTGGACTGGGAAGTGTGAGCTATGCCTGG